>JAVDOI010000164.1:0-132500 GCA_032191485.1 Leptoclinus maculatus
CATCACCCCAAAATAAAACTCAAACATAACCTCCAACACCTTTCGGTCGAGTTCCTTGACACCAGGGTCTTCTTCCAAGAAACCAGCGACCAGAACAAAACCCTGGCCACGAAGGTTTACTTCAAGGACACCGACCGCCACGCACTCCTTCACAAATCCAGCTACCACCCCAAGCACACTTACAGAGGTCTCATTAAGTCTCAGCTGATCAGGTTCCACAGGATCTGTACCCTCCCTGGTCATGTGGAGGAGGCAACCAGCACCCTCTTTGGCGCATTGAGGCTCAGGGGTTACTCGAAGCGCTTCCTAAGAACGATTAAGGCGGGGGTCGCTGACACCTTCAGAGACGGCAACGGCACCCCACAACTGCCCGCCCAGTCCCTCGTCCCCCTTATTTTAACATTCTCAAATTGTACGCACAATTTTTTAAAAACCATTAAAAACTATTTTCAGGGGACGAGGGAACGCTGTACCGCTCTGGAGGACAACCGTATGATCTCCGCCTTTCGTAGAAATAAAAATCTTAAAGATATCCTGGTCCACACTGACTTAAACAGAAAAGAGACCAGGAGGGAGGCGCTTCGAGGTTCGGAGATCGGTTTTATGCGTCTCCCCCACCTTTTTAACCCACAAAGTAGACTTGGTTTTAACTTGGGGCAGGCCCTACCACCCACAGCTTCCAATGTAGTGTATGCGGTGAGGTGTGGGGCCTGCCACAAACTATACGTGGGGGAGACGGGGAACGAGCTGCACCTCAGAATCAAGCAGCACTTTTATATGATCAACAGTGGGAATGGCACCACCGTCCTATATGCACATTTTAAACTCCATGGCGCACACGACCTCCAGAGTGTGGGCCTGGAGAGCAGTGGGCAGTGGAGCAGGACGCAGCGGCAAGCAGCGGAGAGGAAGTGGATCCACAGACTGGGAACTATAGACCCTAACGAGCTAAATGAAAAATATTAACCCAGTCTGTTTTTATGATTCATTTTTTGTTTTTTGATTTTTTTTTCCCCCCCTTCCCTTTCCAGCCATATATCTCCACCATGGGATTTCTCTGTTATATATATATATATATGTTATTTATTCTTCACGTGTGGTTTTATATCTTATGCATGCTATCCACCTTTTTATTATATTTATTGTTATTTATTTATTTATATGTATTTGTATCTCTTTTATCTTTTTCCCATGGTGGGGACACACTCCCCTGAGGCTGTCCCTGATTTTAGGAGTTTTTAACAGGGTTCTTTGGCCTCCATGGGTCACCCCCTCAGGTCCTCCCCCTCCGTCCTTTAAACCCCCCCCCCCCTTCTTCTTCTTCTTTGGCACTTATCCTGGACTCAGTGTTTCCTTATTTTGTTTGCACATTTCCTTCCCCCCCCCCCCCCCTCCCCTCCCTTTTAAAGCACTTATGATTGGTTTAGATGTGTTGGTGTGCGTGCCTGTATATATATATACCATGTTTATTTATTTATCCATATTTTTTCAATATATTTTATTTATGTCATTGATTTATTTGCTTTGTTATTTATTAAGGAAACACTGTATATACCATCTTGTCTATGTCCCCTCACCACCTGATTTTCTATTTCCCCCCCCCCCCCCCCCCCTTTTTTTTCGTCACTGTCTGTACCCCCCTGGGGGGACCCATGGAGCCTCCATCTTGCTTCAAACTTTTAACCTCCCCCTTCCCCCATCAACACTTCCTCTCTAACTGCCCCGTTGGTGGTTGTTCTGCTGTTATGCTGCTTTTAAACCAGGGTCTTTTATCAAAACGCTGATTAATGGTTAGCCCCCTTGTGCCAGTGCCCCTCGCGGCCCTCTTCGGAGGGCCACGCCCTCCACTAAACCTAACCCTAACCCTCTAACCCTAACCCTAACCCCAGAGAGCTCAAAATGGCTCAAAATTATGCCAAACAGCTGTCATATGATAGATTGAACATGCTTAGTGATAAAACAAGTGAAATATATAGTTATATAGTATATAAAAGTACAATGGAACAGATGGTACAGCTGCATCCAAAATGAGAATTTGGCTTGACTCTGCATGAAATCTTGTATGGAACGCTCTATAAATGTGGCCTGCTTCACTTTATCAAAGTAAAAATTGCTGTGGAAACGTATTATCTATTGTGCTATGATTGTAAGATGCATAGCCATCACCCCTGCTGTGCTAAATCTCTCGCCAGGTGTTGTTGGCACGAGAGCCAAAACCAACCTGCTGCTGCTACAACTGGCTTTTGTTCCTCATAGCTGAGAAGAGACTGGACTTCTTGAAAGCTGAGGGAATAGTTAACAAATGACAGCAGGCTGTCCTTGCTGTGCCCCGCTGCCATGAACACTCCTGCAGCCTCCTCCTTTTGCTGGTTCCTGATGAGGTAGATGGTGTACCCAATGTCATTCTCCAGGAGCCAGCGGAAGGACTTCCCCTTGTACTTCCCAAACTGCAGGATGTAGTCTCCAGTCACCTCAGTTTTATCTGAAGCATCCCCTCCTCTCTGGCGGACCACAGTCAGAGCATTCTGTCTGACCAGCTCCTCCTTCACAGGTGTCCTGTAGAGACTGGTTGTCTTTGAGAACTTTGGCAGCATCAGTCGGATCCTGACGGAGAAATCCAAGTGGTCCCTTACCGAACGGAACCGTCATTCTCCCAGGGAAAATAAAATGTTTGTGCATTTGACCTGTAAAGACAAAGAGTCAAATATTTTTTTTTGCTGCAAAACATTTGCATCAAGCAGCCTTACTAATCTTTAACTAATAGCCTAATTAGCATTAATTAATAAACTCATCAACATCTGTGTATGTCACAAAAAAGACAAAATGTGAAAGACAAAAACACTTATTTCAGCATTTATTTATTCAGTTTTGTATTCATTTCTGTATTTATACATTTATTTATTTAGTCCTGTATTTATACATTTATTTATTCTTTCCTGTATTCATTTATACATTTATTATTGCATTTATTTATACTTAAAAACAATTTCGTCCTCCATAAGTCACATGTCATCTCTTCTGTCTAATCGAACGAATATACACCTGTTCTCACGCTTGCCCAGCAACCGTTAAACTGCGTGGCCGAACGGTTAGCGTGACTGCACACAGGGTGTCAAGTTATGTTCCTAATATGTGCATTTTCCCCCACTTGAAAAGGATCGACGAGTCTACCCGAAGGGTCCCAACTGGATTTCACTCAAATGACCAAACAATTTTTCCTTTTTTCCTCCTCTTATTTTGGTAGGTTCACTTAGTTCAGTTTAGTTCACTTAGTTCAGTTTAGTTCACCTAGTTCAGTTTAGTTCACCTAGGTAAAAAACCTTTAGATAGAAAAGAAACAGAAAACAGAACCCATATTAAATATACAAATATTAAATATACAAATTAATGCAAGCTTTCATGATGCTTGATTAATAAAGCACCAGTGCCACATCCTATAATCTAAACAATGCCCTGATATATTAATAAATACAGTTAATGTTGTCTGTCATGTGTATTTATAATAATATCAACAAACAATTAAACCGCTTAAACATTTACCACAACCAGATAGAGATCATTACCGGACAATCAATAATAAACAAACAACGGTATTATACAACAAAGGGCCAGAATATCGGCATATCCATTCGCTGCAGATCGTGACGTCATGCTAATGCTAACGCTAACAAACTGGTGACGGCAGTGATCCCCACGCCAGTTACAAAGTCTCAGTTGTTGCACAGTTCAGCTCTCTTACCGGCTGCCACTCGGGATTTTCTCGACTCATCAGTCATGCAGACATATCGCAGATCTCCACACCATGCGATCTCCGTCGGTACGGTGCTTGTCCGATTCCGGACCGCATTTGCTGCGACACGGCGTGCTGCTGTGTCTCTGCTTATGTAGATTTCCAGGCAGATTGGTTCCGCCCTGTTTCCTTTCTGAATACTCAGTCAGTATATTAATTACTTTACTAAATGCTTTATTTACTATTTTATTTACAATTAGCTTAAATTCCTTTCAGTTATTTACATTGTTTCTACTTACATAAAAGAAAACCCCTGTTTGACTTCACACCTCCCACTCGATCTTCCCATGGAACCACTGGGTAGATCGCCAGCTTTAAAGGCAAACTTTGTGTTCCCAGTTCGGTGCTCTTGATTATCTTGAGATGCTGTCCTGACTTGACTCTCCATCTGTTCCTCAGCAGGTAGTAAGACAATCAAGCGCCTTACGTCTCTGTGAAGGATGGTAGCTTGGATCTTTCCTTTCTGCTTGTCCAACGTTGGATGATTTGCTCTGGCCTTTAGAGCTTTCGTCACAGGAACATGGTAGCTTGGAATGATCCTGACGTTGGCGTCCCTGACGATGCCTTTAATGTCAGGATTTGTACTGATGACCCTGCCAAGCGTGAATTGCCCCCTCAGTGCATTTTGGTCACTTAGCCAGACAATGTCCCCAACCGCAACGTTCCTCTCTGCAGTGTGCCACTTGTTTCTTACAAATAAGTTGGGACCAGCGAGTTGGCTCCAATGCTTCCAGAACTTGATCACCTCTGACTGCATTGCTCTGAGTCTTTTGTAGGGGTAGTTGGAGAAGTCAAAGGTTTTGAAATCTCCACTTTGAGATGCCCGGCCAAGAAGGAGCGTGTTGGGTGTGATATATTGGATACAGTCTTCCCGGCTCTGTATTCTGGCATCGATTTGGCGCTCATTTGCCAGGTTGGCTGCTATGTGAAGCGTTGTCTGGAACTCGCTGTAACTGAGCTCAGACTCTTTTCCAAGACTCTGAAGTGCTTTCTTTACAATTCGTACAGCAGCTTCTGCAGCACCATTCCTGTGTGGAGAATCGGCTGGGTGGATTTTCCACATCCACTCTGTCCCGTTTTTTGCCGCTGTCTCCTCAAGAGCTGCATTGTTTAGGCCGTCCAGGAATCTGTAAAGCTCCTCCAAAACTGGTTTTGCTCCAATGAAATTGGTTCCTGGATCAGACCAGATCTTTCTTGGATGCCCCCTGATTGCCGTGAACCTTTGGTAGGCCATCAGGAACCCTTCGGTCGATAGAGTATTTACTAAGTCTGTGTGGATGGCTCTACTGGCCATGCAGCAAAAGACCACCCCCCAGACTTTTAGTCTCACTCTCTTCTTTACATCATCTCTTACGTGGTATGGTCCGAAAAGGTCTACTGTTGTGTATTCAAACGGTGCAGCAGGTTCTGTTCGTTCTGGCGGCAAGTCACCCATTACTTGTTGGCATTTCCTTGCCTTTGCCTTCCTGCAGATCATGCACCCATCAACAATTTTTTGGGCGATCCTCCTTCCCCGTATGACCCATGCTCTCCTTCTCATCTTGAGCAGGGTTCCGGCCACTCCGTCGTGACTTTCACTGTGGGCCTCCCGAGCTAGCAGTGTGGACACCCATGCGTCATAGGGTAAGATAGGGACCCCAACTTGATCTTCCTTAAAGATTTGCACTCTGCCACCACAAACCAATAGCCCAGAGTCTTTCTCTTTATAGACTACCAGCCTGTCTGTCGTGGTGCTTGGGAAGGTTGTGCCCTCTTGTGCTGCAAGAAAGATGTCTCTCTGGGCATCTTCTCGTTCTCTTACTGAGACGACTCCTGCTAAAGAGACTGCCTCCCACTTTGAACTCTCCAGGGCTTTCTTTTGTCCAATGAACTTTTTTGCTGCTCTCCAGATCCATGCAATCGTTTTGACCAGTCGGGTTAAACTACTGAACCTCTTGACATCGACAAGGCCTCGGATGGCTGATGGTCTCCTTTGTTCAGTTTGTGCCTGGTTCTGATCTTGTTCCGCTTTCTTTGCCTTGGCTCTTGTCAGTGCAGCAACAAATGCTTTCTTTTGCAACTTGTTGATGCTTTCTCTGGCAGCGGTTGCTAGTTCCTTAGCCGATTTGATTGGCCACTCATTCACTGGCAACCTTAGAAACTTTGGTCCATTTTGCCACTCTGAGTCCTCATCCAGATCTTGAGGGCTGGCCCCTCTGGTGATTATATCAGCAATATTTTGCGGACCAGGGATCCACCACCAATCTTGGATCCTTGTGCCGTTTTGAATTTCTCCAATCCGATTTGCAAAGAATGTTTGATAGCCATAGCTTTCTCGCTGTACTGCACCAAGGACTGTTTGGCTGTCGATTAAATGGTACCACCGCTCAACTTGGATTCGGCTGTGTAGCTCAAAGTATCTTCTTAACCGTGAGGCAAACACAGCTCCACAAATCTCTGCCTTTACAGCATCACCTTTGCAGTCCAAGGGAGTCAATTTTGCTTTGGACTCAACCAGCCTAACGATTGGGCCCTGGTCTGAGTTCCACCTAAGGTACATCACTGCTCCATAGGTATGCTCGCTTCCATCAGAGAACGTGATTGCCCAAGGTTTATCAATGTAGCATGGAGGCGTTAGTGCTCTGGTGAACTTGACTTTGCCAAGTTGGATGTACTCTTCGAATAACTTAATTGCATCCTCCCTGAGGCTGTCTGAGAGTGCCATGTCCCATGTGTCTTTGACTGGACATGTTTCGCTCCTCGCCTCTTGGAACGCCCTCCGGACCAGAATAGCTCCCTTTTGCTTAGCAGGAGTTACCAGGCCGACTGGGTCATAGAGCCCTGAAACTTGGCTGAGCAGTTCTCTTCGTGTCAGGGGATTTGGTATCTGATCTCTGACTTGTCCTTGATGAAGGTCCTGGCCAATTCTCATCTTTCTCCTTCTCTTCGAGAAATTGATTGCAATCATGACATGGAGCTTGTTTTCTTCGACCATGTAGCCCAGGCCGAGCGCCTTATTGTCATCATCGCTCATTTGGTTTGGCAGGACCATGGTCTTTGTCCCGGTCCTCTCCAACTTGTCCTTCCAACCCATCCTCCCGCTTTGCCCAGAAAAGACCCATGGCTTGAGCTCGAAACCTCCAGCTTTCAGGATCTGCTTTACATTTGCTGTGATGGTTTTTAGCTGGTCAAGATCATTGTGGGATGTGAGAATATCATCAATGTAGCTGTCTTCTTGCAGCACCTGACGCTCCTCGTTGAGGTGGGTGAAATGAGTGAGGTTAGCAGTCTCGCGCATTGCTAGCTGTGCAATGCACCCTGCTGGTTTGTCTCCGATGTTTACTCTCGTGATTGCATATTCCTCCAGCTCTTCATCCTCTGAGTCTCGCCAGAGGAATCTGTGAAGGTGTACTTCTCGGTCCTCCAACCAAACAGAATTGTACATCTTTTTGATGTCACCCAGGGCAGCATGTACTCCACACCTGAATCTGAGAAGGACAGCGCGAATCTGGTTGAGGACATCTGGACCTTTCATTAGCAGGTCATTCAAGCTCACACCTCTAAACTTCTGACTGCTGTTCCACACAAGTCTTACTGGGGTCGTGACAGAGTGTGGGTTAGGAGCAATAAGGTGACTCACATACCACACTGGCCCGTTCCAGCTGTTTATTGCATCCTTGGACAGTTTAATTGCAGCTCTTCGGTTAACCATGTCATGCACTTGAGCGGCGTAGGCCACCCTCCACTCTGGTTCCTTGGCTAGCTGCTTTTCTGTCCTGAGAAACGTAGCCTCGACTGTTCTTTTATTGTTTGGCAGAGAGGCTGGATCCTCTAACCAAGGATATCGGGAATGCCAATGTGGTTCCTCGCTGTGGTTATCACCTGTGACATAGGTGAGGCCTTCCTTTACTATTTCAAGTTCCCTCTCCTCAGCAAGAGTCATTTCTTTGCCACCTGGCTGGCATTTTCCGCAGCGGCAACCCCCGCATTTTGGCTCACATGCTGCAACAATACTATCCCATTTCCACCACTCAAGGAAGTCCTTGCTGGTGGTTGAAGTCCTTGACTCCTGAAACTTGGTGGCAACCTGTTTGTTTGGTGGAAGTGTTACTGGGGTCCTGCTAGTGCGCTCTTCGTACTTTACAGCCGCTGCCCTCATTGACCTTGCAAAGTGTGTCTTGGACATGTGGGCTGACACCGCAAGTTCCTCAAAGAGGTCGGGGTGCGTTCCGCCGACTGTCTTCCCAAGTGGTCCGTCCCACAGTACGAGATTTCCAACAGCTTTGGTTCTTTGTGGTGCTAGTTGACCTTCTCTATGACTTATGAGCAAATGTATTTCTTTGGGTCTCACAAGCTCACCAAGTGGTATGTCTGGGAAGAATCTGTGCAGCTGCTCCGGTGTCACCTTTTTGTGGACATTTGCAATGCTGTCTAGTCCATAACAAACCAATTGATGGGGTTTGAGAGTGCCCTTGGGAGTCTTTACTCTGATCTTTAGAAGATACCGCCTTGTCTCCACACGAACCTTCATCCCTCCAACTCCATGGACGACGAGAGTCATTTCTTCACTCCTGAGGTTCAGTCTGCTTGCAGCCTTGTGGGTTATATAATTAGTGTCTGAAGCCAAATCAATTAATGTTCCGATCTTTTGTCCAGCATTGGCTGTGACCTCGAGAAGCATCATAATTACTGGTAGCTCTTGCAATCCACTTTCCACTAGAAGGCTCGGTTGATCTGTTGCAGTGCTGAAGGCTCTTGAAGCAGTGTTGGAGAAAACATCCCGACATTCTTTTGCCAATTCAGGTGAAAGTTTGTTGAAGAACTTCTCTTGATCCTTCGTACATTCCCTCCTGGCTTTTTCCCCCTCTGGGCCATATCTGTGCTTTTTCTGACTCATGCTGTTTCTTCTCACCTCAGCATTGGGGCACAGGTAGTAATGATGCTCAGGAGCATGCTCATCTCTGCAGTCTTGGGTTTTACACAGAAAGTCAGCTTTGCAGTATGAAGAGGAGTCATGAACCTCAAGACACCTTTTGCATGCTCCCAACTTTCTTACTGCAGCCTTTTTCTCTCCTAGCTTCAGTGCACGAAACTGTTTGCAAAAGTAGAGCTTCTTCTTATGCTTTCCATCACCACAGACTACACACCCTGGATGGTCATCGTCTGATTTGGTAGACTTGGTTCTAGCATGTCTTGGCTCCCAACTGGTCTCTCTCCTACTTGGCTCCTCATCCCTCAGTTGCTCGAGCTGCTCGTATATGCTTTCTTGCCCTTTGAGGAATGTCAGGAGACTGTCAAACCGATTCTCTGGTGCCACTGCATTTATCCTATCAGTGACATAGACGAGCCATTCCTTCTTCAGAGTTTCTGGAAGTTTACTTTCAATTGACTTTGTTACCAGAGGATTCTTGATTGCGCCTGTGTCTCCAAGATCGCTCAAATCTTGAAGTGCCTTTTCCACAGCTTGGATTAATTCCACTATTTTCCGTGGCTGATGACTTCTGACAGCTGGCATTCTCTGCAACTCCTCCACTATTTCAATGGCAATAGCAATTTGATTGCCATAGCGGTTCTCTAGGACACGGAAAATATCTCCTGCAGTGGTATAGGTGGTAAGGTGAAGGTCTCTCGTGACTTTGTCATCCAGACTGTCCAGTAGTTGAAACTTTTTTACCTCCCTTGAACCGGTTGGCTCACCCTGCTTCTGGAGTGCTTCCCAGTCTTTTTTCCACCTGTGGAAGTCACGTTTATTCCCAGTGAACTTTGGAAGGGCTGTAGGTTTCAGTCTGATGGTGGTTGGCATGGGGTTACTTGAAATCATGGCTTCAAGTGATCTTTCAGCATCCTCCTTTCTCCTAGCCTGAATGTAGTCCGCCTTTCTGGAGACCAACTTTGGAAGGAGGAGTTGAAGTCCCTTTAAGTGGTCCTGAAAGTCCTCTTGCTCACTTTTGGGGATCCATAGGTTCCACCGACTGTGCACCTCCTTTGCGGTCTTTACCAGTCCTTGCAGGTGGTTAAGCATGAATTCATATGCCTCCTGGTTACCATCTGGCCGCACAGCAGCAGCACGGTCACACTCGCCCTCTGCTGCCTGTAATGCTGTTGACAATTCAGTCTTGCCAAAGTTGACCCAAAGTGCTTCCTGAATCAGATTTCTGGTCGCCTTTAATCTCATCTCACACTCATTGGAAGTCCTTGCTAGGTCGGCTTTTTGCTGTTCAGTTAATACAGCATATTCATCTGTATCCAGCTCCGCCTCCAGTTCAGCAATGAATCCAGCCTCCACATCTTCATTTGCTCCCATGACTTTCTCAGCTTCGATTTTAAGTTTATTGAAACTGTCTCTGAGCTCTTTTTCAGACATGTCCTCATGAGTCCTGGTAATGCTGTTGACCAGACGTGTAAATAATCTTTTTGCTGTGGTTCGTTCCACCTTGAGTTGCTCGACTGATTTCCCAGTAGCTTGATCCGCCATGTTTAATTTCAATCCGCAGGTTGATTACAGGTGAGAAGGTAATAATCTTCTGTTTCATGTATCTTTAGTTGATTGTCTTTCTTCCCCAGGATTCCAGTTTATTTCTCCTGCTGTTCCAGCTAAAAGCTCCTGGATCTTCTTCTCCTGGTTCTCCAGACTTCCCAGTTTTCCCGGTCTTGCGGTTTTTTACTGTCAAGTTATGTTCCTAATATGTGCATTTTCCCCCACTTGAAAAGGATCGACGAGTCTACCCGAAGGGTCCCAACTGGATTTCACTCAAATGACCAAACAATTTTTCCTTTTTTCCTCCTCTTATTTTGGTAGGTTCACTTAGTTCAGTTTAGTTCACTTAGTTCAGTTTAGTTCACCTAGTTCAGTTTAGTTCACCTAGGTAAAAAACCTTTAGATAGAAAAGAAACAGAAAACAGAACCCATATTAAATATACAAATATTAAATATACAAATTAATGCAAGCTTTCATGATGCTTGATTAATAAAGCACCAGTGCCACATCCTATAATCTAAACAATGCCCTGATATATTAATAAATACAGTTAATGTTGTCTGTCATGTGTATTTATAATAATATCAACAAACAATTAAACCGCTTAAACATTTACCACAACCAGATAGAGATCATTACCGGACAATCAATAATAAACAAACAACGGTATTATACAACAAAGGGCCAGAATATCGGCATATCCATTCGCTGCAGATCGTGACGTCATGCTAATGCTAACGCTAACAAACTGGTGACGGCAGTGATCCCCACGCCAGTTACAAAGTCTCAGTTGTTGCACAGTTCAGCTCTCTTACCGGCTGCCACTCGGGATTTTCTCGACTCATCAGTCATGCAGACATATCGCAGATCTCCACACCATGCGATCTCCGTCGGTACGGTGCTTGTCCGATTCCGGACCGCATTTGCTGCGACACGGCGTGCTGCTGTGTCTCTGCTTATGTAGATTTCCAGGCAGATTGGTTCCGCCCTGTTTCCTTTCTGAATACTCAGTCAGTATATTAATTACTTTACTAAATGCTTTATTTACTATTTTATTTACAATTAGCTTAAATTCCTTTCAGTTATTTACATTGTTTCTACTTACATAAAAGAAAACCCCTGTTTGACTTCACACAGGGAGTGCTTTCACTGGGAGTGAGTTCTTACTGAGATTGGGAACAACGGATTTCTGGGTGCATGTGATCGGCCAGAAATCTAGGTGTAGTTATGGATTCAGACCTCAACCTGAACAGCCATATCAAGACAATGACTAAATCAGCCTCCTATCACCTGAAGAATATATCAAGGATTAGAGGACTTATGTCTCAACAGGATTTGGAAAACCTTGTCCATGCATTTATCTTCAGTAGACTGGACTACTGTAACGGTGTGTTTACAGTTTTCTGTAACAAGTCAATCAGAAAGTATATATTAACTGTTGTTAACAGTTAATATATTGTTCATAGTTTGAAGTTAAAAAGTTTGAAGCTGTAGTTTGAAGCCAAGTGTTTTGTATTTATTTATATTTATAGTATACTTTAAACAGTTAATATATTGTTCAATTTGAAGAAAAAAATTTGCCTTGGCAATAAAAAAAGCCTTTCTTTAATGTCGTCAATCGTCGTTTTGTGCTTTTTTTTTTTTTAAGTATCGGTTCAGGCACCGTTTAGGCACCGGTATCGGAAAAACCCCAAACGATACCCATCCCTACTCTTAGGTGGTCTGGGACCGGTCTGCTCTCTGTTCCCAGAGTCACAACTAAACATGGAGAAGCAGCGTTCAGTTTTTCTGCCCCAAATATCTGGAACAAAGTCCCAGAAAGCTGCAGGTCTGCTGAGACCCTCAGCTCCTTTAAGTCAAGACTGAAGACTTTTCTGTTTGCTGCTGCCTTTAATTGAACCAGGTTCAAGGATATTAATCAATCTCCTGCATTTCTGCATTTTACTACTGTATTTTATTTCTTACACTGCTTTTTAATGTTTCAATGAATGTTCTTAATTGTTTTTAAATCTCCTTTTCTTATGCCTTATGTTTTGATGCTTTTAATGGTTTTATGTGAAGCACTTTGAATTACCCTGTTGTTGAAATGTGCTATACAAATAAACTTGCCTTGCCTTGAACAGGACCCTGGTTTCCTGAACTGCTTATGAAAGACTACTGTGTTTTTTTAAGAATATGTGTCTTTTTACTTTGTAAGACATCTTTCAAAACTTCTACACTACTAAAATATATGTTCCCATTACAGAGCAGAGAGGGGAGGGGCTTTGAAGAGGCAAAAAAAGAGGCAGGAAAGCGTGCTGGGCTGCTGTAAACGACACACTTTTGGCAGAAGAGCTGGCCGCAGTTCCTGCAGTGATGTCTCCGCTCGGTGAGGGAGAATCGGACCGTGCAGGCGGAGAGGCTGTCCACCACCTCGTCCTTCACCCGGTCGTTCACCGACCAGCTGAAGACCCGACCGCGACCGTCGCCCACCAGGATCTTACTGTGGTCCCTGAGGAGATGGCGTCACAGAGGAGGAGAATGACTTTTCTAAGATGTTTGTGTTCGATAGTGTCGAAGAAGCTCTCCACACCAATAAAAACAATTACAAATCTACAACAGGAAAGAATTCGTCTTGCTCTCTTACTTGGAGATGGCGAGCGACGTGATCTCGGCCGGTTGAGCGTTGTCCTTGCGATCGAACGCCGTGTGCACGGTGAGTTTGCTCCGGAAGACCAGCTGGCGCTCCCATCTGTAGCCTGTGGACCCACAGAAATAAAACACGTCAACACTGTGATCAGCCTACTTTTTAAGTTTTTGTTTTCTTCTCTGATCAGAGGAGAACCCTCGTTCCTTCACTGACTTAGCTAAACAACAACAACAACAACAACATGTTCAATCACTGGACACCCACCGGCCCTGAGCTGGTTGTACGTCCGTGCGTCCATGGTGGAGGGCTGTGGCACCGAGCTCTGGCCTGGGTGAGCCGGGTGAGGGTGGTGGTGGCGGTGGTGTGAGGGACCTTAGTTTGCCCCTCGGAGTAGTTGACGAACACGAAGCCGTCCGACCAGCGGTGGGAGTCGTCAGAGCTGCTGTCCATCGACCACGAAGCTCCGGTTCGTGCTGAGGGACCTGAAAGGGAACGTTGGCGTGGGTTGAGGTTCAGTAAACAAAATATGTGGTAAATAACTAGACAGACATCTGCCTCCGGAGCGTTACGGGCGTGTGTTGTCACCGTAACTACTGACAACAATAAAAAAATGTCTTTTGTATTAGTGATATTACAACGGAATCAATGTCTGTTTTACTCCTATTCTATTTCTATGTACAAGACACATTCAAATGAACAGAAAGTGATGTAATATTAACATATGGTGCTTTAAAGGTACTCAAAGGCACTTTACATGGTAAACAACAAAGCAAATAAATGATTGTTTATGTGAAACTTTGTATAATGTCGGATGAATTCAGCGGAGATTCAAAAGCATGACGAGTTCAATGTATCCGCGTCAGTGTTTTGAAGTGGTTTCTGCGTATTATTTGCTGCTCTCCCCACTTCTGCTCGGTGTATTTAGTGCGAGCAGTGCACTCAGCTCAACCACAGACCGTCCGTGCTGGTAAGAGGAGCGCTTGCTTGCGTACCTCTGGGTCTGTGGACGGCGCTGCCCGGTTGGCTGCCTCCACCCGTCCACGGGTTGCGTGGAGCTTTGGGCTCCTGACTCAGACTGGGCTCGTCTCCGTCCGACTCGCTGCTGTCCTCATCGCCGTTGTGATTCTCGCCGCCCTCTGTGACGCCAACAAAAACTTTGTTTTACATTTTCATAGTGAGTTTATTATGCAAATACTTAAATCAAATATAAGCAGTTTGTTTTGGGACATGTCACTGTATCACATATTCAACAACCATTCCCTGATTTGAAAACTGCAAGTGCATTTTTATTCAAGACCAGCAGGGGGAAACATCGTCTTTAATCATTTCTCACATTCACTTCTCAACTTCAAGGTGAAATAATGAAGGAAACCTACAGGAGTCCATGTTTTAGTCTCTCTTAAAGTCTAGACTGTTTAATTACAAGTAACAAAAATACTATATATGCGTTTCCGTTTTAATAACTGTTACCGTGTCAGATTCGTAGTTAGCCAGACGGCAGCTGAGGTCGGCGTAGCCCCAGGCGAAGGTCTTGCTCCAGGTGGGGGGGAACCAGAACCTTGTTTTGCTCCACCGCAAGTATGCCCTTGTCGGTGCACATGATCTGTCCCACGGGCTCCTTCAGCTCTGGAGACACAAAGAAATATGAGAGTCTAAAGGGAGTCTTGCACTGTCTAATGTACAGAGTACATGGTTGGGGCTTAACTGGTACTTAAGACTGCAATGGATTTAGCACAAAAGACAGAGAGTAAGTGTGTGTACTTGTACCTTTAACTGGTGCTAGAGAAGGTCTGAGATTGTCCAGATGATGGAAGAAGATCTTGTCGCTGTTGGAGCTCGGAGGAACGCTCGCTACGTCACCGTTGGCTTTACCACGTACTCGCTTAGGAGGATGGGGCTTCTTAAACAGCCGAGACACAAACACATCAACAGTCGGTGAGGATAGAAAAGGACTTTGACATCGACCAATAGCCGGATGCTAAAACATTTTGGCTGTGGAAGGTAAGTTTGTCCACTAAGGGAAAAATGCAGAGCATCCTCACAGTGGATTAAAGCTCCAGAAACTTAATGTTTGGAGACAACCAGGTCTTCATTGGGCAAAATGTCACGAAGAAGCATTTTGGTTGATGAAGTAGATGCAGACAGTAGATGATTTAGAGAAACAGACAGGACTCCGTTGACGAAAACAGTAATTGTATCTTGCTGAACACGAGAGTTGCTGGTCTACCGCTGCCTCCGTTGTTTGTGTTCATTTGGGTTTTAAAGGGTCAATTTGGATTCACCAAATTCACACAAGAACACAAGCAAACTAACCGATGGATGCAGCGGTAGTCCAGCAGTTATTGTTTCTGCAAGATTACTGTTTTTGTCAAAGGAGTCTGGCCGCTTTGAGAGCACAGATAAAGGCCTCAGGGCTGTCTGAAGGTAAGATAAGGCAGTGAACTGATATAGAGTCTTTTAAGGTGTCTGAAAACATTCAGCTTCTGCTCCCGTCCACAGCGGTACATTGCTTTGCTCCCGTGCTGGTACTCCTGTCCGTCTTTCTAAACTAGTGGCGTTCAACCCCACTTCAACAAATCCGGACTATCCCTTTAAACTAGCCTGGAGATTTAAGATATCAGCATTAGTGGCGGCAGTACAGCAGCAGCGACGTCATCACCAGCCAGTATCTGACCCGTTTGGGGATTTGCCCGAAGTTGTTGATGAAGCCGATGGTGGTCGTCTCTTTGAGCGGGTCGTTGATGTTGTAGATGTCCACCTGGCCCTCGTAGAACAGGTGGTGGAAGACGTTCACCGCCTCCACGGCCGGCGGTCCCTGCTGCTTGTACCCGAAGATCAGGTCGATCCATCGGTGGAGGTGGGCTGACACGTAGTCGCACGCCAACGCCTGCAGCCAGACAAGAGGTTAACGTGTACTCACTGGAAATCAGACCTAAAATGTCACAAGAGGGTTCAATTCTTACGTCTCTGTGGACTCTGATGAACTCCCGGGGGTCGCCCTCGGCCCAAGGTGGCAGGATGACGTCGCCCAGCTTGGTGCCATTCTGCTTGGCGCCTGGTAGATCCAACAACAGAGGGCAGACAGAACATTCATATTATTATATTAATATTCATGCAGTCAATTATCTCAGTCAGATTGACTCGTGCTTCATCGTGGTTCCCGATACTGACCCAGGTCGAAGTTGTTGGCGTTGAGCAAGAACTCGGGCAGGTAGAAGAACTCGGGGATGAGCTCCTTGACGTCGGCCATGTTGTGTTTGGAGGCAGAGAGCCAGGCTTCACGCACACTGTGGAACATCCTGTCAGCCAGAAGAATGCATCAGATTTGTCTTTTTCTCCCCATGTATGAACACATTCATATGTAAATACAGAAAACATTTGATGTTAAATAAGACACTAAATGTCCACATTAGTACAAATACCTTAGCTGGGCCTCCAGGGTTCCCATCCTCAGTATAGTCTGTGAAGAGGCTGCTGTGCAGGGCGAAGGCCAGGCGGTATTTAGTGAGGTAGCCCCACATGCGTTCACTGACCTGGGTCACCACCCCTGATACCCATGTGGGCTCCAGGAAGTCCACCTGGAAAAAGGGCTGGGGATCTGCAGGTAAGGGGCTCCATCCAGGCTCCATAACCTGACTGCACAGAGGATGATGTGGTTTGTTGTTTTTTTCTGAATGCTTTATATTTTAGACTTTTAAGTGCATGCAAAAAAACACGTGGAATGTTCCTGCTAGTGTACACTTAAGGGACGACTACCAATCAAAGGTTAGATCGCTCACACGTTAGGGACGATGTTTAGTCGTCCAGCATCAGCAGGGTTGTTCTCGCGGTGCGAGGACGACGTCAGCTGACCGTATCGAATCCTCCCATCCTCCAGTCCAAGGGGAGAGGAGCAGATGGCTGCAGAATATGATACACATGTTAACACCATCCAACAGAGTCTGGCAAACTGAACACTTCAAACACATTAATCCTATTCTGTTCAATCAAAACCTGCTTAACGCTACTCTGCCTGGTCTGCATTTGAGTCCTCCACCATGCCCCGTGACAGTACCACGTAATAGTGAAGGGGTTGACATTCATCAGCTGCAGTGTTTTCAGGAGAACATGAGGCTGTAGGGTGTTAAAGGCTGAACTGAAATCTACAAACAGTCTAGCATAGGCCCTCGGATTCTCCAGGTGTTTAGTCACTAGATGCACTATACTGTTGGTTGCATCATCAGTGCCTCTCTGCTGTGTGTATGCAAACTGGTAGGGATCTAGCTGTGGGCCTACATCCAGCCGTAGTTTGCTCACCATGAGCTTCTCCATACACTTCATCACAACAGAGGTTGGAGCAATAGGTCTAAAATCATTATTCTCCTGTGGACAGGGTTTCTTAGGGACGGGTATGATGATTGCCTTTTTCCATCGTGTTGGTACAGTGTGAGAATCTAGGGACCTCTGGAAAATGGGGCACCAGGCAGGTGTCAATTCATCTGCACATGTTTTTAATAGAAAAGCAGAGATACCATCTGGACCTGTGGCCTTGTTGACATTGATTTGCTTAAGGACCTTGTTGACGGATTCATGGTCAATCTCTAGCCTGTCAACATCATCAATAGCAATACTATCAAGCACCATGTCACACTCAGCTGAGAAGTCATAATTGTCAAACCGCTTGTAAAAAGCATTCAGCTCATTTGCTTTAGCCAGTTCATCTACAGCATATAAGGATTTTTTTGTGGGTTTCATGTTGGTGGCTGTTTTCATGGAGTTCATAGTTTTTTAGAGTTCATAGCCTGGAGGTTTTCCTCTATTGCCTCCCTATGGTGTTCCCGAGCTTCTTTCAGCCTCTGGTTCAACTCCTTTTGTACAGTTTTTAGTTGTCGGTGGTCGTTGGTCTTAAATGCCTGCTTGTTTCTGTTAATACAGTCCTTCACCTCCTTTGTGATGTAAGGTTTGTTGTTAGGGTAGACTTTTATTGTCCTTTTTGGAATCAGTGTCAACACAAAATGTTATGTAACTTGTGGTAACTTCTGTGGCATTGTCCAGGTTTGGCTCTCCAGAGAAGGTGTCCCAGTCTGTACATAGAAAGCAACCTTTCAGTGTTTCTATGCTGTCATCTGTCCATGCATTGATAGATGTTGTTTTGAAAGACACCCCACCGAACCCTCCCCGCTTGTCCCCTGAAGTCCAGATCTTCACAAGAATGATGATCACCATCTGACTTTCTTTACGCTGCATATAAACCAGTGTAACTTGATACATATGACAATACTGGTCTGTTATTGTAGTGACATGATGCTTTATGAGAGCTTTGTAATCTTCTCTCTAGGGCAGTACCAAATGTAAAGAAAAATCCTTGAACAAAGCTAAAAGAATTCAGTCTTTTTCTATTAAATGAACTTGTTTTGATTCATTTAGTTTCAATACATTTGGACTTCATTAGACTGCTGAAATGGAGCAGCAGTCCAACCGCAGTGTTTCTGTTTGTATTCAGTACCTTTGGTAAACTTTGTTGCGGACGCCTTTCTGGAAGGCCAACAAGTAGTTCCTCCCATCTGCTGAGAAGACTTCCACCGCCATGGGCTGAAAGACGATGACATACACGACATTTAATGATCAAAAAACAAGGTGGTGAGTTAAGCACTAAGAAAAGCAAGAGGTAACTTTGGTATCTTTCAACCTGGACTCTACTTTTAATGTTTTTGTGTCTAAGTGACTAATGAGAACAACACATTTGTTTAGCTGCTGCCGTCTGCAGCGTTCTCCCTCAATACCGGACCAATGTCAGTAACTGTTGTATACCTTTTAGTCACTAAGACACAAAAACATGGGAAAATAGTGTCCATGTTGAAAAATGACCATGAAAGCTACTCAATATAAATGTCTTGTGAATGTCTAACTCAAAGATGTGTATTGTGTGTATTGGTTCTATATGTGCATGCTGACCTGCAGCAGGTAGCGTCTCTTGTGCACTTCCTTGATGTCCTCGTAGGCGAAGATGCTGCAGGTTCTCTTCAGCTGACTCTGTCCTTGTCTCGCTCCTCTGGGGATGATGGCCTCATGCAAACTGGACACGGACGACAGAGAGCGAGGACTTTATCAACTGTCGACTCAGTTCGACATTACGTTTCACCTAGAAAGCACTCGTGTCAACAAAAAGGGTTTATTTCCTCACACCATTGTAATCATAAGAAGTTTTATGTTTTCATCTGATGAATGACAATGAATTGATTATAAACATGTCCATCATTACTATTATTATGAATTGACTTATAAGCTCATTGAATCCTCATTTCAGGCCCCCGTAGACACCATGTTTAGACTCAGTTTAACACCTGAGGGTGACACAATATTATACACAATAATAACTTAAAGAAAGGTACTGTATGTAACACTGGAGACTGATTTGAGCCCTGAGCCGTTCTAAAACTGGAGCAGTCCGGACTCGCTGACCTTCTCTCCCTCCTCCGGGAGGCGCAGCAGAGACGTGTTGTCCGTCCTCTGCTCCTCCTCGGGGCCTCCCGACTCCAGCAGCTGCTCCCGACTGTCCTCGTCCGCTGTGGACCGAGACCTCTTCAGAGGAGCCTTCACCAGGCCTGGAGAGCACAGCGGAGTGTTAGACACAGTACACCAAGAAGATAGAATACTAAACCAAGAACCTTTCTGAGTAAGAACAAAGTGTTCCCTGGTGTTGCGTCTGGACCTTTGACTCTTGCGATGGTGTCCTCTCCGTGCTCGGGCTCATGCTGTGTGGTCTCTCCCTTGGTGTTGTGCTCCACAGAGTGCTGGTACATGCCAGGGTTTCCAGACAGCAACCGCACGTAGTACTCCTTACTGAATCATAATGAATCACAACCCCTAAATCATTATACGCATCTCCAGATTCATGCCATTATATAGTCTTATTAATAATAATAATATTCAAGAAGGTTTGACTGTGTATGAAATGCAAATGACCAAATAAATGCATGAAAGCTACCCCATCATTTGTAGCTGTAACTAAGGGACATCATATTGACTTCAAAGCAGAACGATCTGGGATGATATGCAACCACTTCCATGCAAAAGACATAAGACATGTCACTTATGGTTAGTTTGATACAAGGATGTTCATTCTGATAATGTGAACTTCACATAATGCGAGATCCAATCCAACAGCCTCATCTGTAGCACCAGTAACTTGGTGTTCATGTAGAACACGTTCACATGCAAATGCACATAAAACCAACGGAGACGTGCGTGTTTATTTAACGTTAACGTGATTCAAATGAAGCACCGGGTCCCGGTCATATCTTGTTGTTCTTTCGTTACGTGTCCGTAAAGTAACAGAGTATCTCTAGTTCACCTTAACTGGCCGCTGGTCAGCCTCTATATTCACTGACCTACAGTAGTAAGCGATAACTCATTTTATTTGAATGCACGGTCGTGTTAACTTATGATACTTTTGGTCACAAAAACGCATCAAAGTCGGACATGAATTAACCGGTATGAACCGTTAACGGCTCCAGATTACAACACGTTAGCATGTTAGCATAACAAACTCATACAGAAGTCCGACTTCGACACAATAACACAAAAGAAACACAACTGACTTCATCTTCATAGCTTTCAAGTGAATGTCAGACAGCCCAGACTAATTATCATGACATTTGAATTCATTGTTATTCATCTTAATGACTTACCGTTTCACGTAAGGCTGAGACCGACTGACTGACTAACACCGGAGAAAGTCTGTCATTCGCAAAACGGCGCCACAGCGCTGCTGGTGGCCAAAGATAGATTATACATTTATATATATATATATATTAAATGTATTTTATTTAACAGATGGCATTTCTCTCTCAATCGTGACCAAATGGTCAGCTGGAACATGCATCAAACTAAAACATGTTTGTCAAAAATATGTAGAGCGATTCAAAAATATGAATAAATCGCCACACTTATTGCTTCAATCAGTTTCATGACATAATTAACATTCAAATAATAAACTCACTATAATGTGACTGCCTAATATGAATGAAAGAATGAAATAAAATACCCTATTCATAAGCTGTGTTAACATTGCAGGCCACTAAAATACATATCACCTTCACATTATGCTACTACACAACTAAGCTAGCTATTGTAAACATTAGCTAAAGTAGCAATTAAGCTAACGTTAGCTGTTGGTAATTACCCACAATTCCAAGGGGCAGCCTCAGCCACATTAATAAAGCCCATAACTTCAAAATTAAAGCAATTTAAAATGTGAAAAAAGTCTCTGTGAAGTTAAATTGAGCCAGAGATGTAGTTAGACATGAAAATAGCCAAAGAAAAATAACTGGCACCCTCAGTTAAAAGGGTTTGTCACTGTAATACTATAAATAGCTCTGGACTTCCTAGTTATATTTGGTTTGTGTGGTCCTTGTGTGGTACAATGGCCTTGTAGCCGCTGGTCTAGGGACAAAGGTTGGAACACAAATTCCTTTTTTTCGCGTGTGTGTGTGTGTGTGTGTGTGTGTGTGTGTGTGTGTGTGTGTGTGTGTGTGTGTGTGTGTGCGCACGCTCATATCAAAAACTGCATCTTTAGCACTAAAGTTGGGTGCTCTCGGGCTCAGAGGTTGTCGCATATACCGCCGAAACGTACATATCGAGAGCAAAAAAAATAAAATAAATGCTATATACCAGATTAAACAGCAACATCTGAGCAACACTACCATCTAAGTCATTTTTTACACACTCCAAAACACAACTATAGACAACCACACAGCCAAACTGAGAAAATTGTGAACCGTATCACACCTTGAGGTGCTTTTCTGGGCAAAAACGCTGGAAATTGACGGTAATCTGTTCGAAGCATATGCTCTCCAGGTCATTCTCTCTCTTTCTGTGTTAAAATGGACGTTTTCAGTCAATATATGAGAAGATGGTCAAAGAACGTATCATTACACTCTCTGTTCATTTCCGCATCTATTGCTGTGTCACATGCGAAAATCCGCCAATCAGAAGGCTCTGTAAAGTTCAGATGAAATCTGTGAAAGTGGAAGAAAATTGCATATGAGCACCCCAGAGAGCTCAAAATGGCTCAAAATTATGCCAAACAGCTGTCATATGATAGATTGAACATGCTTAGTGATAAAACAAGTGAAATATATAGTTATATAGTATATAAAAGTACAATGGAACAGATGGTACAGCTGCATCCAAAATGAGAATTTGGCTTGACTCTGCATGAAATCTTGTATGGAACTGCTTCACTTTATCAAAGTAAAAATTGCTGTGGAAACGTATTATCTATTGTGCTATGATTGTAAGATGCATAGCCATCACCCCTGCTGTGCTAAATCTCTCGCCAGGTGTTGTTGGCACGAGAGCCAAAACCAACCTGCTGCTGCTGCTGCTACAACTGGCTTTTGTTCCTCATAGCTGAGAAGAGACTGGACTTCTTGAAAGCTGAGGGAATAGTTAACAAATGACAGCAGGCTGTCCTTGCTGTGCCCCGCTGCCATGAACACTCCTGCAGCCTCCTCCTTTTGCTGGTTCCTGATGAGGTAGATGGTGTACCCAATGTCATTCTCCAGGAGCCAGCGGAAGGACTTCCCCTTGTACTTCCCAAACTGCAGGATGTAGTCTCCAGTCACCTCAGTTTTATCTGAAGCATCCCCTCCTCTCTGGCGGACCACAGTCAGAGCATTCTGTCTGACCAGCTCCTCCTTCACAGGTGTCCTGTAGAGACTGGTTGTCTTTGAGAACTTTGGCAGCATCAGTCGGATCCTGACGGAGAAATCCAAGTGGTCCCTTACCGAACGGAACCGTCATTCTCCCAGGGAAAATAAAATGTTTGTGCATTTGACCTGTAAAGACAAAGAGTAAAATATATTTTTTTGCTGCAAAACATTTGCATCAAGCAGCCTTACTAATCTTTAACTAATAGCCTAATTAGCATTAATTAATAAACTCATCAACATCTGTGTATGTCACAAAAAAGACAAAATGTGAAAGACAAAAACACTTATTTCAGCATTTATTTATTCATTTCTGTATTTATACATTTATTTATTTAGTCCTGTATTCATACATTTATTTATTCTTTCCTGTATTCATTTATACATTTATTATTGCATTTATTTATACTTAAAAACAATTTCGTCCTCCATAAGTCACATGTCATCTCTTCTGTCTAATCGAACGAATATACACCTGTTCTCACGCTTGCACAGCAACCGTTAAACTGCGTGGCCGAACGGTTAGCGTGACTGCACACAACGCAAAACCTCAATGCGCATGCGCAGATCATTGGGACGCAGGGGTCGGTGGTTCGACTCCCGAGAGAACCTTTAATTGTGAAAGTCTCACCAGCTTCTAAGAAGGGGAGTAAACACAAAAGATTATCTTTTTCTTGTTGTATGAATTAATAAAAGCGACAACTCGGGTCCTGTCCTGACTTCATATCATACAATACACCCACATATATGTAGCCACAAAACTCTGACCTGAAATAGGCAAATTGATACATTTTTGCATCCACTTTGTTAAGAAAAACTCCTCTGTCTAACAAAAAAGTTGAATGAAAAACGATAGTCAAACCTCATTACATGATCACATGTTTCCTCTTGACAGGGAGCTGTGATGGAAGATTTCTATGTTAATCGGGAGAAGAGAGTTTTGTTCACAAATCAATAATAAAGTCTTCAGAAGAATCAAAGTTGTCTTTTTCGGTTTATTCTCTTGCAAGGGAAAAATGCAACACAGCCACTCAGTTAGTGTCTGTGTTGGAAGCTTCAACATTGTACAGGAACATCACATCATTTATGCAAACACAGGTTCACGTGATCGGCCAGAAATCTAGGTGTAGTTATGGATTCAGACCTCAACCTGAACAGCCATATCAAGACAATGATTAAATCAGCCTCCTATCACCTGAAGAATATATCAAGGATTAGAGGACTTATGTCTCAACAGGATTTGGAAAACCTTGTCCATGCATTTATCTTCAGTAGACTGGACTACTGTAACGGTGTGTTTACAGGTCTCTGTAACAAGTCAATCAGAAAGCTGCAGCTCGAGTCCTCACTAAGACAAAGAAAGTGGATCACATCACTCCAGTTCTGAGGTCTTTACACTGGCTTCCTGTCCAACAAAGAATTGACTTTAAAATCCTGCTGTTGGTTTATAAAGCACTGAATGGTTTAGGGCCAAAATACATGTCTGATCTGCTGCTACCTTATGAACCATCCCTACTCTTAGGTGGTCTGGGACCGGTCTGCTCTCTGTTCCCAGAGTCACAACTAAACATGGAGAAGCAGCGTTCAGTTTTTCTGCCCCAAATATCTGGAACAAAGTCCCAGAAAGCTGCAGGTCTGCTGAGACCCTCAGCTCCTTTAAGTCAAGACTGAAGACTTTTCTGTTTGCTGCTGCCTTTAATTGAACCAGGTTCAAGGATATTAATCAATCTCCTGCATTTCTGCATTTTACTACTGTATTTTATTTCTTACACTGCTTTTTAATGTTTCAATGAATGTTCTTAATTGTTTTTAAATCTCCTTTTCTTATGCCTTATGTTTTGATGCTTTTAATGGTTTTATGTGAAGCACTTTGAATTACCCTGTTGTTGAAATGTGCTATACAAATAAACTTGCCTTGCCTTGAACAGGACCCTGGTTTCCTGAACTGCTTATGAAAGACTACTGTGTTTTTTTAAGAATATGTGTCTTTTTACTTTGTAAGACATCTTTCAAAACTTCTACACTACTAAAATATATGTTCCCATTACAGAGCAGAGAGGGGAGGGGCTTTGAAGAGGCAAAAAAAGAGGCAGGAAAGCGTGCTGGGCTGCTGTAAACGACACACTTTTGGCAGAAGAGCTGGCCGCAGTTCCTGCAGTGATGTCTCCGCTCGGTGAGGGAGAATCGGACCGTGCAGGCGGAGAGGCTGTCCACCACCTCGTCCTTCACCCGGTCGTTCACCGACCAGCTGAAGACCCGACCGCGACCGTCGCCCACCAGGATCTTACTGTGGTCCCTGAGGAGATGGCGTCACAGAGGAGGAGAATGACTTTTCTAAGATGTTTGTGTTCGATAGTGTAGAAGAAGCTCTCCACACCAATAAAAACAATTACAAATCTACAACAGGAAAGAATTCGTCTTGCTCTCTTACTTGGAGATGGCGAGCGACGTGATCTCGGCCGGTTGAGCGTTGTCCTTGCGATCGAACGCCGTGTGCACGGTGAGTTTGCTCCGGAAGACCAGCTGGCGCTCCCATCTGTAGCCTGTGGACCCACAGAAATAAAACACGTCAACACTGTGATCAGCCTACTTTTTAAGTTTTTGTTTTCTTCTCTGATCAGAGGAGAACCCTCGTTCCTTCACTGACTTAGCTAAACAACAACAACAACAACATGTTCAATCACTGGACACCCACCGGCCCTGAGCTGGTTGTACGTCCGTGCGTCCATGGTGGAGGGCTGTGGCACCGAGCTCTGGCCTGGGTGAGCCGGGTGAGGGTGGTGGTGGCGGTGGTGTGAGGGACCTTAGTTTGCCCCTCGGAGTAGTTGACGAACACGAAGCCGTCCGACCAGCGGTGGGAGTCGTCAGAGCTGCTGTCCATCGACCACGAAGCTCCGGTTCGTGCTGAGGGACCTGAAAGGGAACGTTGGCGTGGGTTGAGGTTCAGTAAACAAAATATGTGGTAAATAACTAGACAGACATCTGCCTCCGGAGCGTTACGGGCGTGTGTTGTCACCGTAACTACTGACAACAATAAAAAAATGTCTTTTGTATTAGTGATATTACAACGGAATCAATGTCTGTTTTACTCCTATTCTATTTCTATGTACAAGACACATTCAAATGAACAGAAAGTGATGTAATATTAACATATGGTGCTTTAAAGGTACTCAAAGGCACTTTACATGGTAAACAACAAAGCAAATAAATGATTGTTTATGTGAAACTTTGTATAATGTCGGATGAATTCAGCGGAGATTCAAAAGCATGACGAGTTCAATGTATCCGCGTCAGTGTTTTGAAGTGGTTTCTGCGTATTATTTGCTGCTCTCCCCACTTCTGCTCGGTGTATTTAGTGCGAGCAGTGCACTCAGCTCAACCACAGACCGTCCGTGCTGGTAAGAGGAGCGCTTGCTTGCGTACCTCTGGGTCTGTGGACGGCGCTGCCCGGTTGGCTGCCTCCACCCGTCCACGGGTTGCGTGGAGCTTTGGGCTCCTGACTCAGACTGGGCTCGTCTCCGTCCGACTCGCTGCTGTCCTCATCGCCGTTGTGATTCTCGCCGCCCTCTGTGACGCCAACAAAAACTTTGTTTTACATTTTCATAGTGAGTTTATTATGCAAATACTTAAATCAAATATAAGCAGTTTGTTTTGGGACATGTCACTGTATCACATATTCAACAACCATTCCCTGATTTGAAAACTGCAAGTGCATTTTTATTCAAGACCAGCAGGGGGAAACATCGTCTTTAATCATTTCTCACATTCACTTCTCAACTTCAAGGTGAAATAATGAAGGAAACCTACAGGAGTCCATGTTTTAGTCTCTCTTAAAGTCTAGACTGTTTAATTACAAGTAACAAAAATACTATATATGCGTTTCCGTTTTAATAACTGTTACCGTGTCAGATTCGTAGTTAGCCAGACGGCAGCTGAGGTCGGCGTAGCCTCAGGCGAAGGTCTTGCTCCAGGTGGGGGGGAACCAGAACCTTGTTTTGCTCCACCGCAAGTATGCCCTTGTCGGTGCACATGATCTGTCCCACGGGCTCCTTCAGCTCTGGAGACACAAAGAAATATGAGAGTCTAAAGGGAGTCTTGCACTGTCTAATGTACAGAGTACATGGTTGGGGCTTAACTGGTACTTAAGACTGCAATGGATTTAGCACAAAAGACAGAGAGTAAGTGTGTGTACTTGTACCTTTAACTGGTGCTAGAGAAGGTCTGAGATTGTCCAGATGATGGAAGAAGATCTTGTCGCTGTTGGAGCTCGGAGGAACGCTCGCTACGTCACCGTTGGCTTTACCACGTACTCGCTTAGGAGGATGGGGCTTCTTAAACAGCCGAGACACAAACACATCAACAGTCGGTGAGGATAGAAAAGGACTTTGACATCGACCAATAGCCGGATGCTAAAACATTTTGGCTGTGGAAGGTAAGTTTGTCCACTAAGGGAAAAATGCAGAGCATCCTCACAGTGGATTAAAGCTCCAGAAACTTAATGTTTGGAGACAACCAGGTCTTCATTGGGCAAAATGTCATGAAGAAGCATTTTGGTTGATGAAGTAGATGCAGACAGTAGATGATTTAGAGAAACAGACAGGACTCCGTTGACGAAAACAGTAATTGTATCTTGCTGAACACGAGAGTTGCTGGTCTACCGCTGCCTCCGTTGTTTGTGTTCATTTGGGTTTTAAAGGGTCAATTTGGATTCACCAAATTCACACAAGAACACAAGCAAACTAACCGATGGATGCAGCGGTAGTCCAGCAGTTATTGTTTCTGCAAGATTACTGTTTTTGTCAAAGGAGTCTGGCCGCTTTGAGAGCACAGATAAAGGCCTCAGGGCTGTCTGAAGGTAAGATAAGGCAGTGAACTGATATAGAGTCTTTTAAGGTGTCTGAAAACATTCAGCTTCTGCTCCCGTCCACAGCGGTACATTGCTTTGCTCCCGTGCTGGTACTCCTGTCCGTCTTTCTAAACTAGTGGCGTTCAACCCCACTTCAACAAATCCGGACTATCCCTTTAAACTAGCCTGGAGATTTAAGATATCAGCATTAGTGGCGGCAGTACAGCAGCAGCGACGTCATCACCAGCCAGTATCTGACCCGTTTGGGGATTTGCCCGAAGTTGTTGATGAAGCCGATGGTGGTCGTCTCTTTGAGCGGGTCGTTGATGTTGTAGATGTCCACCTGGCCCTCGTAGAACAGGTGGTGGAAGACGTTCACCGCCTCCACGGCCGGCGGTCCCTGCTGCTTGTACCCGAAGATCAGGTCGATCCATCGGTGGAGGTGGGCTGACACGTAGTCGCACGCCAACGCCTGCAGCCAGACAAGAGGTTAACGTGTACTCACTGGAAATCAGACCTAAAATGTCACAAGAGGGTTCAATTCTTACGTCTCTGTGGACTCTGATGAACTCCCGGGGGTCGCCCTCGGCCCAAGGTGGCAGGATGACGTCGCCCAGCTTGGTGCCATTCTGCTTGGCGCCTGGTAGATCCAACAACAGAGGGCAGACAGAACATTCATATTATTATATTAATATTCATGCAGTCAATTATCTCAGTCAGATTGACTCGTGCTTCATCGTGGTTCCCGATACTGACCCAGGTCGAAGTTGTTGGCGTTGAGCAAGAACTCGGGCAGGTAGAAGAACTCGGGGATGAGCTCCTTGACGTCGGCCATGTTGTGTTTGGAGGCAGAGAGCCAGGCTTCACGCACACTGTGGAACATCCTGTCAGCCAGAAGAATGCATCAGATTTGTCTTTTTCTCCCCATGTATGAACACATTCATATGTAAATACAGAAAACATTTGATGTTAAATAAGACACTAAATGTCCACATTAGTACAAATACCTTAGCTGGGCCTCCAGGGTTCCCATCCTCAGTATAGTCTGTGAAGAGGCTGCTGTGCAGGGCGAAGGCCAGGCGGTATTTAGTGAGGTAGCCCCACATGCGTTCACTGACCTGGGTCACCACCCCTGATACCCATGTGGGCTCCAGGAAGTCCACCTGGAAAAAGGGCTGGGGATCTGCAGGTAAGGGGCTCCATCCAGGCTCCATAACCTGACTGCACAGAGGATGATGTGGTTTGTTGTTTTTTTCTGAATGCTTTATATTTTAGACTTTTAAGTGCATGCAAAAAAACACGTGGAATGTTCCTGCTAGTGTACACTTAAGGGACGACTACCAATCAAAGGTTAGATCGCTCACACGTTAGGGACGATGTTTAGTCGTCCAGCATCAGCAGGGTTGTTCTCGCGGTGCGAGGACGACGTCAGCTGACCGTATCGAATCCTCCCATCCTCCAGTCCAAGGGGAGAGGAGCAGATGGCTGCAGAATATGATACACATGTTAACACCATCCAACAGAGTCTGGCAAACTGAACACTTCAAACACATTAATCCTATTCTGTTCAATCAAAACCTGCTTAACGCTACTCTGCCTGGTCTGCATTTGAGTCCTCCACCATGCCCCGTGACAGTACCACGTAATAGTGAAGGGGTTGACATTCATCAGCTGCAGTGTTTTCAGGAGAACATGAGGCTGTAGGGTGTTAAAGGCTGAACTGAAATCTACAAACAGTCTAGCATAGGCCCTCGGATTCTCCAGGTGTTTAGTCACTAGATGCACTATACTGTTGGTTGCATCATCAGTGCCTCTCTGCTGTGTGTATGCAAACTGGTAGGGATCTAGCTGTGGGCCTACATCCAGCCGTAGTTTGCTCACCATGAGCTTCTCCATACACTTCATCACAACAGAGGTTGGAGCAATAGGTCTAAAATCATTATTCTCCTGTGGACAGGGTTTCTTAGGGACGGGTATGATGATTGCCTTTTTCCATCGTGTTGGTACAGTGTGAGAATCTAGGGACCTCTGGAAAATGGGGCACCAGGCAGGTGTCAATTCATCTGCACATGTTTTTAATAGAAAAGCAGAGATACCATCTGGACCTGTGGCCTTGTTGACATTGATTTGCTTAAGGACCTTGTTGACGGATTCATGGTCAATCTCTAGCCTGTCAACATCATCAATAGCAATACTATCAAGCACCATGTCACACTCAGCTGAGAAGTCATAATTGTCAAACCGCTTGTAAAAAGCATTCAGCTCATTTGCTTTAGCCAGTTCATCTACAGCATATAAGGATTTTTTTGTGGGTTTCATGTTGGTGGCTGTTTTCATGGAGTTCATAGTTTTTTAGAGTTCATAGCCTGGAGGTTTTCCTCTATTGCCTCCCTATGGTGTTCCCGAGCTTCTTTCAGCCTCTGGTTCAACTCCTTTTGTACAGTTTTTAGTTGTCGGTGGTCGTTGGTCTTAAATGCCTGCTTGTTTCTGTTAATACAGTCCTTCACCTCCTTTGTGATGTAAGGTTTGTTGTTAGGGTAGACTTTTATTGTCCTTTTTGGAATCAGTGTCAACACAAAATGTTATGTAACTTGTGGTAACTTCTGTGGCATTGTCCAGGTTTGGCTCTCCAGAGAAGGTGTCCCAGTCTGTACATAGAAAGCAACCTTTCAGTGTTTCTATGCTGTCATCTGTCCATGCATTGATAGATGTTGTTTTGAAAGACACCCCACCGAACCCTCCCCGCTTGTCCCCTGAAGTCCAGATCTTCACAAGAATGATGATCACCATCTGACTTTCTTTACGCTGCATATAAACCAGTGTAACTTGATACATATGACAATACTGGTCTGTTATTGTAGTGACATGATGCTTTATGAGAGCTTTGTAATCTTCTCTCTAGGGCAGTACCAAATGTAAAGAAAAATCCTTGAACAAAGCTAAAAGAATTCAGTCTTTTTCTATTAAATGAACTTGTTTTGATTCATTTAGTTTCAATACATTTGGACTTCATTAGACTGCTGAAATGGAGCAGCAGTCCAACCGCCGTGTTTCTGTTTGTATTCAGTACCTTTGGTAAACTTTGTTGCGGACGCCTTTCTGGAAGGCCAACAAGTAGTTCCTCCCATCTGCTGAGAAGACTTCCACCGCCATGGGCTGAAAGACGATGACATACACGACATTTAATGATCAAAAAACAAGGTGGTGAGTTAAGCACTAAGAAAAGCAAGAGGTAACTTTGGTATCTTTCAACCTGGACTCTACTTTTAATGTTTTTGTGTCTAAGTGACTAATGAGAACAACACATTTGTTTAGCTGCTGCCGTCTGCAGCGTTCTCCCTCAATACCGGACCAATGTCAGTAACTGTTGTATACCTTTTAGTCACTAAGACACAAAAACATGGGAAAATAGTGTCCATGTTGAAAAATGACCATGAAAGCTACTCAATATAAATGTCTTGTGAATGTCTAACTCAAAGATGTGTATTGTGTGTATTGGTTCTATATGTGCATGCTGACCTGCAGCAGGTAGCGTCTCTTGTGCACTTCCTTGATGTCCTCGTAGGCGAAGATGCTGCAGGTTCTCTTCAGCTGACTCTGTCCTTGTCTCGCTCCTCTGGGGATGATGGCCTCATGCAAACTGGACACGGACGACAGAGAGCGAGGACTTTATCAACTGTCGACTCAGTTCGACATTACGTTTCACCTAGAAAGCACTCGTGTCAACAAAAAGGGTTTATTTCCTCACACCATTGTAATCATAAGAAGTTTTATGTTTTCATCTGATGAATGACAATGAATTGATTATAAACATGTCCATCATTACTATTATTATGAATTGACTTATAAGCTCATTGAATCCTCATTTCAGGCCCCCGTAGACACCATGTTTAGACTCAGTTTAACACCTGAGGGTGACACAATATTATACACAATAATAACTTAAAGAAAGGTACTGTATGTAACACTGGAGACTGATTTGAGCCCTGAGCCGTTCTAAAACTGGAGCAGTCCGGACTCGCTGACCTTCTCTCCCTCCTCCGGGAGGCGCAGCAGAGACGTGTTGTCCGTCCTCTGCTCCTCCTCGGGGCCTCCCGACTCCAGCAGCTGCTCCCGACTGTCCTCGTCCGCTGTGGACCGAGACCTCTTCAGAGGAGCCTTCACCAGGCCTGGAGAGCACAGCGGAGTGTTAGACACAGTACACCAAGAAGATAGAATACTAAACCAAGAACCTTTCTGAGTAAGAACAAAGTGTTCCCTGGTGTTGCGTCTGGACCTTTGACTCTTGCGATGGTGTCCTCTCCGTGCTCGGGCTCATGCTGTGTGGTCTCTCCCTTGGTGTTGTGCTCCACAGAGTGCTGGTACATGCCAGGGTTTCCAGACAGCAACCGCACGTAGTACTCCTTACTGAATCATAATGAATCACAACCCCTAAATCATTATACGCATCTCCAGATTCATGCCATTATATAGTCTTATTAATAATAATAATATTCAAGAAGGTTTGACTGTGTATGAAATGCAAATGACCAAATAAATGCATGAAAGCTACCCCATCATTTGTAGCTGTAACTAAGGGACATCATATTGACTTCAAAGCAGAACGATCTGGGATGATATGCAACCACTTCCATGCAAAAGACATAAGACATGTCACTTATGGTTAGTTTGATACAAGGATGTTCATTCTGATAATGTGAACTTCACATAATGCGAGATCCAATCCAACAGCCTCATCTGTAGCACCAGTAACTTGGTGTTCATGTAGAACACGTTCACATGCAAATGCACATAAAACCAACGGAGACGTGCGTGTTTATTTAACGTTAACGTGATTCAAATGAAGCACCGGGTCCCGGTCATATCTTGTTGTTCTTTCGTTACGTGTCCGTAAAGTAACAGAGTATCTCTAGTTCACCTTAACTGGCCGCTGGTCAGCCTCTATATTCACTGACCTACAGTAGTAAGCGATAACTCATTTTATTTGAATGCACGGTCGTGTTAACTTATGATACTTTTGGTCACAAAAACGCATCAAAGTCGGACATGAATTAACCGGTATGAACCGTTAACGGCTCCAGATTACAACACGTTAGCATGTTAGCATAACAAACTCATACAGAAGTCCGACTTCGACACAATAACACAAAAGAAACACAACTGACTTCATCTTCATAGCTTTCAAGTGAATGTCAGACAGCCCAGACTAATTATCATGACATTTGAATTCATTGTTATTCATCTTAATGACTTACCGTTTCACGTAAGGCTGAGACCGACTGACTGACTAACACCGGAGAAAGTCTGTCATTCGCAAAACGGCGCCACAGCGCTGCTGGTGGCCAAAGATAGATTATACATTTATATATATATATATATTAAATGTATTTTATTTAACAGATGGCATTTCTCTCTCAATCGTGACCAAATGGTCAGCTGGAACATGCATCAAACTAAAACATGTTTGTCAAAAATATGTAGAGCGATTCAAAAATATGAATAAATCGCCACACTTATTGCTTCAATCAGTTTCATGACATAATTAACATTCAAATAATAAACTCACTATAATGTGACTGCCTAATATGAATGAAAGAATGAAATAAAATACCCTATTCATAAGCTGTGTTAACATTGCAGGCCACTAAAATACATATCACCTTCACATTATGCTACTACACAACTAAGCTAGCTATTGTAAACATTAGCTAAAGTAGCAATTAAGCTAACGTTAGCTGTTGGTAATTACCCACAATTCCAAGGGGCAGCCTCAGCCACATTAATAAAGCCCATAACTTCAAAATTAAAGCAATTTAAAATGTGAAAAAAGTCTCTGTGAAGTTAAATTGAGCCAGAGATGTAGTTAGACATGAAAATAGCCAAAGAAAAATAACTGGCACCCTCAGTTAAAAGGGTTTGTCACTGTAATACTATAAATAGCTCTGGACTTCCTAGTTATATTTGGTTTGTGTGGTCCATCCGCTGTCATACATAGGGGTTGATAATGAGGGTATGAGTCTCCTTAGCACTGCTAGCATAGCAGGCCAAGCAAGAGACGACCTGGATCAGGTCTAGAGGGATACAATGGTGATAATGATAATGAGGGTATGAGTCTCCTTAGCACTGCTGGCATAGCAGGCCAAGCAAGAGACGACCTGGATCAGGTCTAGAGGGATACAATGGTGATAATGATAATGAGGGTATGAGTCTCCTTAGCACTGCTGGCATAGCAGGCCAAGCAAGAGACGACCTGGATCAGGTCTAGAGGGATACCTAGATACAATGGCCTTGTAGCCGCTGGTCTAGGGACAAAGGTTGGAACACAAATTCCTTTTTTTCACGTGTGTGTGTGTGTGTGTGTGTGTGTGTGTCTGTGTGTGTGTGTGTGTGTGTGCGCACGCTCATGTCAAAAACTGCATCTTTAGCACTAAAGTTGGGTGCTCTCGGGCTCAGAGGTTGTCGCATATACCGCCGAAACGTACATATCGAGAGCAAAAAAAATAAAATAAATGCTATATACCAGATTAAACAGCAACATCTGAGCAACACTACCATCTAAGTCATTTTTTACACACTCCAAAACACAACTATAGACAACCACACAGCCAAACTGAGAAAATTGTGAACCGTATCACACCTTGAGGTGCTTTTCTGGGCAAAAACGCTGGAAATTGACGGTAATCTGTTCGAAGCATATGCTCTCCAGGTCATTCTCTCTCTTTCTGTGTTAAAATGGACGTTTTCAGTCAATATATGAGAAGATGGTCAAAGAACGTATCATTACACTCTCTGTTCATTTCCGCATCTATTGCTGTGTCACATGCGAAAATCCGCCAATCAGAAGGCTCTGTAAAGTTCAGATGAAATCTGTGAAAGTGGAAGAAAATTGCATATGAGCACCCCAGAGAGCTCAAAATGGCTCAAAATTATGCCAAACAGCTGTCATATGATAGATTGAACATGCTTAGTGATAAAACAAGTGAAATATATAGTTATATAGTATATAAAAGTACAATGGAACAGATGGTACAGCTGCATCCAAAATGAGAATTTGGCTTGACTCTGCATGAAATCTTGTATGGAACTGCTTCACTTTATCAAAGTAAAAATTGCTGTGGAAACGTATTATCTATTGTGCTATGATTGTAAGATGCATAGCCATCACCCCTGCTGTGCTAAATCTCTCGCCAGGTGTTGTTGGCACGAGAGCCAAAACCAACCTGCTGCTGCTGCTGCTACAACTGGCTTTTGTTCCTCATAGCTGAGAAGAGACTGGACTTCTTGAAAGCTGAGGGAATAGTTAACAAATGACAGCAGGCTGTCCTTGCTGTGCCCCGCTGCCATGAACACTCCTGCAGCCTCCTCCTTTTGCTGGTTCCTGATGAGGTAGATGGTGTACCCAATGTCATTCTCCAGGAGCCAGCGGAAGGACTTCCCCTTGTACTTCCCAAACTGCAGGATGTAGTCTCCAGTCACCTCAGTTTTATCTGAAGCATCCCCTCCTCTCTGGCGGACCACAGTCAGAGCATTCTGTCTGACCAGCTCCTCCTTCACAGGTGTCCTGTAGAGACTGGTTGTCTTTGAGAACTTTGGCAGCATCAGTCGGATCCTGACGGAGAAATCCAAGTGGTCCCTTACCGAACGGAACCGTCATTCTCCCAGGGAAAATAAAATGTTTGTGCATTTGACCTGTAAAGACAAAGAGTAAAATATATTTTTTTGCTGCAAAACATTTGCATCAAGCAGCCTTACTAATCTTTAACTAATAGCCTAATTAGCATTAATTAATAAACTCATCAACATCTGTGTATGTCACAAAAAAGACAAAATGTGAAAGACAAAAACACTTATTTCAGCATTTATTTATTCAGTTTTGTATTCATTTCTGTATTTATACATTTATTTATTTAGTCCTGTATTCATACATTTATTTATTCTTTCCTTCATTCGACGTGATCTCGGCCGGTTGAGCGTTGTCCTTGCGATCGAACGCCGTGTGCACGGTGAGTTTGCTCCGGAAGACCAGCTGGCGCTCCCATCTGTAGCCTGTGGACCCACAGAAATAAAACACGTCAACACTGTGATCAGCCTACTTTTTAAGTTTTTGTTTTCTTCTCTGATCAGAGGAGAACCCTCGTTCCTTCACTGACTTAGCTAAACAACAACAACAACAACATGTTCAATCACTGGACACCCACCGGCCCTGAGCTGGTTGTACGTCCGTGCGTCCATGGTGGAGGGCTGTGGCACCGAGCTCTGGCCTGGGTGAGCCGGGTGAGGGTGGTGGTGGCGGTGGTGTGAGGGACCTTAGTTTGCCCCTCGGAGTAGTTGACGAACACGAAGCCGTCCGACCAGCGGTGGGAGTCGTCAGAGCTGCTGTCCATCGACCACGAAGCTCCGGTTCGTGCTGAGGGACCTGAAAGGGAACGTTGGCGTGGGTTGAGGTTCAGTAAACAAAATATGTGGTAAATAACTAGACAGACATCTGCCTCCGGAGCGTTACGGGCGTGTGTTGTCACCGTAACTACTGACAACAATAAAAAAATGTCTTTTGTATTAGTGATATTACAACGGAATCAATGTCTGTTTTACTCCTATTCTATTTCTATGTACAAGACACATTCAAATGAACAGAAAGTGATGTAATATTAACATATGGTGCTTTAAAGGTACTCAAAGGCACTTTACATGGTAAACAACAAAGCAAATAAATGATTGTTTATGTGAAACTTTGTATAATGTCGGATGAATTCAGCGGAGATTCAAAAGCATGACGAGTTCAATGTATCCGCGTCAGTGTTTTGAAGTGGTTTCTGCGTATTATTTGCTGCTCTCCCCACTTCTGCTCGGTGTATTTAGTGCGAGCAGTGCACTCAGCTCAACCACAGACCGTCCGTGCTGGTAAGAGGAGCGCTTGCTTGCGTACCTCTGGGTCTGTGGACGGCGCTGCCCGGTTGGCTGCCTCCACCCGTCCACGGGTTGCGTGGAGCTTTGGGCTCCTGACTCAGACTGGGCTCGTCTCCGTCCGACTCGCTGCTGTCCTCATCGCCGTTGTGATTCTCGCCGCCCTCTGTGACGCCAACAAAAACTTTGTTTTACATTTTCATAGTGAGTTTATTATGCAAATACTTAAATCAAATATAAGCAGTTTGTTTTGGGACATGTCACTGTATCACATATTCAACAACCATTCCCTGATTTGAAAACTGCAAGTGCATTTTTATTCAAGACCAGCAGGGGGAAACATCGTCTTTAATCATTTCTCACATTCACTTCTCAACTTCAAGGTGAAATAATGAAGGAAACCTACAGGAGTCCATGTTTTAGTCTCTCTTAAAGTCTAGACTGTTTAATTACAAGTAACAAAAATACTATATATGCGTTTCCGTTTTAATAACTGTTACCGTGTCAGATTCGTAGTTAGCCAGACGGCAGCTGAGGTCGGCGTAGCCCCAGGCGAAGGTCTTGCTCCAGGTGGGGGGGAACCAGAACCTTGTTTTGCTCCACCGCAAGTATGCCCTTGTCGGTGCACATGATCTGTCCCACGGGCTCCTTCAGCTCTGGAGACACAAAGAAATATGAGAGTCTAAAGGGAGTCTTGCACTGTCTAATGTACAGAGTACATGGTTGGGGCTTAACTGGTACTTAAGACTGCAATGGATTTAGCACAAAAGACAGAGAGTAAGTGTGTGTACTTGTACCTTTAACTGGTGCTAGAGAAGGTCTGAGATTGTCCAGATGATGGAAGAAGATCTTGTCGCTGTTGGAGCTCGGAGGAACGCTCGCTACGTCACCGTTGGCTTTACCACGTACTCGCTTAGGAGGATGGGGCTTCTTAAACAGCCGAGACACAAACACATCAACAGTCGGTGAGGATAGAAAAGGACTTTGACATCGACCAATAGCCGGATGCTAAAACATTTTGGCTGTGGAAGGTAAGTTTGTCCACTAAGGGAAAAATGCAGAGCATCCTCACAGTGGATTAAAGCTCCAGAAACTTAATGTTTGGAGACAACCAGGTCTTCATTGGGCAAAATGTCATGAAGAAGCATTTTGGTTGATGAAGTAGATGCAGACAGTAGATGATTTAGAGAAACAGACAGGACTCCGTTGACGAAAACAGTAATTGTATCTTGCTGAACACGAGAGTTGCTGGTCTACCGCTGCCTCCGTTGTTTGTGTTCATTTGGGTTTTAAAGGGTCAATTTGGATTCACCAAATTCACACAAGAACACAAGCAAACTAACCGATGGATGCAGCGGTAGTCCAGCAGTTATTGTTTCTGCAAGATTACTGTTTTTGTCAAAGGAGTCTGGCCGCTTTGAGAGCACAGATAAAGGCCTCAGGGCTGTCTGAAGGTAAGATAAGGCAGTGAACTGATATAGAGTCTTTTAAGGTGTCTGAAAACATTCAGCTTCTGCTCCCGTCCACAGCGGTACATTGCTTTGCTCCCGTGCTGGTACTCCTGTCCGTCTTTCTAAACTAGTGGCGTTCAACCCCACTTCAACAAATCCGGACTATCCCTTTAAACTAGCCTGGAGATTTAAGATATCAGCATTAGTGGCGGCAGTACAGCAGCAGCGACGTCATCACCAGCCAGTATCTGACCCGTTTGGGGATTTGCCCGAAGTTGTTGATGAAGCCGATGGTGGTCGTCTCTTTGAGCGGGTCGTTGATGTTGTAGATGTCCACCTGGCCCTCGTAGAACAGGTGGTGGAAGACGTTCACCGCCTCCACGGCCGGCGGTCCCTGCTGCTTGTACCCGAAGATCAGGTCGATCCATCGGTGGAGGTGGGCTGACACGTAGTCGCACGCCAACGCCTGCAGCCAGACAAGAGGTTAACGTGTACTCACTGGAAATCAGACCTAAAATGTCACAAGAGGGTTCAATTCTTACGTCTCTGTGGACTCTGATGAACTCCCGGGGGTCGCCCTCGGCCCAAGGTGGCAGGATGACGTCGCCCAGCTTGGTGCCATTCTGCTTGGCGCCTGGTAGATCCAACAACAGAGGGCAGACAGAACATTCATATTATTATATTAATATTCATGCAGTCAATTATCTCAGTCAGATTGACTCGTGCTTCATCGTGGTTCCCGATACTGACCCAGGTCGAAGTTGTTGGCGTTGAGCAAGAACTCGGGCAGGTAGAAGAACTCGGGGATGAGCTCCTTGACGTCGGCCATGTTGTGTTTGGAGGCAGAGAGCCAGGCTTCACGCACACTGTGGAACATCCTGTCAGCCAGAAGAATGCATCAGATTTGTCTTTTTCTCCCCATGTATGAACACATTCATATGTAAATACAGAAAACATTTGATGTTAAATAAGACACTAAATGTCCACATTAGTACAAATACCTTAGCTGGGCCTCCAGGGTTCCCATCCTCAGTATAGTCTGTGAAGAGGCTGCTGTGCAGGGCGAAGGCCAGGCGGTATTTAGTGAGGTAGCCCCACATGCGTTCACTGACCTGGGTCACCACCCCTGATACCCATGTGGGCTCCAGGAAGTCCACCTGGAAAAAGGGCTGGGGATCTGCAGGTAAGGGGCTCCATCCAGGCTCCATAACCTGACTGCACAGAGGATGATGTGGTTTGTTGTTTTTTTCTGAATGCTTTATATTTTAGACTTTTAAGTGCATGCAAAAAAACACGTGGAATGTTCCTGCTAGTGTACACTTAAGGGACGACTACCAATCAAAGGTTAGATCGCTCACACGTTAGGGACGATGTTTAGTCGTCCAGCATCAGCAGGGTTGTTCTCGCGGTGCGAGGACGACGTCAGCTGACCGTATCGAATCCTCCCATCCTCCAGTCCAAGGGGAGAGGAGCAGATGGCTGCAGAATATGATACACATGTTAACACCATCCAACAGAGTCTGGCAAACTGAACACTTCAAACACATTAATCCTATTCTGTTCAATCAAAACCTGCTTAACGCTACTCTGCCTGGTCTGCATTTGAGTCCTCCACCATGCCCCGTGACAGTACCACGTAATAGTGAAGGGGTTGACATTCATCAGCTGCAGTGTTTTCAGGAGAACATGAGGCTGTAGGGTGTTAAAGGCTGAACTGAAATCTACAAACAGTCTAGCATAGGCCCTCGGATTCTCCAGGTGTTTAGTCACTAGATGCACTATACTGTTGGTTGCATCATCAGTGCCTCTCTGCTGTGTGTATGCAAACTGGTAGGGATCTAGCTGTGGGCCTACATCCAGCCGTAGTTTGCTCACCATGAGCTTCTCCATACACTTCATCACAACAGAGGTTGGAGCAATAGGTCTAAAATCATTATTCTCCTGTGGACAGGGTTTCTTAGGGACGGGTATGATGATTGCCTTTTTCCATCGTGTTGGTACAGTGTGAGAATCTAGGGACCTCTGGAAAATGGGGCACCAGGCAGGTGTCAATTCATCTGCACATGTTTTTAATAGAAAAGCAGAGATACCATCTGGACCTGTGGCCTTGTTGACATTGATTTGCTTAAGGACCTTGTTGACGGATTCATGGTCAATCTCTAGCCTGTCAACATCATCAATAGCAATACTATCAAGCACCATGTCACACTCAGCTGAGAAGTCATAATTGTCAAACCGCTTGTAAAAAGCATTCAGCTCATTTGCTTTAGCCAGTTCATCTACAGCATATAAGGATTTTTTTGTGGGTTTCATGTTGGTGGCTGTTTTCATGGAGTTCATAGTTTTTTAGAGTTCATAGCCTGGAGGTTTTCCTCTATTGCCTCCCTATGGTGTTCCCGAGCTTCTTTCAGCCTCTGGTTCAACTCCTTTTGTACAGTTTTTAGTTGTCGGTGGTCGTTGGTCTTAAATGCCTGCTTGTTTCTGTTAATACAGTCCTTCACCTCCTTTGTGATGTAAGGTTTGTTGTTAGGGTAGACTTTTATTGTCCTTTTTGGAATCAGTGTCAACACAAAATGTTATGTAACTTGTGGTAACTTCTGTGGCATTGTCCAGGTTTGGCTCTCCAGAGAAGGTGTCCCAGTCTGTACATAGAAAGCAACCTTTCAGTGTTTCTATGCTGTCATCTGTCCATGCATTGATAGATGTTGTTTTGAAAGACACCCCACCGAACCCTCCCCGCTTGTCCCCTGAAGTCCAGATCTTCACAAGAATGATGATCACCATCTGACTTTCTTTACGCTGCATATAAACCAGTGTAACTTGATACATATGACAATACTGGTCTGTTATTGTAGTGACATGATGCTTTATGAGAGCTTTGTAATCTTCTCTCTAGGGCAGTACCAAATGTAAAGAAAAATCCTTGAACAAAGCTAAAAGAATTCAGTCTTTTTCTATTAAATGAACTTGTTTTGATTCATTTAGTTTCAATACATTTGGACTTCATTAGACTGCTGAAATGGAGCAGCAGTCCAACCGCCGTGTTTCTGTTTGTATTCAGTACCTTTGGTAAACTTTGTTGCGGACGCCTTTCTGGAAGGCCAACAAGTAGTTCCTCCCATCTGCTGAGAAGACTTCCACCGCCATGGGCTGAAAGACGATGACATACACGACATTTAATGATCAAAAAACAAGGTGGTGAGTTAAGCACTAAGAAAAGCAAGAGGTAACTTTGGTATCTTTCAACCTGGACTCTACTTTTAATGTTTTTGTGTCTAAGTGACTAATGAGAACAACACATTTGTTTAGCTGCTGCCGTCTGCAGCGTTCTCCCTCAATACCGGACCAATGTCAGTAACTGTTGTATACCTTTTAGTCACTAAGACACAAAAACATGGGAAAATAGTGTCCATGTTGAAAAATGACCATGAAAGCTACTCAATATAAATGTCTTGTGAATGTCTAACTCAAAGATGTGTATTGTGTGTATTGGTTCTATATGTGCATGCTGACCTGCAGCAGGTAGCGTCTCTTGTGCACTTCCTTGATGTCCTCGTAGGCGAAGATGCTGCAGGTTCTCTTCAGCTGACTCTGTCCTTGTCTCGCTCCTCTGGGGATGATGGCCTCATGCAAACTGGACACGGACGACAGAGAGCGAGGACTTTATCAACTGTCGACTCAGTTCGACATTACGTTTCACCTAGAAAGCACTCGTGTCAACAAAAAGGGTTTATTTCCTCACACCATTGTAATCATAAGAAGTTTTATGTTTTCATCTGATGAATGACAATGAATTGATTATAAACATGTCCATCATTACTATTATTATGAATTGACTTATAAGCTCATTGAATCCTCATTTCAGGCCCCCGTAGACACCATGTTTAGACTCAGTTTAACACCTGAGGGTGACACAATATTATACACAATAATAACTTAAAGAAAGGTACTGTATGTAACACTGGAGACTGATTTGAGCCCTGAGCCGTTCTAAAACTGGAGCAGTCCGGACTCGCTGACCTTCTCTCCCTCCTCCGGGAGGCGCAGCAGAGACGTGTTGTCCGTCCTCTGCTCCTCCTCGGGGCCTCCCGACTCCAGCAGCTGCTCCCGACTGTCCTCGTCCGCTGTGGACCGAGACCTCTTCAGAGGAGCCTTCACCAGGCCTGGAGAGCACAGCGGAGTGTTAGACACAGTACACCAAGAAGATAGAATACTAAACCAAGAACCTTTCTGAGTAAGAACAAAGTGTTCCCTGGTGTTGCGTCTGGACCTTTGACTCTTGCGATGGTGTCCTCTCCGTGCTCGGGCTCATGCTGTGTGGTCTCTCCCTTGGTGTTGTGCTCCACAGAGTGCTGGTACATGCCAGGGTTTCCAGACAGCAACCGCACGTAGTACTCCTTACTGAATCATAATGAATCACAACCCCTAAATCATTATACGCATCTCCAGATTCATGCCATTATATAGTCTTATTAATAATAATAATATTCAAGAAGGTTTGACTGTGTATGAAATGCAAATGACCAAATAAATGCATGAAAGCTACCCCATCATTTGTAGCTGTAACTAAGGGACATCATATTGACTTCAAAGCAGAACGATCTGGGATGATATGCAACCACTTCCATGCAAAAGACATAAGACATGTCACTTATGGTTAGTTTGATACAAGGATGTTCATTCTGATAATGTGAACTTCACATAATGCGAGATCCAATCCAACAGCCTCATCTGTAGCACCAGTAACTTGGTGTTCATGTAGAACACGTTCACATGCAAATGCACATAAAACCAACGGAGACGTGCGTGTTTATTTAACGTTAACGTGATTCAAATGAAGCACCGGGTCCCGGTCATATCTTGTTGTTCTTTCGTTACGTGTCCGTAAAGTAACAGAGTATCTCTAGTTCACCTTAACTGGCCGCTGGTCAGCCTCTATATTCACTGACCTACAGTAGTAAGCGATAACTCATTTTATTTGAATGCACGGTCGTGTTAACTTATGATACTTTTGGTCACAAAAACGCATCAAAGTCGGACATGAATTAACCGGTATGAACCGTTAACGGCTCCAGATTACAACACGTTAGCATGTTAGCATAACAAACTCATACAGAAGTCCGACTTCGACACAATAACACAAAAGAAACACAACTGACTTCATCTTCATAGCTTTCAAGTGAATGTCAGACAGCCCAGACTAATTATCATGACATTTGAATTCATTGTTATTCATCTTAATGACTTACCGTTTCACGTAAGGCTGAGACCGACTGACTGACTAACACCGGAGAAAGTCTGTCATTCGCAAAACGGCGCCACAGCGCTGCTGGTGGCCAAAGATAGATTATACATTTATATATATATATATATTAAATGTATTTTATTTAACAGATGGCATTTCTCTCTCAATCGTGACCAAATGGTCAGCTGGAACATGCATCAAACTAAAACATGTTTGTCAAAAATATGTAGAGCGATTCAAAAATATGAATAAATCGCCACACTTATTGCTTCAATCAGTTTCATGACATAATTAACATTCAAATAATAAACTCACTATAATGTGACTGCCTAATATGAATGAAAGAATGAAATAAAATACCCTATTCATAAGCTGTGTTAACATTGCAGGCCACTAAAATACATATCACCTTCACATTATGCTACTACACAACTAAGCTAGCTATTGTAAACATTAGCTAAAGTAGCAATTAAGCTAACGTTAGCTGTTGGTAATTACCCACAATTCCAAGGGGCAGCCTCAGCCACATTAATAAAGCCCATAACTTCAAAATTAAAGCAATTTAAAATGTGAAAAAAGTCTCTGTGAAGTTAAATTGAGCCAGAGATGTAGTTAGACATGAAAATAGCCAAAGAAAAATAACTGGCACCCTCAGTTAAAAGGGTTTGTCACTGTAATACTATAAATAGCTCTGGACTTCCTAGTTATATTTGGTTTGTGTGGTCCATCCGCTGTCATACATAGGGGTTGATAATGAGGGTATGAGTCTCCTTAGCACTGCTGGCATAGCAGGCCAAGCAAGAGACGACCTGGATCAGGTCTAGAGGGATACAATGGTGATAATGATAATGAGGGTATGAGTCTCCTTAGCACTGCTGGCATAGCAGGCCAAGCAAGAGACGACCTGGATCAGGTCTAGAGGGATACCTAGATACAATGGCCTTGTAGCCGCTGGTCTAGGGACAAAGGTTGGAACACAAATTCCTTTTTTTCACGTGTGTGTGTGTGTGTGTGTGTGTGTGTGTGTGTCTGTGTGTGTGTGTGTGTGTGTGCGCACGCTCATGTCAAAAACTGCATCTTTAGCACTAAAGTTGGGTGCTCTCGGGCTCAGAGGTTGTCGCATATACCGCCGAAACGTACATATCGAGAGCAAAAAAAATAAAATAAATGCTATATACCAGATTAAACAGCAACATCTGAGCAACACTACCATCTAAGTCATTTTTTACACACTCCAAAACACAACTATAGACAACCACACAGCCAAACTGAGAAAATTGTGAACCGTATCACACCTTGAGGTGCTTTTCTGGGCAAAAACGCTGGAAATTGACGGTAATCTGTTCGAAGCATATGCTCTCCAGGTCATTCTCTCTCTTTCTGTGTTAAAATGGACGTTTTCAGTCAATATATGAGAAGATGGTCAAAGAACGTATCATTACACTCTCTGTTCATTTCCGCATCTATTGCTGTGTCACATGCGAAAATCCGCCAATCAGAAGGCTCTGTAAAGTTCAGATGAAATCTGTGAAAGTGGAAGAAAATTGCATATGAGCACCCCAGAGAGCTCAAAATGGCTCAAAATTATGCCAAACAGCTGTCATATGATAGATTGAACATGCTTAGTGATAAAACAAGTGAAATATATAGTTATATAGTATATAAAAGTACAATGGAACAGATGGTACAGCTGCATCCAAAATGAGAATTTGGCTTGACTCTGCATGAAATCTTGTATGGAACTGCTTCACTTTATCAAAGTAAAAATTGCTGTGGAAACGTATTATCTATTGTGCTATGATTGTAAGATGCATAGCCATCACCCCTGCTGTGCTAAATCTCTCGCCAGGTGTTGTTGGCACGAGAGCCAAAACCAACCTGCTGCTGCTGCTGCTACAACTGGCTTTTGTTCCTCATAGCTGAGAAGAGACTGGACTTCTTGAAAGCTGAGGGAATAGTTAACAAATGACAGCAGGCTGTCCTTGCTGTGCCCCGCTGCCATGAACACTCCTGCAGCCTCCTCCTTTTGCTGGTTCCTGATGAGGTAGATGGTGTACCCAATGTCATTCTCCAGGAGCCAGCGGAAGGACTTCCCCTTGTACTTCCCAAACTGCAGGATGTAGTCTCCAGTCACCTCAGTTTTATCTGAAGCATCCCCTCCTCTCTGGCGGACCACAGTCAGAGCATTCTGTCTGACCAGCTCCTCCTTCACAGGTGTCCTGTAGAGACTGGTTGTCTTTGAGAACTTTGGCAGCATCAGTCGGATCCTGACGGAGAAATCCAAGTGGTCCCTTACCGAACGGAACCGTCATTCTCCCAGGGAAAATAAAATGTTTGTGCATTTGACCTGTAAAGACAAAGAGTAAAATATATTTTTTTGCTGCAAAACATTTGCATCAAGCAGCCTTACTAATCTTTAACTAATAGCCTAATTAGCATTAATTAATAAACTCATCAACATCTGTGTATGTCACAAAAAAGACAAAATGTGAAAGACAAAAACACTTATTTCAGCATTTATTTATTCAGTTTTGTATTCATTTCTGTATTTATACATTTATTTATTTAGTCCTGTATTCATACATTTATTTATTCTTTCCTTCATTCGACGTGATCTCGGCCGGTTGAGCGTTGTCCTTGCGATCGAACGCCGTGTGCACGGTGAGTTTGCTCCGGAAGACCAGCTGGCGCTCCCATCTGTAGCCTGTGGACCCACAGAAATAAAACACGTCAACACTGTGATCAGCCTACTTTTTAAGTTTTTGTTTTCTTCTCTGATCAGAGGAGAACCCTCGTTCCTTCACTGACTTAGCTAAACAACAACAACAACAACATGTTCAATCACTGGACACCCACCGGCCCTGAGCTGGTTGTACGTCCGTGCGTCCATGGTGGAGGGCTGTGGCACCGAGCTCTGGCCTGGGTGAGCCGGGTGAGGGTGGTGGTGGCGGTGGTGTGAGGGACCTTAGTTTGCCCCTCGGAGTAGTTGACGAACACGAAGCCGTCCGACCAGCGGTGGGAGTCGTCAGAGCTGCTGTCCATCGACCACGAAGCTCCGGTTCGTGCTGAGGGACCTGAAAGGGAACGTTGGCGTGGGTTGAGGTTCAGTAAACAAAATATGTGGTAAATAACTAGACAGACATCTGCCTCCGGAGCGTTACGGGCGTGTGTTGTCACCGTAACTACTGACAACAATAAAAAAATGTCTTTTGTATTAGTGATATTACAACGGAATCAATGTCTGTTTTACTCCTATTCTATTTCTATGTACAAGACACATTCAAATGAACAGAAAGTGATGTAATATTAACATATGGTGCTTTAAAGGTACTCAAAGGCACTTTACATGGTAAACAACAAAGCAAATAAATGATTGTTTATGTGAAACTTTGTATAATGTCGGATGAATTCAGCGGAGATTCAAAAGCATGACGAGTTCAATGTATCCGCGTCAGTGTTTTGAAGTGGTTTCTGCGTATTATTTGCTGCTCTCCCCACTTCTGCTCGGTGTATTTAGTGCGAGCAGTGCACTCAGCTCAACCACAGACCGTCCGTGCTGGTAAGAGGAGCGCTTGCTTGCGTACCTCTGGGTCTGTGGACGGCGCTGCCCGGTTGGCTGCCTCCACCCGTCCACGGGTTGCGTGGAGCTTTGGGCTCCTGACTCAGACTGGGCTCGTCTCCGTCCGACTCGCTGCTGTCCTCATCGCCGTTGTGATTCTCGCCGCCCTCTGTGACGCCAACAAAAACTTTGTTTTACATTTTCATAGTGAGTTTATTATGCAAATACTTAAATCAAATATAAGCAGTTTGTTTTGGGACATGTCACTGTATCACATATTCAACAACCATTCCCTGATTTGAAAACTGCAAGTGCATTTTTATTCAAGACCAGCAGGGGGAAACATCGTCTTTAATCATTTCTCACATTCACTTCTCAACTTCAAGGTGAAATAATGAAGGAAACCTACAGGAGTCCATGTTTTAGTCTCTCTTAAAGTCTAGACTGTTTAATTACAAGTAACAAAAATACTATATATGCGTTTCCGTTTTAATAACTGTTACCGTGTCAGATTCGTAGTTAGCCAGACGGCAGCTGAGGTCGGCGTAGCCCCAGGCGAAGGTCTTGCTCCAGGTGGGGGGGAACCAGAACCTTGTTTTGCTCCACCGCAAGTATGCCCTTGTCGGTGCACATGATCTGTCCCACGGGCTCCTTCAGCTCTGGAGACACAAAGAAATATGAGAGTCTAAAGGGAGTCTTGCACTGTCTAATGTACAGAGTACATGGTTGGGGCTTAACTGGTACTTAAGACTGCAATGGATTTAGCACAAAAGACAGAGAGTAAGTGTGTGTACTTGTACCTTTAACTGGTGCTAGAGAAGGTCTGAGATTGTCCAGATGATGGAAGAAGATCTTGTCGCTGTTGGAGCTCGGAGGAACGCTCGCTACGTCACCGTTGGCTTTACCACGTACTCGCTTAGGAGGATGGGGCTTCTTAAACAGCCGAGACACAAACACATCAACAGTCGGTGAGGATAGAAAAGGACTTTGACATCGACCAATAGCCGGATGCTAAAACATTTTGGCTGTGGAAGGTAAGTTTGTCCACTAAGGGAAAAATGCAGAGCATCCTCACAGTGGATTAAAGCTCCAGAAACTTAATGTTTGGAGACAACCAGGTCTTCATTGGGCAAAATGTCATGAAGAAGCATTTTGGTTGATGAAGTAGATGCAGACAGTAGATGATTTAGAGAAACAGACAGGACTCCGTTGACGAAAACAGTAATTGTATCTTGCTGAACACGAGAGTTGCTGGTCTACCGCTGCCTCCGTTGTTTGTGTTCATTTGGGTTTTAAAGGGTCAATTTGGATTCACCAAATTCACACAAGAACACAAGCAAACTAACCGATGGATGCAGCGGTAGTCCAGCAGTTATTGTTTCTGCAAGATTACTGTTTTTGTCAAAGGAGTCTGGCCGCTTTGAGAGCACAGATAAAGGCCTCAGGGCTGTCTGAAGGTAAGATAAGGCAGTGAACTGATATAGAGTCTTTTAAGGTGTCTGAAAACATTCAGCTTCTGCTCCCGTCCACAGCGGTACATTGCTTTGCTCCCGTGCTGGTACTCCTGTCCGTCTTTCTAAACTAGTGGCGTTCAACCCCACTTCAACAAATCCGGACTATCCCTTTAAACTAGCCTGGAGATTTAAGATATCAGCATTAGTGGCGGCAGTACAGCAGCAGCGACGTCATCACCAGCCAGTATCTGACCCGTTTGGGGATTTGCCCGAAGTTGTTGATGAAGCCGATGGTGGTCGTCTCTTTGAGCGGGTCGTTGATGTTGTAGATGTCCACCTGGCCCTCGTAGAACAGGTGGTGGAAGACGTTCACCGCCTCCACGGCCGGCGGTCCCTGCTGCTTGTACCCGAAGATCAGGTCGATCCATCGGTGGAGGTGGGCTGACACGTAGTCGCACGCCAACGCCTGCAGCCAGACAAGAGGTTAACGTGTACTCACTGGAAATCAGACCTAAAATGTCACAAGAGGGTTCAATTCTTACGTCTCTGTGGACTCTGATGAACTCCCGGGGGTCGCCCTCGGCCCAAGGTGGCAGGATGACGTCGCCCAGCTTGGTGCCATTCTGCTTGGCGCCTGGTAGATCCAACAACAGAGGGCAGACAGAACATTCATATTATTATATTAATATTCATGCAGTCAATTATCTCAGTCAGATTGACTCGTGCTTCATCGTGGTTCCCGATACTGACCCAGGTCGAAGTTGTTGGCGTTGAGCAAGAACTCGGGCAGGTAGAAGAACTCGGGGATGAGCTCCTTGACGTCGGCCATGTTGTGTTTGGAGGCAGAGAGCCAGGCTTCACGCACACTGTGGAACATCCTGTCAGCCAGAAGAATGCATCAGATTTGTCTTTTTCTCCCCATGTATGAACACATTCATATGTAAATACAGAAAACATTTGATGTTAAATAAGACACTAAATGTCCACATTAGTACAAATACCTTAGCTGGGCCTCCAGGGTTCCCATCCTCAGTATAGTCTGTGAAGAGGCTGCTGTGCAGGGCGAAGGCCAGGCGGTATTTAGTGAGGTAGCCCCACATGCGTTCACTGACCTGGGTCACCACCCCTGATACCCATGTGGGCTCCAGGAAGTCCACCTGGAAAAAGGGCTGGGGATCTGCAGGTAAGGGGCTCCATCCAGGCTCCATAACCTGACTGCACAGAGGATGATGTGGTTTGTTGTTTTTTTCTGAATGCTTTATATTTTAGACTTTTAAGTGCATGCAAAAAAACACGTGGAATGTTCCTGCTAGTGTACACTTAAGGGACGACTACCAATCAAAGGTTAGATCGCTCACACGTTAGGGACGATGTTTAGTCGTCCAGCATCAGCAGGGTTGTTCTCGCGGTGCGAGGACGACGTCAGCTGACCGTATCGAATCCTCCCATCCTCCAGTCCAAGGGGAGAGGAGCAGATGGCTGCAGAATATGATACACATGTTAACACCATCCAACAGAGTCTGGCAAACTGAACACTTCAAACACATTAATCCTATTCTGTTCAATCAAAACCTGCTTAACGCTACTCTGCCTGGTCTGCATTTGAGTCCTCCACCATGCCCCGTGACAGTACCACGTAATAGTGAAGGGGTTGACATTCATCAGCTGCAGTGTTTTCAGGAGAACATGAGGCTGTAGGGTGTTAAAGGCTGAACTGAAATCTACAAACAGTCTAGCATAGGCCCTCGGATTCTCCAGGTGTTTAGTCACTAGATGCACTATACTGTTGGTTGCATCATCAGTGCCTCTCTGCTGTGTGTATGCAAACTGGTAGGGATCTAGCTGTGGGCCTACATCCAGCCGTAGTTTGCTCACCATGAGCTTCTCCATACACTTCATCACAACAGAGGTTGGAGCAATAGGTCTAAAATCATTATTCTCCTGTGGACAGGGTTTCTTAGGGACGGGTATGATGATTGCCTTTTTCCATCGTGTTGGTACAGTGTGAGAATCTAGGGACCTCTGGAAAATGGGGCACCAGGCAGGTGTCAATTCATCTGCACATGTTTTTAATAGAAAAGCAGAGATACCATCTGGACCTGTGGCCTTGTTGACATTGATTTGCTTAAGGACCTTGTTGACGGATTCATGGTCAATCTCTAGCCTGTCAACATCATCAATAGCAATACTATCAAGCACCATGTCACACTCAGCTGAGAAGTCATAATTGTCAAACCGCTTGTAAAAAGCATTCAGCTCATTTGCTTTAGCCAGTTCATCTACAGCATATAAGGATTTTTTTGTGGGTTTCATGTTGGTGGCTGTTTTCATGGAGTTCATAGTTTTTTAGAGTTCATAGCCTGGAGGTTTTCCTCTATTGCCTCCCTATGGTGTTCCCGAGCTTCTTTCAGCCTCTGGTTCAACTCCTTTTGTACAGTTTTTAGTTGTCGGTGGTCGTTGGTCTTAAATGCCTGCTTGTTTCTGTTAATACAGTCCTTCACCTCCTTTGTGATGTAAGGTTTGTTGTTAGGGTAGACTTTTATTGTCCTTTTTGGAATCAGTGTCAACACAAAATGTTATGTAACTTGTGGTAACTTCTGTGGCATTGTCCAGGTTTGGCTCTCCAGAGAAGGTGTCCCAGTCTGTACATAGAAAGCAACCTTTCAGTGTTTCTATGCTGTCATCTGTCCATGCATTGATAGATGTTGTTTTGAAAGACACCCCACCGAACCCTCCCCGCTTGTCCCCTGAAGTCCAGATCTTCACAAGAATGATGATCACCATCTGACTTTCTTTACGCTGCATATAAACCAGTGTAACTTGATACATATGACAATACTGGTCTGTTATTGTAGTGACATGATGCTTTATGAGAGCTTTGTAATCTTCTCTCTAGGGCAGTACCAAATGTAAAGAAAAATCCTTGAACAAAGCTAAAAGAATTCAGTCTTTTTCTATTAAATGAACTTGTTTTGATTCATTTAGTTTCAATACATTTGGACTTCATTAGACTGCTGAAATGGAGCAGCAGTCCAACCGCCGTGTTTCTGTTTGTATTCAGTACCTTTGGTAAACTTTGTTGCGGACGCCTTTCTGGAAGGCCAACAAGTAGTTCCTCCCATCTGCTGAGAAGACTTCCACCGCCATGGGCTGAAAGACGATGACATACACGACATTTAATGATCAAAAAACAAGGTGGTGAGTTAAGCACTAAGAAAAGCAAGAGGTAACTTTGGTATCTTTCAACCTGGACTCTACTTTTAATGTTTTTGTGTCTAAGTGACTAATGAGAACAACACATTTGTTTAGCTGCTGCCGTCTGCAGCGTTCTCCCTCAATACCGGACCAATGTCAGTAACTGTTGTATACCTTTTAGTCACTAAGACACAAAAACATGGGAAAATAGTGTCCATGTTGAAAAATGACCATGAAAGCTACTCAATATAAATGTCTTGTGAATGTCTAACTCAAAGATGTGTATTGTGTGTATTGGTTCTATATGTGCATGCTGACCTGCAGCAGGTAGCGTCTCTTGTGCACTTCCTTGATGTCCTCGTAGGCGAAGATGCTGCAGGTTCTCTTCAGCTGACTCTGTCCTTGTCTCGCTCCTCTGGGGATGATGGCCTCATGCAAACTGGACACGGACGACAGAGAGCGAGGACTTTATCAACTGTCGACTCAGTTCGACATTACGTTTCACCTAGAAAGCACTCGTGTCAACAAAAAGGGTTTATTTCCTCACACCATTGTAATCATAAGAAGTTTTATGTTTTCATCTGATGAATGACAATGAATTGATTATAAACATGTCCATCATTACTATTATTATGAATTGACTTATAAGCTCATTGAATCCTCATTTCAGGCCCCCGTAGACACCATGTTTAGACTCAGTTTAACACCTGAGGGTGACACAATATTATACACAATAATAACTTAAAGAAAGGTACTGTATGTAACACTGGAGACTGATTTGAGCCCTGAGCCGTTCTAAAACTGGAGCAGTCCGGACTCGCTGACCTTCTCTCCCTCCTCCGGGAGGCGCAGCAGAGACGTGTTGTCCGTCCTCTGCTCCTCCTCGGGGCCTCCCGACTCCAGCAGCTGCTCCCGACTGTCCTCGTCCGCTGTGGACCGAGACCTCTTCAGAGGAGCCTTCACCAGGCCTGGAGAGCACAGCGGAGTGTTAGACACAGTACACCAAGAAGATAGAATACTAAACCAAGAACCTTTCTGAGTAAGAACAAAGTGTTCCCTGGTGTTGCGTCTGGACCTTTGACTCTTGCGATGGTGTCCTCTCCGTGCTCGGGCTCATGCTGTGTGGTCTCTCCCTTGGTGTTGTGCTCCACAGAGTGCTGGTACATGCCAGGGTTTCCAGACAGCAACCGCACGTAGTACTCCTTACTGAATCATAATGAATCACAACCCCTAAATCATTATACGCATCTCCAGATTCATGCCATTATATAGTCTTATTAATAATAATAATATTCAAGAAGGTTTGACTGTGTATGAAATGCAAATGACCAAATAAATGCATGAAAGCTACCCCATCATTTGTAGCTGTAACTAAGGGACATCATATTGACTTCAAAGCAGAACGATCTGGGATGATATGCAACCACTTCCATGCAAAAGACATAAGACATGTCACTTATGGTTAGTTTGATACAAGGATGTTCATTCTGATAATGTGAACTTCACATAATGCGAGATCCAATCCAACAGCCTCATCTGTAGCACCAGTAACTTGGTGTTCATGTAGAACACGTTCACATGCAAATGCACATAAAACCAACGGAGACGTGCGTGTTTATTTAACGTTAACGTGATTCAAATGAAGCACCGGGTCCCGGTCATATCTTGTTGTTCTTTCGTTACGTGTCCGTAAAGTAACAGAGTATCTCTAGTTCACCTTAACTGGCCGCTGGTCAGCCTCTATATTCACTGACCTACAGTAGTAAGCGATAACTCATTTTATTTGAATGCACGCTCGTGTTAACTTATGATACTTTTGGTCACAAAAACGCATCAAAGTCGGACATGAATTAACCGGTATGAACCGTTAACGGCTCCAGATTACAACACGTTAGCATGTTAGCATAACAAACTCATACAGAAGTCCGACTTCGACACAATAACACAAAAGAAACACAACTGACTTCATCTTCATAGCTTTCAAGTGAATGTCAGACAGCCCAGACTAATTATCATGACATTTGAATTCATTGTTATTCATCTTAATGACTTACCGTTTCACGTAAGGCTGAGACCGACTGACTGACTAACACCGGAGAAAGTCTGTCATTCGCAAAACGGCGCCACAGCGCTGCTGGTGGCCAAAGATAGATTATACATTTATATATATATATATATTAAATGTATTTTATTTAACAGATGGCATTTCTCTCTCAATCGTGACCAAATGGTCAGCTGGAACATGCATCAAACTAAAACATGTTTGTCAAAAATATGTAGAGCGATTCAAAAATATGAATAAATCGCCACACTTATTGCTTCAATCAGTTTCATGACATAATTAACATTCAAATAATAAACTCACTATAATGTGACTGCCTAATATGAATGAAAGAATGAAATAAAATACCCTATTCATAAGCTGTGTTAACATTGCAGGCCACTAAAATACATATCACCAGTGGCGGCTGGTCCATAGAGGGCGCTAGGGCGCCGCCCCCCCTAGAGCTACAAAAAATAAAAATAAAAATAAAATTAAAAATATAAATAAAAATAAAATTTAAAATAAAAATAAACTATACAAATTGTCAATATTTGTGTTTTTGAAACATGGAATCACCCAGTAATATGTGTAAAATATGATATCTGCGGTAAATATATGCTTTTCCTGCTTGTCCTCTCTGCCTGTCTGCTCTTCCTCTCTGTGTGTGCACGTCTCAGCTGCTGGGGCGCTGGAAAAACTGCCCCAAAGAGGCGGGTCTATAAAGCAGTTTAGCCAATGCTGAGTAAAGATATAAATGAGTGACATACAATTCAGCCAATCAGCGTCCTCAAATAGATTCAGCTTGGGGCAGTTTTTTTCCTGCCCCAAGCTGCGCGTTCTCGTCAGGAGAAGTCTCTACAGGAGAGCGCCAGTGTGAGCACTACTCCTCCAAGACCCGTTTGAGAGGAGAACTGAGAGGAGAAACTACTGAAAGAGCTGATCCCAGATCAGCCTGACCTCACAATCAGACAGCAGACTAGCAGGAAAGAGAAGCAGTACATGAAGCTTCTCTACTAGCTGTACACCAGACAGGTTTGGCTCGCTGGATGACGTCATGATAATAACTTATTTATCTTTTTAAAACAACGGGGACAGAACCAGCATGGACAGTTAGGGAGTGAGGGACATGAAGCACCTGTCTGAGAAATGGATATATAGTTATATATATATATATATATTATTATATATATATATATATATATATATATGTGTGTGTGTGTGTGTGTGTGTGTGTGTGTGTGTGTGTTTATATTATAGTGAATATTATTATATGATATATATATATATTATTATATTATACAGAATATTATATGATATATATATTATTATATTATACAGAATATTATATGATATATATATATATTATTATATTATACAGAATATTATTATATGTTATATATATTATATTATACTGAATTCCCTGTGAGGGTGACTAAAATAAGATGTCCTGACGTGTTTGTGAAAGTGTTATTTACTGCTTTTTTTCGTGTTGGAATAAATGTTAAATATTTAACTGCAAAGTAGTAATGCGTGTTTGATACCTTAATTTGTTTGCATTAAATCATTCTGGGATGTTTGCTGAAATTGATTGGATGTGGCACAGCCCTACCAAGAACATTTTCCACCAGCCGCCACTGCATATCACCTTCACATTATGCTACTACACAACTAAGCTAGCTATTGTAAACATTAGCTAAAGTAGCAATTAAGCTAACGTTAGCTGTTGGTAATTACCCACAATTCCAAGGGGCAGCCTCAGCCACATTAATAAAGCCCATAACTTCAAAATTAAAGCAATTTAAAATGTGAAAAAAGTCTCTGTGAAGTTAAATTGAGCCAGAGATGTAGTTAGACATGAAAATAGCCAAAGAAAAATAACTGGCACCCTCAGTTAAAAGGGTTTGTCACTGTAATACTATAAATAGCTCTGGACTTCCTAGTTATATTTGGTTTGTGTGGTCCATCCGCTGTCATACATAGGGGTTGATAATGAGGGTATGAGTCTCCTTAGCACTGCTGGCATAGCAGGCCAAGCAAGAGACGACCTGGATCAGGTCTAGAGGGATACAATGGTGATAATGATAATGAGGGTATGAGTCTCCTTAGCACTGCTGGCATAGCAGGCCAAGCAAGAGACGACCTGGATCAGGTCTAGAGGGATACCTAGATACAATGGCCTTGTAGCCGCTGGTCTAGGGACAAAGGTTGGAACACAAATTCCTTTTTTTCACGTGTGTGTGTGTGTGTGTGTGTGTGTGTGTGTGTCTGTGTGTGTGTGTGTGTGTGCGCACGCTCATGTCAAAAACTGCATCTTTAGCACTAAAGTTGGGTGCTCTCGGGCTCAGAGGTTGTCGCATATACCGCCGAAACGTACATATCGAGAGCAAAAAAAATCAAATAAATGCTATATACCAGATTAAACAGCAACATCTGAGCAACACTACCATCTAAGTCATTTTTTACACACTCCAAAACACAACTATAGACAACCACACAGCCAAACTGAGAAAATTGTGAACCGTATCACACCTTGAGGTGCTTTTCTGGGCAAAAACGCTGGAAATTGACGGTAATCTGTTCGAAGCATATGCTCTCCAGGTCATTCTCTCTCTTTCTGTGTTAAAATGGACGTTTTCAGTCAATATATGAGAAGATGGTCAAAGAACGTATCATTACACTCTCTGTTCATTTCCGCATCTATTGCTGTGTCACATGCGAAAATCCGCCAATCAGAAGGCTCTGTAGTAAAGTTCAGATGAAATCTGTGAAAGTGGAAGAAAATTGCATATGAGCACCCCAGAGAGCTCAAAATGGCTCAAAATTATGCCAAACAGCTGTCATATGATAGATTGAACATGCTTAGTGATAAAACAAGTGAAATATATAGTTATATAGTATATAAAAGTACAATGGAACAGATGGTACAGCTGCATCCAAAATGAGAATTTGGCTTGACTCTGCATGAAATCTTGTATGGAACTGCTTCACTTTATCAAAGTAAAAATTGCTGTGGAAACGTATTATCTATTGTGCTATGATTGTAAGATGCATAGCCATCACCCCTGCTGTGCTAAATCTCTCGCCAGGTGTTGTTGGCACGAGAGCCAAAACCAACCTGCTGCTGCTGCTGCTACAACTGGCTTTTGTTCCTCATAGCTGAGAAGAGACTGGACTTCTTGAAAGCTGAGGGAATAGTTAACAAATGACAGCAGGCTGTCCTTGCTGTGCCCCGCTGCCATGAACACTCCTGCAGCCTCCTCCTTTTGCTGGTTCCTGATGAGGTAGATGGTGTACCCAATGTCATTCTCCAGGAGCCAGCGGAAGGACTTCCCCTTGTACTTCCCAAACTGCAGGATGTAGTCTCCAGTCACCTCAGTTTTATCTGAAGCATCCCCTCCTCTCTGGCGGACCACAGTCAGAGCATTCTGTCTGACCAGCTCCTCCTTCACAGGTGTCCTGTAGAGACTGGTTGTCTTTGAGAACTTTGGCAGCATCAGTCGGATCCTGACGGAGAAATCCAAGTGGTCCCTTACCGAACGGAACCGTCATTCTCCCAGGGAAAATAAAATGTTTGTGCATTTGACCTGTAAAGACAAAGAGTAAAATATATTTTTTTGCTGCAAAACATTTGCATCAAGCAGCCTTACTAATCTTTAACTAATAGCCTAATTAGCATTAATTAATAAACTCATCAACATCTGTGTATGTCACAAAAAAGACAAAATGTGAAAGACAAAAACACTTATTTCAGCATTTATTTATTCAGTTTTGTATTCATTTCTGTATTTATACATTTATTTATTTAGTCCTGTATTCATACATTTATTTATTCTTTCCTTCATTCGACGTGATCTCGGCCGGTTGAGCGTTGTCCTTGCGATCGAACGCCGTGTGCACGGTGAGTTTGCTCCGGAAGACCAGCTGGCGCTCCCATCTGTAGCCTGTGGACCCACAGAAATAAAACACGTCAACACTGTGATCAGCCTACTTTTTAAGTTTTTGTTTTCTTCTCTGATCAGAGGAGAACCCTCGTTCCTTCACTGACTTAGCTAAACAACAACAACAACAACATGTTCAATCACTGGACACCCACCGGCCCTGAGCTGGTTGTACGTCCGTGCGTCCATGGTGGAGGGCTGTGGCACCGAGCTCTGGCCTGGGTGAGCCGGGTGAGGGTGGTGGTGGCGGTGGTGTGAGGGACCTTAGTTTGCCCCTCGGAGTAGTTGACGAACACGAAGCCGTCCGACCAGCGGTGGGAGTCGTCAGAGCTGCTGTCCATCGACCACGAAGCTCCGGTTCGTGCTGAGGGACCTGAAAGGGAACGTTGGCGTGGGTTGAGGTTCAGTAAACAAAATATGTGGTAAATAACTAGACAGACATCTGCCTCCGGAGCGTTACGGGCGTGTGTTGTCACCGTAACTACTGACAACAATAAAAAAATGTCTTTTGTATTAGTGATATTACAACGGAATCAATGTCTGTTTTACTCCTATTCTATTTCTATGTACAAGACACATTCAAATGAACAGAAAGTGATGTAATATTAACATATGGTGCTTTAAAGGTACTCAAAGGCACTTTACATGGTAAACAACAAAGCAAATAAATGATTGTTTATGTGAAACTTTGTATAATGTCGGATGAATTCAGCGGAGATTCAAAAGCATGACGAGTTCAATGTATCCGCGTCAGTGTTTTGAAGTGGTTTCTGCGTATTATTTGCTGCTCTCCCCACTTCTGCTCGGTGTATTTAGTGCGAGCAGTGCACTCAGCTCAACCACAGACCGTCCGTGCTGGTAAGAGGAGCGCTTGCTTGCGTACCTCTGGGTCTGTGGACGGCGCTGCCCGGTTGGCTGCCTCCACCCGTCCACGGGTTGCGTGGAGCTTTGGGCTCCTGACTCAGACTGGGCTCGTCTCCGTCCGACTCGCTGCTGTCCTCATCGCCGTTGTGATTCTCGCCGCCCTCTGTGACGCCAACAAAAACTTTGTTTTACATTTTCATAGTGAGTTTATTATGCAAATACTTAAATCAAATATAAGCAGTTTGTTTTGGGACATGTCACTGTATCACATATTCAACAACCATTCCCTGATTTGAAAACTGCAAGTGCATTTTTATTCAAGACCAGCAGGGGGAAACATCGTCTTTAATCATTTCTCACATTCACTTCTCAACTTCAAGGTGAAATAATGAAGGAAACCTACAGGAGTCCATGTTTTAGTCTCTCTTAAAGTCTAGACTGTTTAATTACAAGTAACAAAAATACTATATATGCGTTTCCGTTTTAATAACTGTTACCGTGTCAGATTCGTAGTTAGCCAGACGGCAGCTGAGGTCGGCGTAGCCCCAGGCGAAGGTCTTGCTCCAGGTGGGGGGGAACCAGAACCTTGTTTTGCTCCACCGCAAGTATGCCCTTGTCGGTGCACATGATCTGTCCCACGGGCTCCTTCAGCTCTGGAGACACAAAGAAATATGAGAGTCTAAAGGGAGTCTTGCACTGTCTAATGTACAGAGTACATGGTTGGGGCTTAACTGGTACTTAAGACTGCAATGGATTTAGCACAAAAGACAGAGAGTAAGTGTGTGTACTTGTACCTTTAACTGGTGCTAGAGAAGGTCTGAGATTGTCCAGATGATGGAAGAAGATCTTGTCGCTGTTGGAGCTCGGAGGAACGCTCGCTACGTCACCGTTGGCTTTACCACGTACTCGCTTAGGAGGATGGGGCTTCTTAAACAGCCGAGACACAAACACATCAACAGTCGGTGAGGATAGAAAAGGACTTTGACATCGACCAATAGCCGGATGCTAAAACATTTTGGCTGTGGAAGGTAAGTTTGTCCACTAAGGGAAAAATGCAGAGCATCCTCACAGTGGATTAAAGCTCCAGAAACTTAATGTTTGGAGACAACCAGGTCTTCATTGGGCAAAATGTCACGAAGAAGCATTTTGGTTGATGAAGTAGATGCAGACAGTAGATGATTTAGAGAAACAGACAGGACTCCGTTGACGAAAACAGTAATTGTATCTTGCTGAACACGAGAGTTGCTGGTCTACCGCTGCCTCCGTTGTTTGTGTTCATTTGGGTTTTAAAGGGTCAATTTGGATTCACCAAATTCACACAAGAACACAAGCAAACTAACCGATGGATGCAGCGGTAGTCCAGCAGTTATTGTTTCTGCAAGATTACTGTTTTTGTCAAAGGAGTCTGGCCGCTTTGAGAGCACAGATAAAGGCCTCAGGGCTGTCTGAAGGTAAGATAAGGCAGTGAACTGATATAGAGTCTTTTAAGGTGTCTGAAAACATTCAGCTTCTGCTCCCGTCCACAGCGGTACATTGCTTTGCTCCCGTGCTGGTACTCCTGTCCGTCTTTCTAAACTAGTGGCGTTCAACCCCACTTCAACAAATCCGGACTATCCCTTTAAACTAGCCTGGAGATTTAAGATATCAGCATTAGTGGCGGCAGTACAGCAGCAGCGACGTCATCACCAGCCAGTATCTGACCCGTTTGGGGATTTGCCCGAAGTTGTTGATGAAGCCGATGGTGGTCGTCTCTTTGAGCGGGTCGTTGATGTTGTAGATGTCCACCTGGCCCTCGTAGAACAGGTGGTGGAAGACGTTCACCGCCTCCACGGCCGGCGGTCCCTGCTGCTTGTACCCGAAGATCAGGTCGATCCATCGGTGGAGGTGGGCTGACACGTAGTCGCACGCCAACGCCTGCAGCCAGACAAGAGGTTAACGTGTACTCACTGGAAATCAGACCTAAAATGTCACAAGAGGGTTCAATTCTTACGTCTCTGTGGACTCTGATGAACTCCCGGGGGTCGCCCTCGGCCCAAGGTGGCAGGATGACGTCGCCCAGCTTGGTGCCATTCTGCTTGGCGCCTGGTAGATCCAACAACAGAGGGCAGACAGAACATTCATATTATTATATTAATATTCATGCAGTCAATTATCTCAGTCAGATTGACTCGTGCTTCATCGTGGTTCCCGATACTGACCCAGGTCGAAGTTGTTGGCGTTGAGCAAGAACTCGGGCAGGTAGAAGAACTCGGGGATGAGCTCCTTGACGTCGGCCATGTTGTGTTTGGAGGCAGAGAGCCAGGCTTCACGCACACTGTGGAACATCCTGTCAGCCAGAAGAATGCATCAGATTTGTCTTTTTCTCCCCATGTATGAACACATTCATATGTAAATACAGAAAACATTTGATGTTAAATAAGACACTAAATGTCCACATTAGTACAAATACCTTAGCTGGGCCTCCAGGGTTCCCATCCTCAGTATAGTCTGTGAAGAGGCTGCTGTGCAGGGCGAAGGCCAGGCGGTATTTAGTGAGGTAGCCCCACATGCGTTCACTGACCTGGGTCACCACCCCTGATACCCATGTGGGCTCCAGGAAGTCCACCTGGAAAAAGGGCTGGGGATCTGCAGGTAAGGGGCTCCATCCAGGCTCCATAACCTGACTGCACAGAGGATGATGTGGTTTGTTGTTTTTTTCTGAATGCTTTATATTTTAGACTTTTAAGTGCATGCAAAAAAACACGTGGAATGTTCCTGCTAGTGTACACTTAAGGGACGACTACCAATCAAAGGTTAGATCGCTCACACGTTAGGGACGATGTTTAGTCGTCCAGCATCAGCAGGGTTGTTCTCGCGGTGCGAGGACGACGTCAGCTGACCGTATCGAATCCTCCCATCCTCCAGTCCAAGGGGAGAGGAGCAGATGGCTGCAGAATATGATACACATGTTAACACCATCCAACAGAGTCTGGCAAACTGAACACTTCAAACACATTAATCCTATTCTGTTCAATCAAAACCTGCTTAACGCTACTCTGCCTGGTCTGCATTTGAGTCCTCCACCATGCCCCGTGACAGTACCACGTAATAGTGAAGGGGTTGACATTCATCAGCTGCAGTGTTTTCAGGAGAACATGAGGCTGTAGGGTGTTAAAGGCTGAACTGAAATCTACAAACAGTCTAGCATAGGCCCTCGGATTCTCCAGGTGTTTAGTCACTAGATGCACTATACTGTTGGTTGCATCATCAGTGCCTCTCTGCTGTGTGTATGCAAACTGGTAGGGATCTAGCTGTGGGCCTACATCCAGCCGTAGTTTGCTCACCATGAGCTTCTCCATACACTTCATCACAACAGAGGTTGGAGCAATAGGTCTAAAATCATTATTCTCCTGTGGACAGGGTTTCTTAGGGACGGGTATGATGATTGCCTTTTTCCATCGTGTTGGTACAGTGTGAGAATCTAGGGACCTCTGGAAAATGGGGCACCAGGCAGGTGTCAATTCATCTGCACATGTTTTTAATAGAAAAGCAGAGATACCATCTGGACCTGTGGCCTTGTTGACATTGATTTGCTTAAGGACCTTGTTGACGGATTCATGGTCAATCTCTAGCCTGTCAACATCATCAATAGCAATACTATCAAGCACCATGTCACACTCAGCTGAGAAGTCATAATTGTCAAACCGCTTGTAAAAAGCATTCAGCTCATTTGCTTTAGCCAGTTCATCTACAGCATATAAGGATTTTTTTGTGGGTTTCATGTTGGTGGCTGTTTTCATGGAGTTCATAGTTTTTTAGAGTTCATAGCCTGGAGGTTTTCCTCTATTGCCTCCCTATGGTGTTCCCGAGCTTCTTTCAGCCTCTGGTTCAACTCCTTTTGTACAGTTTTTAGTTGTCGGTGGTCGTTGGTCTTAAATGCCTGCTTGTTTCTGTTAATACAGTCCTTCACCTCCTTTGTGATGTAAGGTTTGTTGTTAGGGTAGACTTTTATTGTCCTTTTTGGAATCAGTGTCAACACAAAATGTTATGTAACTTGTGGTAACTTCTGTGGCATTGTCCAGGTTTGGCTCTCCAGAGAAGGTGTCCCAGTCTGTACATAGAAAGCAACCTTTCAGTGTTTCTATGCTGTCATCTGTCCATGCATTGATAGATGTTGTTTTGAAAGACACCCCACCGAACCCTCCCCGCTTGTCCCCTGAAGTCCAGATCTTCACAAGAATGATGATCACCATCTGACTTTCTTTACGCTGCATATAAACCAGTGTAACTTGATACATATGACAATACTGGTCTGTTATTGTAGTGACATGATGCTTTATGAGAGCTTTGTAATCTTCTCTCTAGGGCAGTACCAAATGTAAAGAAAAATCCTTGAACAAAGCTAAAAGAATTCAGTCTTTTTCTATTAAATGAACTTGTTTTGATTCATTTAGTTTCAATACATTTGGACTTCATTAGACTGCTGAAATGGAGCAGCAGTCCAACCGCCGTGTTTCTGTTTGTATTCAGTACCTTTGGTAAACTTTGTTGCGGACGCCTTTCTGGAAGGCCAACAAGTAGTTCCTCCCATCTGCTGAGAAGACTTCCACCGCCATGGGCTGAAAGACGATGACATACACGACATTTAATGATCAAAAAACAAGGTGGTGAGTTAAGCACTAAGAAAAGCAAGAGGTAACTTTGGTATCTTTCAACCTGGACTCTACTTTTAATGTTTTTGTGTCTAAGTGACTAATGAGAACAACACATTTGTTTAGCTGCTGCCGTCTGCAGCGTTCTCCCTCAATACCGGACCAATGTCAGTAACTGTTGTATACCTTTTAGTCACTAAGACACAAAAACATGGGAAAATAGTGTCCATGTTGAAAAATGACCATGAAAGCTACTCAATATAAATGTCTTGTGAATGTCTAACTCAAAGATGTGTATTGTGTGTATTGGTTCTATATGTGCATGCTGACCTGCAGCAGGTAGCGTCTCTTGTGCACTTCCTTGATGTCCTCGTAGGCGAAGATGCTGCAGGTTCTCTTCAGCTGACTCTGTCCTTGTCTCGCTCCTCTGGGGATGATGGCCTCATGCAAACTGGACACGGACGACAGAGAGCGAGGACTTTATCAACTGTCGACTCAGTTCGACATTACGTTTCACCTAGAAAGCACTCGTGTCAACAAAAAGGGTTTATTTCCTCACACCATTGTAATCATAAGAAGTTTTATGTTTTCATCTGATGAATGACAATGAATTGATTATAAACATGTCCATCATTACTATTATTATGAATTGACTTATAAGCTCATTGAATCCTCATTTCAGGCCCCCGTAGACACCATGTTTAGACTCAGTTTAACACCTGAGGGTGACACAATATTATACACAATAATAACTTAAAGAAAGGTACTGTATGTAACACTGGAGACTGATTTGAGCCCTGAGCCGTTCTAAAACTGGAGCAGTCCGGACTCGCTGACCTTCTCTCCCTCCTCCGGGAGGCGCAGCAGAGACGTGTTGTCCGTCCTCTGCTCCTCCTCGGGGCCTCCCGACTCCAGCAGCTGCTCCCGACTGTCCTCGTCCGCTGTGGACCGAGACCTCTTCAGAGGAGCCTTCACCAGGCCTGGAGAGCACAGCGGAGTGTTAGACACAGTACACCAAGAAGATAGAATACTAAACCAAGAACCTTTCTGAGTAAGAACAAAGTGTTCCCTGGTGTTGCGTCTGGACCTTTGACTCTTGCGATGGTGTCCTCTCCGTGCTCGGGCTCATGCTGTGTGGTCTCTCCCTTGGTGTTGTGCTCCACAGAGTGCTGGTACATGCCAGGGTTTCCAGACAGCAACCGCACGTAGTACTCCTTACTGAATCATAATGAATCACAACCCCTAAATCATTATACGCATCTCCAGATTCATGCCATTATATAGTCTTATTAATAATAATAATATTCAAGAAGGTTTGACTGTGTATGAAATGCAAATGACCAAATAAATGCATGAAAGCTACCCCATCATTTGTAGCTGTAACTAAGGGACATCATATTGACTTCAAAGCAGAACGATCTGGGATGATATGCAACCACTTCCATGCAAAAGACATAAGACATGTCACTTATGGTTAGTTTGATACAAGGATGTTCATTCTGATAATGTGAACTTCACATAATGCGAGATCCAATCCAACAGCCTCATCTGTAGCACCAGTAACTTGGTGTTCATGTAGAACACGTTCACATGCAAATGCACATAAAACCAACGGAGACGTGCGTGTTTATTTAACGTTAACGTGATTCAAATGAAGCACCGGGTCCCGGTCATATCTTGTTGTTCTTTCGTTACGTGTCCGTAAAGTAACAGAGTATCTCTAGTTCACCTTAACTGGCCGCTGGTCAGCCTCTATATTCACTGACCTACAGTAGTAAGCGATAACTCATTTTATTTGAATGCACGCTCGTGTTAACTTATGATACTTTTGGTCACAAAAACGCATCAAAGTCGGACATGAATTAACCGGTATGAACCGTTAACGGCTCCAGATTACAACACGTTAGCATGTTAGCATAACAAACTCATACAGAAGTCCGACTTCGACACAATAACACAAAAGAAACACAACTGACTTCATCTTCATAGCTTTCAAGTGAATGTCAGACAGCCCAGACTAATTATCATGACATTTGAATTCATTGTTATTCATCTTAATGACTTACCGTTTCACGTAAGGCTGAGACCGACTGACTGACTAACACCGGAGAAAGTCTGTCATTCGCAAAACGGCGCCACAGCGCTGCTGGTGGCCAAAGATAGATTATACATTTATATATATATATATATTAAATGTATTTTATTTAACAGATGGCATTTCTCTCTCAATCGTGACCAAATGGTCAGCTGGAACATGCATCAAACTAAAACATGTTTGTCAAAAATATGTAGAGCGATTCAAAAATATGAATAAATCGCCACACTTATTGCTTCAATCAGTTTCATGACATAATTAACATTCAAATAATAAACTCACTATAATGTGACTGCCTAATATGAATGAAAGAATGAAATAAAATACCCTATTCATAAGCTGTGTTAACATTGCAGGCCACTAAAATACATATCACCTTCACATTATGCTACTACACAACTAAGCTAGCTATTGTAAACATTAGCTAAAGTAGCAATTAAGCTAACGTTAGCTGTTGGTAATTACCCACAATTCCAAGGGGCAGCCTCAGCCACATTAATAAAGCCCATAACTTCAAAATTAAAGCAATTTAAAATGTGAAAAAAGTCTCTGTGAAGTTAAATTGAGCCAGAGATGTAGTTAGACATGAAAATAGCCAAAGAAAAATAACTGGCACCCTCAGTTAAAAGGGTTTGTCACTGTAATACTATAAATAGCTCTGGACTTCCTAGTTATATTTGGTTTGTGTGGTCCATCCGCTGTCATACATAGGGGTTGATAATGAGGGTATGAGTCTCCTTAGCACTGCTGGCATAGCAGGCCAAGCAAGAGACGACCTGGATCAGGTCTAGAGGGATACAATGGTGATAATGATAATGAGGGTATGAGTCTCCTTAGCACTGCTGGCATAGCAGGCCAAGCAAGAGACGACCTGGATCAGGTCTAGAGGGATACCTAGATACAATGGCCTTGTAGCCGCTGGTCTAGGGACAAAGGTTGGAACACAAATTCCTTTTTTTCACGTGTGTGTGTGTGTGTGTGTGTGTGTGTGTGTGTGTGTGTCTGTGTGTGTGTGTGTGTGTGCGCACGCTCATGTCAAAAACTGCATCTTTAGCACTAAAGTTGGGTGCTCTCGGGCTCAGAGGTTGTCGCATATACCGCCGAAACGTACATATCGAGAGCAAAAAAAATCAAATAAATGCTATATACCAGATTAAACAGCAACATCTGAGCAACACTACCATCTAAGTCATTTTTTACACACTCCAAAACACAACTATAGACAACCACACAGCCAAACTGAGAAAATTGTGAACCGTATCACACCTTGAGGTGCTTTTCTGGGCAAAAACGCTGGAAATTGACGGTAATCTGTTCGAAGCATATGCTCTCCAGGTCATTCTCTCTCTTTCTGTGTTAAAATGGACGTTTTCAGTCAATATATGAGAAGATGGTCAAAGAACGTATCATTACACTCTCTGTTCATTTCCGCATCTATTGCTGTGTCACATGCGAAAATCCGCCAATCAGAAGGCTCTGTAAAGTTCAGATGAAATCTGTGAAAGTGGAAGAAAATTGCATATGAGCACCCCAGAGAGCTCAAAATGGCTCAAAATTATGCCAAACAGCTGTCATATGATAGATTGAACATGCTTAGTGATAAAACAAGTGAAATATATAGTTATATAGTATATAAAAGTACAATGGAACAGATGGTACAGCTGCATCCAAAATGAGAATTTGGCTTGACTCTGCATGAAATCTTGTATGGAACTGCTTCACTTTATCAAAGTAAAAATTGCTGTGGAAACGTATTATCTATTGTGCTATGATTGTAAGATGCATAGCCATCACCCCTGCTGTGCTAAATCTCTCGCCAGGTGTTGTTGGCACGAGAGCCAAAACCAACCTGCTGCTGCTGCTGCTACAACTGGCTTTTGTTCCTCATAGCTGAGAAGAGACTGGACTTCTTGAAAGCTGAGGGAATAGTTAACAAATGACAGCAGGCTGTCCTTGCTGTGCCCCGCTGCCATGAACACTCCTGCAGCCTCCTCCTTTTGCTGGTTCCTGATGAGGTAGATGGTGTACCCAATGTCATTCTCCAGGAGCCAGCGGAAGGACTTCCCCTTGTACTTCCCAAACTGCAGGATGTAGTCTCCAGTCACCTCAGTTTTATCTGAAGCATCCCCTCCTCTCTGGCGGACCACAGTCAGAGCATTCTGTCTGACCAGCTCCTCCTTCACAGGTGTCCTGTAGAGACTGGTTGTCTTTGAGAACTTTGGCAGCATCAGTCGGATCCTGACGGAGAAATCCAAGTGGTCCCTTACCGAACGGAACCGTCATTCTCCCAGGGAAAATAAAATGTTTGTGCATTTGACCTGTAAAGACAAAGAGTAAAATATATTTTTTTGCTGCAAAACATTTGCATCAAGCAGCCTTACTAATCTTTAACTAATAGCCTAATTAGCATTAATTAATAAACTCATCAACATCTGTGTATGTCACAAAAAAGACAAAATGTGAAAGACAAAAACACTTATTTCAGCATTTATTTATTCAGTTTTGTATTCATTTCTGTATTTATACATTTATTTATTTAGTCCTGTATTCATACATTTATTTATTCTTTCCTTCATTCGACGTGATCTCGGCCGGTTGAGCGTTGTCCTTGCGATCGAACGCCGTGTGCACGGTGAGTTTGCTCCGGAAGACCAGCTGGCGCTCCCATCTGTAGCCTGTGGACCCACAGAAATAAAACACGTCAACACTGTGATCAGCCTACTTTTTAAGTTTTTGTTTTCTTCTCTGATCAGAGGAGAACCCTCGTTCCTTCACTGACTTAGCTAAACAACAACAACAACAACATGTTCAATCACTGGACACCCACCGGCCCTGAGCTGGTTGTACGTCCGTGCGTCCATGGTGGAGGGCTGTGGCACCGAGCTCTGGCCTGGGTGAGCCGGGTGAGGGTGGTGGTGGTGGCGGTGGTGTGAGGGACCTTAGTTTGCCCCTCGGAGTAGTTGACGAACACGAAGCCGTCCGACCAGCGGTGGGAGTCGTCAGAGCTGCTGTCCATCGACCACGAAGCTCCGGTTCGTGCTGAGGGACCTGAAAGGGAACGTTGGCGTGGGTTGAGGTTCAGTAAACAAAATATGTGGTAAATAACTAGACAGACATCTGCCTCCGGAGCGTTACGGGCGTGTGTTGTCACCGTAACTACTGACAACAATAAAAAAATGTCTTTTGTATTAGTGATATTACAACGGAATCAATGTCTGTTTTACTCCTATTCTATTTCTATGTACAAGACACATTCAAATGAACAGAAAGTGATGTAATATTAACATATGGTGCTTTAAAGGTACTCAAAGGCACTTTACATGGTAAACAACAAAGCAAATAAATGATTGTTTATGTGAAACTTTGTATAATGTCGGATGAATTCAGCGGAGATTCAAAAGCATGACGAGTTCAATGTATCCGCGTCAGTGTTTTGAAGTGGTTTCTGCGTATTATTTGCTGCTCTCCCCACTTCTGCTCGGTGTATTTAGTGCGAGCAGTGCACTCAGCTCAACCACAGACCGTCCGTGCTGGTAAGAGGAGCGCTTGCTTGCGTACCTCTGGGTCTGTGGACGGCGCTGCCCGGTTGGCTGCCTCCACCCGTCCACGGGTTGCGTGGAGCTTTGGGCTCCTGACTCAGACTGGGCTCGTCTCCGTCCGACTCGCTGCTGTCCTCATCGCCGTTGTGATTCTCGCCGCCCTCTGTGACGCCAACAAAAACTTTGTTTTACATTTTCATAGTGAGTTTATTATGCAAATACTTAAATCAAATATAAGCAGTTTGTTTTGGGACATGTCACTGTATCACATATTCAACAACCATTCCCTGATTTGAAAACTGCAAGTGCATTTTTATTCAAGACCAGCAGGGGGAAACATCGTCTTTAATCATTTCTCACATTCACTTCTCAACTTCAAGGTGAAATAATGAAGGAAACCTACAGGAGTCCATGTTTTAGTCTCTCTTAAAGTCTAGACTGTTTAATTACAAGTAACAAAAATACTATATATGCGTTTCCGTTTTAATAACTGTTACCGTGTCAGATTCGTAGTTAGCCAGACGGCAGCTGAGGTCGGCGTAGCCCCAGGCGAAGGTCTTGCTCCAGGTGGGGGGGAACCAGAACCTTGTTTTGCTCCACCGCAAGTATGCCCTTGTCGGTGCACATGATCTGTCCCACGGGCTCCTTCAGCTCTGGAGACACAAAGAAATATGAGAGTCTAAAGGGAGTCTTGCACTGTCTAATGTACAGAGTACATGGTTGGGGCTTAACTGGTACTTAAGACTGCAATGGATTTAGCACAAAAGACAGAGAGTAAGTGTGTGTACTTGTACCTTTAACTGGTGCTAGAGAAGGTCTGAGATTGTCCAGATGATGGAAGAAGATCTTGTCGCTGTTGGAGCTCGGAGGAACGCTCGCTACGTCACCGTTGGCTTTACCACGTACTCGCTTAGGAGGATGGGGCTTCTTAAACAGCCGAGACACAAACACATCAACAGTCGGTGAGGATAGAAAAGGACTTTGACATCGACCAATAGCCGGATGCTAAAACATTTTGGCTGTGGAAGGTAAGTTTGTCCACTAAGGGAAAAATGCAGAGCATCCTCACAGTGGATTAAAGCTCCAGAAACTTAATGTTTGGAGACAACCAGGTCTTCATTGGGCAAAATGTCACGAAGAAGCATTTTGGTTGATGAAGTAGATGCAGACAGTAGATGATTTAGAGAAACAGACAGGACTCCGTTGACGAAAACAGTAATTGTATCTTGCTGAACACGAGAGTTGCTGGTCTACCGCTGCCTCCGTTGTTTGTGTTCATTTGGGTTTTAAAGGGTCAATTTGGATTCACCAAATTCACACAAGAACACAAGCAAACTAACCGATGGATGCAGCGGTAGTCCAGCAGTTATTGTTTCTGCAAGATTACTGTTTTTGTCAAAGGAGTCTGGCCGCTTTGAGAGCACAGATAAAGGCCTCAGGGCTGTCTGAAGGTAAGATAAGGCAGTGAACTGATATAGAGTCTTTTAAGGTGTCTGAAAACATTCAGCTTCTGCTCCCGTCCACAGCGGTACATTGCTTTGCTCCCGTGCTGGTACTCCTGTCCGTCTTTCTAAACTAGTGGCGTTCAACCCCACTTCAACAAATCCGGACTATCCCTTTAAACTAGCCTGGAGATTTAAGATATCAGCATTAGTGGCGGCAGTACAGCAGCAGCGACGTCATCACCAGCCAGTATCTGACCCGTTTGGGGATTTGCCCGAAGTTGTTGATGAAGCCGATGGTGGTCGTCTCTTTGAGCGGGTCGTTGATGTTGTAGATGTCCACCTGGCCCTCGTAGAACAGGTGGTGGAAGACGTTCACCGCCTCCACGGCCGGCGGTCCCTGCTGCTTGTACCCGAAGATCAGGTCGATCCATCGGTGGAGGTGGGCTGACACGTAGTCGCACGCCAACGCCTGCAGCCAGACAAGAGGTTAACGTGTACTCACTGGAAATCAGACCTAAAATGTCACAAGAGGGTTCAATTCTTACGTCTCTGTGGACTCTGATGAACTCCCGGGGGTCGCCCTCGGCCCAAGGTGGCAGGATGACGTCGCCCAGCTTGGTGCCATTCTGCTTGGCGCCTGGTAGATCCAACAACAGAGGGCAGACAGAACATTCATATTATTATATTAATATTCATGCAGTCAATTATCTCAGTCAGATTGACTCGTGCTTCATCGTGGTTCCCGATACTGACCCAGGTCGAAGTTGTTGGCGTTGAGCAAGAACTCGGGCAGGTAGAAGAACTCGGGGATGAGCTCCTTGACGTCGGCCATGTTGTGTTTGGAGGCAGAGAGCCAGGCTTCACGCACACTGTGGAACATCCTGTCAGCCAGAAGAATGCATCAGATTTGTCTTTTTCTCCCCATGTATGAACACATTCATATGTAAATACAGAAAACATTTGATGTTAAATAAGACACTAAATGTCCACATTAGTACAAATACCTTAGCTGGGCCTCCAGGGTTCCCATCCTCAGTATAGTCTGTGAAGAGGCTGCTGTGCAGGGCGAAGGCCAGGCGGTATTTAGTGAGGTAGCCCCACATGCGTTCACTGACCTGGGTCACCACCCCTGATACCCATGTGGGCTCCAGGAAGTCCACCTGGAAAAAGGGCTGGGGATCTGCAGGTAAGGGGCTCCATCCAGGCTCCATAACCTGACTGCACAGAGGATGATGTGGTTTGTTGTTTTTTTCTGAATGCTTTATATTTTAGACTTTTAAGTGCATGCAAAAAAACACGTGGAATGTTCCTGCTAGTGTACACTTAAGGGACGACTACCAATCAAAGGTTAGATCGCTCACACGTTAGGGACGATGTTTAGTCGTCCAGCATCAGCAGGGTTGTTCTCGCGGTGCGAGGACGACGTCAGCTGACCGTATCGAATCCTCCCATCCTCCAGTCCAAGGGGAGAGGAGCAGATGGCTGCAGAATATGATACACATGTTAACACCATCCAACAGAGTCTGGCAAACTGAACACTTCAAACACATTAATCCTATTCTGTTCAATCAAAACCTGCTTAACGCTACTCTGCCTGGTCTGCATTTGAGTCCTCCACCATGCCCCGTGACAGTACCACGTAATAGTGAAGGGGTTGACATTCATCAGCTGCAGTGTTTTCAGGAGAACATGAGGCTGTAGGGTGTTAAAGGCTGAACTGAAATCTACAAACAGTCTAGCATAGGCCCTCGGATTCTCCAGGTGTTTAGTCACTAGATGCACTATACTGTTGGTTGCATCATCAGTGCCTCTCTGCTGTGTGTATGCAAACTGGTAGGGATCTAGCTGTGGGCCTACATCCAGCCGTAGTTTGCTCACCATGAGCTTCTCCATACACTTCATCACAACAGAGGTTGGAGCAATAGGTCTAAAATCATTATTCTCCTGTGGACAGGGTTTCTTAGGGACGGGTATGATGATTGCCTTTTTCCATCGTGTTGGTACAGTGTGAGAATCTAGGGACCTCTGGAAAATGGGGCACCAGGCAGGTGTCAATTCATCTGCACATGTTTTTAATAGAAAAGCAGAGATACCATCTGGACCTGTGGCCTTGTTGACATTGATTTGCTTAAGGACCTTGTTGACGGATTCATGGTCAATCTCTAGCCTGTCAACATCATCAATAGCAATACTATCAAGCACCATGTCACACTCAGCTGAGAAGTCATAATTGTCAAACCGCTTGTAAAAAGCATTCAGCTCATTTGCTTTAGCCAGTTCATCTACAGCATATAAGGATTTTTTTGTGGGTTTCATGTTGGTGGCTGTTTTCATGGAGTTCATAGTTTTTTAGAGTTCATAGCCTGGAGGTTTTCCTCTATTGCCTCCCTATGGTGTTCCCGAGCTTCTTTCAGCCTCTGGTTCAACTCCTTTTGTACAGTTTTTAGTTGTCGGTGGTCGTTGGTCTTAAATGCCTGCTTGTTTCTGTTAATACAGTCCTTCACCTCCTTTGTGATGTAAGGTTTGTTGTTAGGGTAGACTTTTATTGTCCTTTTTGGAATCAGTGTCAACACAAAATGTTATGTAACTTGTGGTAACTTCTGTGGCATTGTCCAGGTTTGGCTCTCCAGAGAAGGTGTCCCAGTCTGTACATAGAAAGCAACCTTTCAGTGTTTCTATGCTGTCATCTGTCCATGCATTGATAGATGTTGTTTTGAAAGACACCCCACCGAACCCTCCCCGCTTGTCCCCTGAAGTCCAGATCTTCACAAGAATGATGATCACCATCTGACTTTCTTTACGCTGCATATAAACCAGTGTAACTTGATACATATGACAATACTGGTCTGTTATTGTAGTGACATGATGCTTTATGAGAGCTTTGTAATCTTCTCTCTAGGGCAGTACCAAATGTAAAGAAAAATCCTTGAACAAAGCTAAAAGAATTCAGTCTTTTTCTATTAAATGAACTTGTTTTGATTCATTTAGTTTCAATACATTTGGACTTCATTAGACTGCTGAAATGGAGCAGCAGTCCAACCGCCGTGTTTCTGTTTGTATTCAGTACCTTTGGTAAACTTTGTTGCGGACGCCTTTCTGGAAGGCCAACAAGTAGTTCCTCCCATCTGCTGAGAAGACTTCCACCGCCATGGGCTGAAAGACGATGACATACACGACATTTAATGATCAAAAAACAAGGTGGTGAGTTAAGCACTAAGAAAAGCAAGAGGTAACTTTGGTATCTTTCAACCTGGACTCTACTTTTAATGTTTTTGTGTCTAAGTGACTAATGAGAACAACACATTTGTTTAGCTGCTGCCGTCTGCAGCGTTCTCCCTCAATACCGGACCAATGTCAGTAACTGTTGTATACCTTTTAGTCACTAAGACACAAAAACATGGGAAAATAGTGTCCATGTTGAAAAATGACCATGAAAGCTACTCAATATAAATGTCTTGTGAATGTCTAACTCAAAGATGTGTATTGTGTGTATTGGTTCTATATGTGCATGCTGACCTGCAGCAGGTAGCGTCTCTTGTGCACTTCCTTGATGTCCTCGTAGGCGAAGATGCTGCAGGTTCTCTTCAGCTGACTCTGTCCTTGTCTCGCTCCTCTGGGGATGATGGCCTCATGCAAACTGGACACGGACGACAGAGAGCGAGGACTTTATCAACTGTCGACTCAGTTCGACATTACGTTTCACCTAGAAAGCACTCGTGTCAACAAAAAGGGTTTATTTCCTCACACCATTGTAATCATAAGAAGTTTTATGTTTTCATCTGATGAATGACAATGAATTGATTATAAACATGTCCATCATTACTATTATTATGAATTGACTTATAAGCTCATTGAATCCTCATTTCAGGCCCCCGTAGACACCATGTTTAGACTCAGTTTAACACCTGAGGGTGACACAATATTATACACAATAATAACTTAAAGAAAGGTACTGTATGTAACACTGGAGACTGATTTGAGCCCTGAGCCGTTCTAAAACTGGAGCAGTCCGGACTCGCTGACCTTCTCTCCCTCCTCCGGGAGGCGCAGCAGAGACGTGTTGTCCGTCCTCTGCTCCTCCTCGGGGCCTCCCGACTCCAGCAGCTGCTCCCGACTGTCCTCGTCCGCTGTGGACCGAGACCTCTTCAGAGGAGCCTTCACCAGGCCTGGAGAGCACAGCGGAGTGTTAGACACAGTACACCAAGAAGATAGAATACTAAACCAAGAACCTTTCTGAGTAAGAACAAAGTGTTCCCTGGTGTTGCGTCTGGACCTTTGACTCTTGCGATGGTGTCCTCTCCGTGCTCGGGCTCATGCTGTGTGGTCTCTCCCTTGGTGTTGTGCTCCACAGAGTGCTGGTACATGCCAGGGTTTCCAGACAGCAACCGCACGTAGTACTCCTTACTGAATCATAATGAATCACAACCCCTAAATCATTATACGCATCTCCAGATTCATGCCATTATATAGTCTTATTAATAATAATAATATTCAAGAAGGTTTGACTGTGTATGAAATGCAAATGACCAAATAAATGCATGAAAGCTACCCCATCATTTGTAGCTGTAACTAAGGGACATCATATTGACTTCAAAGCAGAACGATCTGGGATGATATGCAACCACTTCCATGCAAAAGACATAAGACATGTCACTTATGGTTAGTTTGATACAAGGATGTTCATTCTGATAATGTGAACTTCACATAATGCGAGATCCAATCCAACAGCCTCATCTGTAGCACCAGTAACTTGGTGTTCATGTAGAACACGTTCACATGCAAATGCACATAAAACCAACGGAGACGTGCGTGTTTATTTAACGTTAACGTGATTCAAATGAAGCACCGGGTCCCGGTCATATCTTGTTGTTCTTTCGTTACGTGTCCGTAAAGTAACAGAGTATCTCTAGTTCACCTTAACTGGCCGCTGGTCAGCCTCTATATTCACTGACCTACAGTAGTAAGCGATAACTCATTTTATTTGAATGCACGCTCGTGTTAACTTATGATACTTTTGGTCACAAAAACGCATCAAAGTCGGACATGAATTAACCGGTATGAACCGTTAACGGCTCCAGATTACAACACGTTAGCATGTTAGCATAACAAACTCATACAGAAGTCCGACTTCGACACAATAACACAAAAGAAACACAACTGACTTCATCTTCATAGCTTTCAAGTGAATGTCAGACAGCCCAGACTAATTATCATGACATTTGAATTCATTGTTATTCATCTTAATGACTTACCGTTTCACGTAAGGCTGAGACCGACTGACTGACTAACACCGGAGAAAGTCTGTCATTCGCAAAACGGCGCCACAGCGCTGCTGGTGGCCAAAGATAGATTATACATTTATATATATATATATATTAAATGTATTTTATTTAACAGATGGCATTTCTCTCTCAATCGTGACCAAATGGTCAGCTGGAACATGCATCAAACTAAAACATGTTTGTCAAAAATATGTAGAGCGATTCAAAAATATGAATAAATCGCCACACTTATTGCTTCAATCAGTTTCATGACATAATTAACATTCAAATAATAAACTCACTATAATGTGACTGCCTAATATGAATGAAAGAATGAAATAAAATACCCTATTCATAAGCTGTGTTAACATTGCAGGCCACTAAAATACATATCACCTTCACATTATGCTACTACACAACTAAGCTAGCTATTGTAAACATTAGCTAAAGTAGCAATTAAGCTAACGTTAGCTGTTGGTAATTACCCACAATTCCAAGGGGCAGCCTCAGCCACATTAATAAAGCCCATAACTTCAAAATTAAAGCAATTTAAAATGTGAAAAAAGTCTCTGTGAAGTTAAATTGAGCCAGAGATGTAGTTAGACATGAAAATAGCCAAAGAAAAATAACTGGCACCCTCAGTTAAAAGGGTTTGTCACTGTAATACTATAAATAGCTCTGGACTTCCTAGTTATATTTGGTTTGTGTGGTCCTTGTGTGGTACAATGGCCTTGTAGCCGCTGGTCTAGGGACAAAGGTTGGAACACAAATTCCTTTTTTTCGCGTGTGTGTGTGTGTGTGTGTGTGTGTGTGTGTGTGTGTGTGTGTGTGTGCGCACGCTCATGTCAAAAACTGCATCTTTAGCACTAAAGTTGGGTGCTCTCGGGCTCAGAGGTTGTCGCATATACCGTCGAAACGTACATATCGAGAGCAAAAAATAAAAAATAAATGCTATATACCAGATTAAACAGCAACATCTGAGCAACACTACCATCTAAGTCATTTTTTACACACTCCAAAACACAACTATAGACAACCACACAGCCAAACTGAGAAAATTGTGAACCGCATCACACCTTGAGGTGCTTTTCTGGGCAAAAACGCTGGAAATTGACGGTAATCTGTTCGAAGCATATGCTCTCCAGGTCATTCTCTCTCTTTCTGTGTTAAAATGGACGTTTTCAGTCAATATATGAGAAGATGGTCAAAGAACGTATCATTACACTCTCTGTTCATTTCCGCATCTATTGCTGTGTCACATGCGAAAATCCGCCAATCAGAAGGCTCTGTAAAGTTCAGATGAAATCTGTGAAAGTGGAAGAAAATTGCATATGAGCACCCCAGAGAGCTCAATATGGCTCAAAATTATGCCAAACAGCTGTCATATGATAGATTGAACATGCTTAGTGATAAAACAAGTGAAATATATAGTTATATAGTATATAAAAGTACAATGGAACAGATGGTACAGCTGCATCCAAAATGAGAATTTGGCTTGACTCTGCATGAAATCTTGTATGGAACTGCTTCACTTTATCAAAGTAAAAATTGCTGTGGAAACGTATTATCTATTGTGCTATGATTGTAAGATGCATAGCCATCACCCCTGCTGTGCTAAATCTCTCGCCAGGTGTTGTTGGCACGAGAGCCAAAACCAACCTGCTGCTGCTGCTGCTACAACTGGCTTTTGTTCCTCATAGCTGAGAAGAGACTGGACTTCTTGAAAGCTGAGGGAATAGTTAACAAATGACAGCAGGCTGTCCTTGCTGTGCCCCGCTGCCATGAACACTCGTGCAGCCTCCTCCTTTTGCTGGTTCCTGATGAGGTAGATGGTGTACCCAATGTCATTCTCCAGGAGCCAGCGGAAGGACTTCCCCTTGTACTTCCCAAACTGCAGGATGTAGTCTCCAGTCACCTCAGTTTTATCTGAAGCATCCCCTCCTCTCTGGCGGACCACAGTCAGAGCATTCTGTCTGACCAGCTCCTCCTTCACAGGTGTCCTGTAGAGACTGGTTGTCTTTGAGAACTTTGGCAGCATCAGTCGGATCCTGACGGAGAAATCCAAGTGGTCCCTTACCGAACGGAACCGTCATTCTCCCAGGGAAAATAAAATGTTTGTGCATTTGACCTGTAAAGACAAAGAGTAAAATATATATTTTTTGCTGCAAAACATTTGCATCAAGCAGCCTTACTAATCTTTAACTAATAGCCTAATTAGCATTAATTAATAAACTCATCAACATCTGTGTATGTCACAAAAAAGACAAAATGTGAAAGACAAAAACACTTATTTCAGCATTTATTTATTCAGTTTTGTATTCATTTCTGTATTTATACATTTATTTATTTAGTCCTGTATTTATACATTTATTTATTCTTTCCTGTATTCATTTATACATTTATTATTGCATTTATTTATACTTAAAAACAATTGCTGGAGTTTGCCGGTGGCTCAGCAACCCCCCAAATAGTGTTTGGTTTGATGTGTGTTTTTACAGTTTGCACTTTACAGTTTTTACTTAATTAAATCCGTTCCATTTGGATTCAACATTCAGCTGATTTGTGTGTTTTTTTATGTCTGGTTGAATTTTCAAAAAAAAAAAAAAAAAGAAAGAAAAAAAAAAAAAGCCCAAAACTGCTGTATTAGGATGTATTGAACACCATTAGTAATATACAAGTGAAATATGTAGTTTGGTACATGAGAAAATTCAAATGGCACACATGGCACACATGGCACACATGGCACACATGGTGCCCAAATGCACATTTTGGAAACCTCGCCTAAACTCTCTGTACTAAAACCTCTAATTTTGTTCTGCTTCACTTTATCAAAGTCAAACTTTGCAGAGAGTGCACTGCTGACATGTTGTGCTATGATTTGGGAGAGGTGTTAGAAGTGTCAGCTGCCATTATTTCAAAGAAATGATGTCAAAAAGTGCTTTGTCTTCAGGCGAACTTGACACTTTTCAATTTGAGCTGTGTGCCATCTTCCTTTCCTCTTAACCAGTAACATATACACAATATTTACACAATTCATACGAGCAACCCCTTCTTAGTGTTATTACTCCATTGAAATTATTCAAATAGACCATGTAGTTAGAGAGTAAGGCCCCTTTGAGTATGGGTATAGTATTTTCGAGCAGAAGCCTAAAAATGGGGCTAGGTAGGAAAAGGTTAAGTCATGCCTCCACCTACAGCCTCTGCCGGCAACCTGCAGTTGCCGCCTCCACCTGCAGGTTACTGGCAGACAGCTTAGGTCAAGCCTCCACCTACAGCCTCTGCCAGCAACTTCTGCCAGCAACCTGCAGATGCCGCCTCCACCTGCAGATTCTGGCAGACAGCTTATGTCACGCCTCCACCTACAGCCTCTCTCAGTAACCTGCAGGTTGCTGGCAGACAGCTTATGTCACGCCTCCACCTACAGCCTCTCTCAGTAACCTGCAGATTCTGGCAGACAGCTTAGGTCAAGTCTCCACCTACAGCCTCTGCCAGCAACTTCTGCCAGCAACCTGCAGGTGCCGCCTCCACCTGCAGATTCTGGCAGACAGCTTATGTCACGCCTCCACCTAAAGCCTCTCTCAGTAACCTGTAGGTGCAGCCTCCACCTGCAGGTTGCTGGCAGACAGCTTATGTCACGCCTCCACCTACAGCCTCTGCCAGCAACCTGCAGGTGCCGCCTCCACCTGCAGATTCTGGCAGACAGCTTATGTCACGCCTCCACCTACATCCTCTGTCAGTAACCTGCAGGTGCAGCCTCCACCTGCAGGTTGCTGGCAGACAGCTTATGTCACGCCTCCACCTACAGCCTCTGCCGGCAACCTGCAGTTGCCGCCTCCACCTGCAGGTTATTGGCAGACAGCTTAGGCCACGCCTCCACCTACAGCCTCTGCCAGCAACTTCTGCCAGCAACCTGCAGGTGCCGCCTCCACCTGCAGATTCTGGCAGACAGCTTATGTCACGCCTCCACCTACAGCCTCTGTCAGTAACCTGCAGGTGCAGCCTCCACCTGCAGGCTGCTGGCAGACAGCTTATGTCACGCCTCCACCTACAGCCTCTGCCAGCAACCTGCAGGTGCCGCCTCCACCTGCAGATTCTGGCAGACAGCTTAGGTCACGCCTCCACCTACAGCCTCTGCCGGCAACCTGCAGTTGCCGCCTCCACCTGCAGGTTATTGGCAGACAGCTTAGGCCACGCCTCCACCTACAGCCTCTGCCAGCAACTTCTGCCAGCAACCTGCAGGTGCCGCCTCCACCTGCAGATTCTGGCAGACAGCTTATGTCACGCCTCCACCTACAGCCTCTGTCAGTAACCTGCAGGTGCATCCTCCACCTGCAGGTTGCTGGCAGACAGCTTATGTCACGCCTCCACCTACAGCCTCTGCCAGCAACCTGCAGGTGCCGCCTCCACCTGCAGATTCTGGCAGACAGCTTAGGTCACGTCTCCACCTACAGCCTCTGCCAGCAACTTCTGCCAGCAGCCTACAGGTGCCGCCTCCACCTGCAGATTCTGGCAAACAGCTTAAGTCATGCCTCCACCTACAGCCTCTGCCAGCAACCTGCAGGTGCCGCCTCCACCTACAGATTCTGGCAGACAGCTTAAGTCATGCCTCCACCTACAGCCTCTGCCAGCAACCTGCAGGTGCCGCCTCCACCTACAGGTTACTGGCAGACAGCTTAGGTCAAGTCTCCACCTACAGCCTCTGCCAGCAACTTCTGCCAGCAACCTGCAGGTGCCGCCTCCACCTACAGGTTACTGGCAGGCAGCTTAGGTCATGCCTCCACCTAAAGCCTCTCTCAGTAACCAGCAGGTGCAGCCTCCACCTGCAGATTCTGGCAGACAGCTTAGGTCACGCCTCCACCTACAGCCTCTGCCAGCAACCTGCAGGTGCCGCCTCCACCTACAGGTTACTGGCAGACAGCTTAGGTCAAGTCTCCACCTACAGCCTCTGCCAGCAACTTCTGCCAGTAACCTGCAGGTGCCGCCTCCACCTGCAGATTCTGGCAGACAGCTTATGTCACGCCTCCACCTACAGCCTCTGTCAGTAACCTGCAGGTGCCGCCTCCACCTGCAGATTCTGGCAAACAGCTTAAGTCATGCCTCCACCTACAGCCTCTGCCGGCAACCTGCAGGTGCCGCCTCCACCTACAGGTTACTGGCAGGCAGCTTAGGTCATGCCTCCACCTAAAGCCTCTCTCAGTAACCTTCAGGTGCAGCCTCCACCTGCAGATTCTGGCAGACAGCTTAGGTCACGCCTCCACCTACAGCCTCTGCCGGCAACCTGCAGTTGCCGCCTCCACCTGCAGGTTACTGGCAGACAGCTTAGGTCACGTCTCCACCTACAGCCTCTGCCAGCAACTTCTGCCAGCAACCTACAGGTGCCGCCTCCACCTGCAGATTCTGGCAGACAGCTTAAGTCATGCCTCCACCTACAGCCTCTGCCAGCAACCTGCAGGTGCCGCCTCCACCTACAGGTTACTGGCAGACAGCTTAGGTCAAGTCTCCACCTACAGCCTCTGCCAGCAACTTCTGCCAGCAACCTGCAGGTGCCGCCTCCACCTGCAGATTCTGGCAGACAGCTTATGTCACGCCTCCACCTACAGCCTCTGTCAGATACCTGCAGTTGCAGCCTCCACCTGCAGGTTGCTGGCAGACAGCTTATGTCACGCCTCCACCGACAGCCTCTGCCAGCAACCTGCAGGTGCCGCCTCCACCTGCAGATTCTGGCAGACAGCTTATGTCACGCCTCCACCTACAGCCTCTGCCGGCAACCTGCAGTTGCCGCCTCCACCTGCAGGTTATTGGCAGACAGCTTAGGCCACGCCTCCACCTACAGCCTCTGCCAGCAACTTCTGCCAGCAACCTGCAGGTGCCGCCTCCACCTGCAGATTCTGGCAGACAGCTTATGTCACGCCTCCACCTACAGCCTCTGTCAGTAACCTGCAGGTGCAGCCTCCACCTGCAGGCTGCTGGCAGACAGCTTATGTCACGCCTCCACCTACAGCCTCTGCCAGCAACCTGCAGGTGCCGCCTCCACCTGCAGATTCTGGCAGACAGCTTAGGTCACGCCTCCACCTACAGCCTCTGCCGGCAACCTGCAGTTGCCGCCTCCACCTGCAGGTTATTGGCAGACAGCTTAGGCCACGCCTCCACCTACAGCCTCTGCCAGCAACTTCTGCCAGCAACCTGCAGGTGCCGCCTCCACCTGCAGATTCTGGCAGACAGCTTATGTCACGCCTCCACCTACAGCCTCTGTCAGTAACCTGCAGGTGCAGCCTCCACCTGCAGGTTGCTGGCAGACAGCTTATGTCACGCCTCCACCTACAGCCTCTGCCAGCAACCTGCAGGTGCCGCCTCCACCTGCAGATTCTGGCAGACAGCTTAGGTCACGTCTCCACCTACAGCCTCTGCCAGCAACTTCTGCCAGCAGCCTACAGGTGCCGCCTCCACCTGCAGATTCTGGCAAACAGCTTAAGTCATGCCTCCACCTACAGCCTCTGCCAGCAACCTGCAGGTGCCGCCTCCACCTACAGGTTACTGGCAGACAGCTTAAGTCATGCCTCCACCTACAGCCTCTGCCAGCAACCTGCAGGTGCCGCCTCCACCTACAGATTCTGGCAGACAGCTTAAGTCATGCCTCCACCTACAGCCTCTGCCAGCAACCTGCAGGTGCCGCCTCCACCTACAGGTTACTGGCAGACAGCTTAGGTCAAGTCTCCACCTACAGCCTCTGCCAGCAACTTCTGCCAGCAACCTGCAGGTGCCGCCTCCACCTACAGGTTACTGGCAGACAGCTTAGGTCAAGTCTCCACCTACAGCCTCTGCCAGCAACTTCTGCCAGTAACCTGCAGGTGCCGCCTCCACCTGCAGATTCTGGCAGACAGCTTATGTCACGCCTCCACCTACAGCCTCTGTCAGTAACCTGCAGGTGCCGCCTCCACCTGCAGATTCTGGCAAACAGCTTAAGTCATGCCTCCACCTACAGCCTCTGCCGGCAACCTGCAGGTGCCGCCTCCACCTACAGGTTACTGGCAGGCAGCTTAGGTCATGCCTCCACCTAAAGCCTCTCTCAGTAACCTGCAGGTGCAGCCTCCACCTGCAGATTCTGGCAGACAGCTTAGGTCACGCCTCCACCTACAGCCTCTGCCGGCAACCTGCAGTTGCCGCCTCCACCTACAGGTTACTGGAAGGCAGCTTAGGTCATGCCTCCACCTAAAGCCTCTCTCAGTAACCTGCAGGTGCAGCCTCCACCTGCAGATTCTGGCAGACAGCTTAGGTCACGTCTCCTCCTACAGCCTCTGCCAGCAACTTCTGCCAGCAACCTACAGGTGCCGCCTCCACCTGCAGATTCTGGCAGACAGCTTATGTCACGCCTCCACCTACAGCCTCTGTCAGATACCTGCAGGTGCAGCCTCCACCTGCAGGTTGCTGGCAGACAGCTTATGTCACGCCTCCACCGACAGCCTCTGCCAGCAACCTGCAGGTGCCGCCTCCACCTGCAGATTCTGGCAGACAGCTTATGTCACGCCTCCACCTACATACTCTGTCAGTAACCTGCAGGTGCAGCCTCCACCTGCAGGTTGCTGGCAGACAGCTTATGTCACGCCTCCACCTACAGCCTCTGCCGGCAACCTGCAGTTGCCGCCTCCACCTGCAGGTTATTGGCAGACAGCTTAGGCCACGCCTCCACCTACAGCCTCTGCCAGCAACTTCTGCCAGCAACCTGCAGGTGCCGCCTCCACCTGCAGATTCTGGCAGACAGCTTATGTCACGCCTCCACCTACAGCCTCTGTCAGTAACCTGCAGGTGCAGCCTCCACCTGCAGGCTGCTGGCAGACAGCTTATGTCACGCCTCCACCTACAGCCTCTGCCAGCAACCTGCAGGTGCCGCCTCCACCTGCAGATTCTGGCAGACAGCTTAGGTCACGCCTCCACCTACAGCCTCTGCCGGCAACCTGCAGTTGCCGCCTCCACCTGCAGGTTATTGGCAGACAGCTTAGGCCACGCCTCCACCTACAGCCTCTGCCAGCAACTTCTGCCAGCAACCTGCAGGTGCCGCCTCCACCTGCAGATTCTGGCAGACAGCTTATGTCACGCCTCCACCTACAGCCTCTGTCAGTAACCTGCAGGTGCAGCCTCCACCTGCAGGTTGCTGGCAGACAGCTTATGTCACGCCTCCACCTACAGCCTCTGCCAGCAACCTGCAGGTGCCGCCTCCACCTGCAGATTCTGGCAGACAGCTTAGGTCACGTCTCCACCTACAGCCTCTGCCAGCAACTTCTGCCAGCAGCCTACAGGTGCCGCCTCCACCTGCAGATTCTGGCAAACAGCTTAAGTCATGCCTCCACCTACAGCCTCTGCCAGCAACCTGCAGGTGCCGCCTCCACCTACAGATTCTGGCAGACAGCTTAAGTCATGCCTCCACCTACAGCCTCTGCCAGCAACCTGCAGGTGCCGCCTCCACCTACAGGTTACTGGCAGACAGCTTAGGTCAAGTCTCCACCTACAGCCTCTGCCAGCAACTTCTGCCAGCAACCTGCAGGTGCCGCCTCCACCTACAGGTTACTGGCAGGCAGCTTAGGTCATGCCTCCACCTAAAGCCTCTCTCAGTAACCAGCAGGTGCAGCCTCCACCTGCAGATTCTGGCAGACAGCTTAGGTCACGCCTCCACCTACAGCCTCTGCCAGCAACCTGCAGGTGCCGCCTCCACCTACAGGTTACTGGCAGACAGCTTAGGTCAAGTCTCCACCTACAGCCTCTGCCAGCAACTTCTGCCAGTAACCTGCAGGTGCCGCCTCCACCTGCAGATTCTGGCAGACAGCTTATGTCACGCCTCCACCTACAGCCTCTGTCAGTAACCTGCAGGTGCCGCCTCCACCTGCAGATTCTGGCAAACAGCTTAAGTCATGCCTCCACCTACAGCCTCTGCCGGCAACCTGCAGGTGCCGCCTCCACCTACAGGTTACTGGCAGGCAGCTTAGGTCATGCCTCCACCTAAAGCCTCTCTCAGTAACCTGCAGGTGCAGCCTCCACCTGCAGATTCTGGCAGACAGCTTAGGTCACGCCTCCACCTACAGCCTCTGCCGGCAACCTGCAGTTGCCGCCTCCACCTGCAGGTTACTGGCAGACAGCTTAGGTCACGTCTCCACCTACAGCCTCTGCCATTAACTTCTGCCAGAAACCTACAGGTGCCGCCTCCACCTGCAGATTCTGGCAGACAGCTTATGTCACGCCTCCACCTACAGCCTCTGTCAGATACCTGCAGGTGCAGCCTCCACCTGCAGGTTGCTGGCAGACAGCTTATGTCACGCCTCCACCGACAGCCTCTGCCAGCAACCTGCAGGTGCCGCCTCCACCTGCAGATTCTGGCAGACAGCTTATGTCACGCCTCCACCTACATACTCTGTCAGTAACCTGCAGGTGCAGCCTCCACCTGCAGGTTGCTGGCAGACAGCTTATGTCACGCCTCCACCTACAGCCTCTGCCGGCAACCTGCAGTTGCCGCCTCCACCTGCAGGTTATTGGCAGACAGCTTAGGCCACCCCTCCACCTACAGCCTCTGCCAGCAACTTCTGCCAGCAACCTGCAGGTGCCGCCTCCACCTGCAGATTCTGGCAGACAGCTTATGTCACGCCTCCACCTACAGCCTCTGTCAGTAACCTGCAGGTGCAGCCTCCACCTGCAGGCTGCTGGCAGACAGCTTATGTCACGCCTCCACCTACAGCCTCTGTCAGTAACCTGCAGGTGCCGCCTCCACCTGCAGATTCTGGCAAACAGCTTAAGTCATGCCTCCACCTACAGCCTCTGCCGGCAACCTGCAGGTGCCGCCTCCACCTACAGGTTACTGGCAGGCAGCTTAGGTCATGCCTCCACCTAAAGCCTCTCTCAGTAACCTGCAGGTGCAGCCTCCACCTGCAGATTCTGGCAGACAGCTTAGGTCACGCCTCCACCTACAGCCTCTGCCGGCAACCTGCAGTTGCCGCCTCCACCTACAGGTTACTGGAAGGCAGCTTAGGTCATGCCTCCACCTAAAGCCTCTCTCAGTAACCTGCAGGTGCAGCCTCCACCTGCAGATTCTGGCAGACAGCTTAGGTCACGTCTCCTCCTACAGCCTCTGCCAGCAACTTCTGCCAGCAACCTACAGGTGCCGCCTCCACCTGCAGATTCTGGCAGACAGCTTATGTCACGCCTCCACCTACAGCCTCTGTCAGATACCTGCAGGTGCAGCCTCCACCTGCAGGTTGCTGGCAGACAGCTTATGTCACGCCTCCACCGACAGCCTCTGCCAGCAACCTGCAGGTGCCGCCTCCACCTGCAGATTCTGGCAGACAGCTTATGTCACGCCTCCACCTACATACTCTGTCAGTAACCTGCAGGTGCAGCCTCCACCTGCAGGTTGCTGGCAGACAGCTTATGTCACGCCTCCACCTACAGCCTCTGCCGGCAACCTGCAGTTGCCGCCTCCACCTGCAGGTTATTGGCAGACAGCTTAGGCCACGCCTCCACCTACAGCCTCTGCCAGCAACTTCTGCCAGCAACCTGCAGGTGCCGCCTCCACCTGCAGATTCTGGCAGACAGCTTATGTCACGCCTCCACCTACAGCCTCTGTCAGTAACCTGCAGGTGCAGCCTCCACCTGCAGGCTGCTGGCAGACAGCTTATGTCACGCCTCCACCTACAGCCTCTGCCAGCAACCTGCAGGTGCCGCCTCCACCTGCAGATTCTGGCAGACAGCTTAGGTCACGCCTCCACCTACAGCCTCTGCCGGCAACCTGCAGTTGCCGCCTCCACCTGCAGGTTATTGGCAGACAGCTTAGGCCACGCCTCCACCTACAGCCTCTGCCAGCAACTTCTGCCAGCAACCTGCAGGTGCCGCCTCCACCTGCAGATTCTGGCAGACAGCTTATGTCACGCCTCCACCTACAGCCTCTGTCAGTAACCTGCAGGTGCAGCCTCCACCTGCAGGTTGCTGGCAGACAGCTTATGTCACGCCTCCACCTACAGCCTCTGCCAGCAACCTGCAGGTGCCGCCTCCACCTGCAGATTCTGGCAGACAGCTTAGGTCACGTCTCCACCTACAGCCTCTGCCAGCAACTTCTGCCAGCAGCCTACAGGTGCCGCCTCCACCTGCAGATTCTGGCAAACAGCTTAAGTCATGCCTCCACCTACAGCCTCTGCCAGCAACCTGCAGGTGCCGCCTCCACCTACAGATTCTGGCAGACAGCTTAAGTCATGCCTCCACCTACAGCCTCTGCCAGCAACCTGCAGGTGCCGCCTCCACCTACAGGTTACTGGCAGACAGCTTAGGTCAAGTCTCCACCTACAGCCTCTGCCAGCAACTTCTGCCAGCAACCTGCAGGTGCCGCCTCCACCTACAGGTTACTGGCAGGCAGCTTAGGTCATGCCTCCACCTAAAGCCTCTCTCAGTAACCAGCAGGTGCAGCCTCCACCTGCAGATTCTGGCAGACAGCTTAGGTCACGCCTCCACCTACAGCCTCTGCCAGCAACCTGCAGGTGCCGCCTCCACCTACAGGTTACTGGCAGACAGCTTAGGTCAAGTCTCCACCTACAGCCTCTGCCAGCAACTTCTGCCAGTAACCTGCAGGTGCCGCCTCCACCTGCAGATTCTGGCAGACAGCTTATGTCACGCCTCCACCTACAGCCTCTGTCAGTAACCTGCAGGTGCCGCCTCCACCTGCAGATTCTGGCAAACAGCTTAAGTCATGCCTCCACCTACAGCCTCTGCCGGCAACCTGCAGGTGCCGCCTCCACCTACAGGTTACTGGCAGGCAGCTTAGGTCATGCCTCCACCTAAAGCCTCTCTCAGTAACCTGCAGGTGCAGCCTCCACCTGCAGATTCTGGCAGACAGCTTAGGTCACGCCTCCACCTACAGCCTCTGCCGGCAACCTGCAGTTGCCGCCTCCACCTGCAGGTTACTGGCAGACAGCTTAGGTCACGTCTCCACCTACAGCCTCTGCCATTAACTTCTGCCAGAAACCTACAGGTGCCGCCTCCACCTGCAGATTCTGGCAGACAGCTTATGTCACGCCTCCACCTACAGCCTCTGTCAGATACCTGCAGGTGCAGCCTCCACCTGCAGGTTGCTGGCAGACAGCTTATGTCACGCCTCCACCGACAGCCTCTGCCAGCAACCTGCAGGTGCCGCCTCCACCTGCAGATTCTGGCAGACAGCTTATGTCACGCCTCCACCTACATACTCTGTCAGTAACCTGCAGGTGCAGCCTCCACCTGCAGGTTGCTGGCAGACAGCTTATGTCACGCCTCCACCTACAGCCTCTGCCGGCAACCTGCAGTTGCCGCCTCCACCTGCAGGTTATTGGCAGACAGCTTAGGCCACCCCTCCACCTACAGCCTCTGCCAGCAACTTCTGCCAGCAACCTGCAGGTGCCGCCTCCACCTGCAGATTCTGGCAGACAGCTTATGTCACGCCTCCACCTACAGCCTCTGTCAGTAACCTGCAGGTGCAGCCTCCACCTGCAGGCTGCTGGCAGACAGCTTATGTCACGCCTCCACCTACAGCCTCTGCCAGCAACCTGCAGGTGCCGCCTCCACCTGCAGATTCTGGCAGACAGCTTAGGTCACGCCTCCACCTACAGCCTCTGCCGGCAACCTGCAGTTGCCGCCTCCACCTGCAGGTTATTGGCAGACAGCTTAGGCCACGCCTCCACCTACAGCCTCTGCCAGCAACTTCTGCCAGCAGCCTACAGGTGCCGCCTCCACCTGCAGATTCTGGCAAACAGCTTTAGTCATGCCTCCACCTACAGCCTCTGCCAGCAACCTGCAGGTGCCGCCTCCACCTGCAGATTCTGGCAGACAGCTTAGGTCACGCCTCCACCTACAGCCTCTGCCAGCAACCTGCAGGTGCCGCCTCCACCTACAGGTTACTGGCAGACAGCTTAGGTCAAGTCTCCACCTACAGCCTCTGCCAGCAACTTCTGCCAGCAACCTGCAGGTGCCGCCTCCACCTACAGGTTACTGGCAGGCAGCTTAGGTCATGCCTCCACCTAAAGCCTCTCTCAGTAACCTGCAGGTGCAGCCTCCACCTGCAGATTTTGGCAGACAGCTTAGGTCACGCCTCCACCTACAGCCTCTGCCAGCAACCTGCAGGTGCCGCCTCCACCTACAGGTTACTGGCAGACAGCTTAGGTCAAGTCTCCACCTGCAGCCTCTGCCAGCAACTTCTGCCAGTAACCTGCAGGTGCCGCCTCCACCTGCAGATTCTGGCAGACAGCTTATGTCACGCCTCCACCTACAGCCTCTGTCAGTAACCTGCAGGTGCCGCCTCCACCTGCAGATTCTGGCAAACAGCTTAAGTCATGCCTCCACCTACAGCCTCTGCCGGCAACCTGCAGGTGCCGCCTCCACCTACAGGTTACTGGCAGGCAGCTTAGGTCATGCCTCCACCTAAAGCCTCTCTCAGTAACCTGCAGGTGCAGCCTCCACCTGCAGATTCTGGCAGACAGCTTAAGTCATGCCTCCACCTACAGCCTCTGCCAGCAACCTGCAGGTGCCGCCTCCACCTACAGGTTACTGGCAGACAGCTTAGGTCAAGTCTCCACCTACAGCCTCTGCCAGCAACTTCTGCCAGCAACCTGCAGGTGCCGCCTCCACCTACAGGTTACTGGCAGGCAGCTTAGGTCATGCCTCCACCTAAAGCCTCTCTCAGTAACCAGCAGGTGCAGCCTCCACCTGCAGATTCTGGCAGACAGCTTAGGTCACGCCTCCACCTACAGCCTCTGCCAGCAACCTGCAGGTGCCGCCTCCACCTACAGGTTACTGGCAGACAGCTTAGGTCAAGTCTCCACCTACAGCCTCTGCCAGCAACTTCTGCCAGTAACCTGCAGGTGCCGCCTCCACCTGCAGATTCTGGCAGACAGCTTATGTCACGCCTCCACCTACAGCCTCTGTCAGTAACCTGCAGGTGCCGCCTCCACCTGCAGATTCTGGCAAACAGCTTAAGTCATGCCTCCACCTACAGCCTCTGCCGGCAACCTGCAGGTGCCGCCTCCACCTACAGGTTACTGGCAGGCAGCTTAGGTCATGCCTCCACCTAAAGCCTCTCTCAGTAACCTGCAGGTGCAGCCTCCACCTGCAGATTCTGGCAGACAGCTTAGGTCACGCCTCCACCTACAGCCTCTGCCGGCAACCTGCAGTTGCCGCCTCCACCTGCAGGTTACTGGCAGACAGCTTAGGTCACGTCTCCACCTACAGCCTCTGCCAGCAACTTCTGCCAGAAACCTACAGGTGCCGCCTCCACCTGCAGATTCTGGCAGACAGCTTAAGTCATGCCTCCACCTACAGCCTCTGCCAGCAACCTGCAGGTGCCGCCTCCACCTACAGGTTACTGGCAGACAGCTTAGGTCAAGTCTCCACCTACAGCCTCTGCCAGCAACTTCTGCCAGCAACCTGCAGGTGCCGCCTCCACCTGCAGATTCTGGCAGACAGCTTATGTCACGCCTCCACCTACAGCCTCTGTCAGATACCTGCAGGTGCAGCCTCCACCTGCAGGTTGCTGGCAGACAGCTTATGTCACGCCTCCACCGACAGCCTCTGCCAGCAACCTGCAGGTGCCGCCTCCACCTGCAGATTCTGGCAGACAGCTTATGTCACGCCTCCACCTACATACTCTGTCAGTAACCTGCAGGTGCAGCCTCCACCTGCAGGTTGCTGGCAGACAGCTTATGTCACGCCTCCACCTACAGCCTCTGCCGGCAACCTGCAGTTGCCGCCTCCACCTGCAGGTTATTGGCAGACAGCTTAGGCCACGCCTCCACCTACAGCCTCTGCCAGCAACTTCTGCCAGCAACCTGCAGGTGCCGCCTCCACCTGCAGATTCTGGCAGACAGCTTATGTCACGCCTCCACCTACAGCCTCTGTCAATAACCTGCAGGTGCAGCCTCCACCTGCAGGCTGCTGGCAGACAGCTTATGTCACGCCTCCACCTACAGCCTCTGCCAGCAACCTGCAGGTGCCGCCTCCACCTGCAGATTCTGGCAGACAGCTTAGGTCACGCCTCCACCTACAGCCTCTGCCGGCAACCTGCAGTTGCCGCCTCCACCTGCAGGTTATTGGCAGACAGCTTAGGCCACGCCTCCACCTACAGCCTCTGCCAGCAACTTCTGCCAGCAACCTGCAGGTGCCGCCTCCACCTGCAGATTCTGGCAGACAGCTTATGTCACGCCTCCACCTACAGCCTCTGTCAGTAACCTGCAGGTGCAGCCTCCACCTGCAGGTTGCTGGCAGACAGCTTATGTCACGCCTCCACCTACAGCCTCTGCCAGCAACCTGCAGGTGCCGCCTCCACCTGCAGATTCTGGCAGACAGCTTAGGTCACGTCTCCACCTACAGCCTCTGCCAGCAACTTCTGCCAGCAGCCTACAGGTGCCGCCTCCACCTGCAGATTCTGGCAAACAGCTTTAGTCATGCCTCCACCTACAGCCTCTGCCAGCAACCTGCAGGTGCCGCCTCCACCTACAGATTCTGGCAGACAGCTTAAGTCATGCCTCCACCTACAGCCTCTGCCAGCAACCTGCAGGTGCCGCCTCCACCTACAGGTTACTGGCAGACAGCTTAGGTCAAGTCTCCACCTACAGCCTCTGCCAGCAACTTCTGCCAGCAACCTGCAGGTGCCGCCTCCACCTACAGGTTACTGGCAGGCAGCTTAGGTCATGCCTCCACCTAAAGCCTCTCTCAGTAACCTGCAGGTGCAGCCTCCACCTGCAGATTCTGGCAGACAGCTTAGGTCACGCCTCCACCTACAGCCTCTGCCAGCAACCTGCAGGTGCCGCCTCCACCTACAGGTTACTGGCAGACAGCTTAGGTCAAGTCTCCACCTGCAGCCTCTGCCAGCAACTTCTGCCAGTAACCTGCAGGTGCCGCCTCCACCTGCAGATTCTGGCAGACAGCTTATGTCACGCCTCCACCTACAGCCTCTGTCAGTAACCTGCAGGTGCCGCCTCCACCTGCAGATTCTGGCAAACAGCTTAAGTCATGCCTCCACCTACAGCCTCTGCCGGCAACCTGCAGGTGCCGCCTCCACCTACAGGTTACTGGCAGGCAGCTTAGGTCATGCCTCCACCTAAAGCCTCTCTCAGTAACCTGCAGGTGCAGCCTCCACCTGCAGATTCTGGCAGACAGCTTAAGTCATGCCTCCACCTACAGCCTCTGCCAGCAACCTGCAGGTGCCGCCTCCACCTACAGGTTACTGGCAGACAGCTTAGGTCAAGTCTCCACCTACAGCCTCTGCCAGCAACTTCTGCCAGCAACCTGCAGGTGCCGCCTCCACCTGCAGATTTTGGCAGACAGCTTATGTCACGCCTCCACCTACAGCCTCTGTCAGATACCTGCAGGTGCAGCCTCCACCTGCAGGTTGCTGGCAGACAGCTTATGTCACGCCTCCACCGACAGCCTCTGCCAGCAACCTGCAGGTGCCGCCTCCACCTGCAGATTCTGGAAGACAGCTTAGGTCACGTCTCCACCTACAGCCTCTGCCAGCAACTTCTGCCAGCAACCTACAGGTGCCGCCTCCACCTGCAGATTCTGGCAGACAGCTTAAGTCATGCCTCCACCTACAGCCTCTGCCAGCAACCTGCAGGTGCCGCCTCCACCTGCAGATTCTGGCAGACAGCTTAGGTCACGTCTCCACCTACAGCCTCTGCCAGCAACTTCTGCCAGCAGCCTACAGGTGCCGCCTCCACCTGCAGATTCTGGCAAACAGCTTAAGTCATGCCACCACCTACAGCCTCTGCCGGCAACCTGCAGGTGCCGCCTCCACCTACAGGTTACTGGCAGGCAGCTTAGGTCATGCCTCCACCTAAAGCCTCTCTCAGTAACCTGCAGGTGCAGCCTCCACCTGCAGATTCTGGCAGACAGCTTAGGTCACGCCTCCACCTACAGCCTCTGCCAGCAACCTGCAGGTGCCGCCTCCACCTACAGGTTACTGGCAGACAGCTTAGGTCAAGTCTCCACCTACAGCCTCTGCCAGCAACTTCTGCCAGCAACCTGCAGGTGCCGCCTCCACCTGCAGATTCTGGCAGACAGCTTATGTCACGCCTCCACCTACAGCCTCTGTCAGTAACCTGCAGGTGCAGCCTCCACCTGCAGGTTGCTGGCAGACAGCTTACGTCACGCCTCCACCTACAGCCTCTGCCAGCAACCTGCAGGTGCCGCCTCCACCTGCAGATTCTGGCAGACAGCTTAGGTCACGTCTCCACCTACAGCCTCTGCCAGCAACCTGCAGGTGCCGCCTCCACCTACAGGTTACTGGCAGGCAGCTTAGGTCATGCCTCCACCTAAAGCCTCTCTCAGTAACCTGCAGGTGCAGCCTCCACCTGCAGATTCTGGAAGACAGCTTAGGTCACGCCTCCACCTACAGCCTCTGCCAGCAACCTGCAGGTGCCGCCTCCACCTGCAGATTCTGGCAGACAGCTTAGGTCACGTCTCCACCTACAGCCTCTGCCAGCAACTTCTGCCAGCAGCCTACAGGTGCCGCCTCCACCTGCAGATTCTGGCAAACAGCTTAAGTCATGCCTCCACCTACAGCCTCTGCCAGCAACCTGCAGGTGCCGCCTCCACCTACAGATTCTGGCAGACAGCTTAAGTCATGCCTCCACCTACAGCCTCTGCCAGCAACCTGCAGGTGCCGCCTCCACCTACAGGTTACTGGCAGACAGCTTAGGTCAAGTCTCCACCTACAGCCTCTGCCAGCAACTTCTGCCAGCAACCTGCAGGTGCCGCCTCCACCTACAGGTTACTGGCAGGCAGCTTAGGTCATGCCTCCACCTAAAGCCTCTCTCAGTAACCAGCAGGTGCAGCCTCCACCTGCAGATTCTGGCAGACAGCTTAGGTCACGCCTCCACCTACAGCCTCTGCCAGCAACCTGCAGGTGCCGCCTCCACCTACAGGTTACTGGCAGACAGCTTAGGTCAAGTCTCCACCTACAGCCTCTGCCAGCAACTTCTGCCAGTAACCTGCAGGTGCCGCCTCCACCTGCAGATTCTGGCAGACAGCTTATGTCACGCCTCCACCTACAGCCTCTGTCAGTAACCTGCAGGTGCCGCCTCCACCTGCAGATTCTGGCAAACAGCTTAAGTCATGCCTCCACCTACAGCCTCTGCCGGCAACCTGCAGGTGCCGCCTCCACCTACAGGTTACTGGCAGGCAGCTTAGGTCACGCCTCCACCTACAGCCTCTGCCGGCAACCTGCAGTTGCCGCCTCCACCTGCAGGTTACTGGCAAACAGCTTAGGTCACGTCTCCACCTACAGCCTCTGCCAGCAACTTCTGCCAGAAACCTACAGGTGCCGCCTCCACCTGCAGATTCTGGCAGACAGCTTAAGTCATGCCTCCACCTACAGCCTCTGCCAGCAACCTGCAGGTGCCGCCTCCACCTACAGGTTACTGGCAGACAGCTTAGGTCAAGTCTCCACCTACAGCCTCTGCCAGCAACTTCTGCCAGCAACCTGCAGGTGCCGCCTCCACCTGCAGATTCTGGCAGACAGCTTATGTCACGCCTCCACCTACAGCCTCTGTCAGATACCTGCAGGTGCAGCCTCCACCTGCAGGTTGCTGGCAGACAGCTTATGTCACGCCTCCACCGACAGCCTCTGCCAGCAACCTGCAGGTGCCGCCTCCACCTGCAGATTCTGGAAGACAGCTTAGGTCACGTCTCCACCTACAGCCTCTGCCAGCAACTTCTGCCAGCAACCTACAGGTGCCGCCTCCACCTGCAGATTCTGGCAGACAGCTTATGTCACGCCTCCACCTACAGCCTCTGTCAGATACCTGCAGGTGCAGCCTCCACCTGCAGGTTGCTGGCAGACAGCTTATGTCACGCCTCCACCGACAGCCTCTGCCAGCAACCTGCAGGTGCCGCCTCCACCTGCAGATTCTGGAAGACAGCTTAGGTCACGCCTCCACCTACAGCCTCTGCCAGCAACCTGCAGGTGCCGCCTCCACCTACAGGTTACTGGCAGACAGCTTAGGTCAAGTCTCCACCTACAGCCTCTGCCAGCAACTTCTGCCAGTAACCTGCAGGTGCCGCCTCCACCTGCAGATTCTGGCAGACAGCTTATGTCACGCCTCCACCTACAGCCTCTGTCAGTAACCTGCAGGTGCCGCCTCCACCTGCAGATTCTGGCAAACAGCTTAAGTCATGCCTCCACCTACAGCCTCTGCCGGCAACCTGCAGGTGCCGCCTCCACCTGCAGATTCTGGCAGACAGCTTATGTCACGCCTCCACCTACATACTCTGTCAGTAACCTGCAGGTGCAGCCTCCACCTGCAGGTTGCTGGCAGACAGCTTATGTCACGCCTCCACCTACAGCCTCTGCCGGCAACCTGCAGTTGCCGCCTCCACCTGCAGGTTATTGGCAGACAGCTTAGGCCACGCCTCCACCTACAGCCTCTGCCAGCAACTTCTGCCAGCAACCTGCAGGTGCCGCCTCCACCTGCAGATTCTGGCAGACAGCTTATGTCACGCCTCCACCTACAGCCTCTGTCAGTAACCTGCAGGTGCAGCCTCCACCTGCAGGCTGCTGGCAGACAGCTTATGTCACGCCTCCACCTACAGCCTCTGCCAGCAACCTGCAGGTGCCGCCTCCACCTGCAGATTCTGGCAGACAGCTTAGGTCACGCCTCCACCTACAGCCTCTGCCAGCAACCTGCAGGTGCCGCCTCCACCTGCAGATTCTGGCAAACAGCTTTAGTCATGCCTCCACCTACAGCCTCTGCCAGCAACCTGCAGGTGCCGCCTCCACCTACAGATTCTGGCAGACAGCTTAAGTCATGCCTCCACCTACAGCCTCTGCCAGCAACCTGCAGGTGCCGCCTCCACCTACAGGTTACTGGCAGACAGCTTAGGTCAAGTCTCCACCTACAGCCTCTGCCAGCAACTTCTGCCAGCAACCTGCAGGTGCCGCCTCCACCTACAGGTTACTGGCAGGCAGCTTAGGTCATGCCTCCACCTAAAGCTTCTCTCAGTAACCTGCAGGTGCAGCCTCCACCTGCAGATTCTGGCAGACAGCTTAAGTCATGCCTCCACCTACAGCCTCTGCCAGCAACCTGCAGGTGCCGCCTCCACCTACAGGTTACTGGCAGACAGCTTAGGTCATGCCTCCACCTAAAGCCTCTCTCAGTAACCTGCAGGTGCAGCCTCCACCTGCAGATTCTGGAAGACAGCTTAGGTCACGCCTCCACCTACAGCCTCTGCCAGCAACCTGCAGGTGCCGCCTCCACCTACAGGTTACTGGCAGACAGCTTAGGTCAAGTCTCCACCTACAGCCTCTGCCAGCAACTTCTGCCAGTAACCTGCAGGTGCCGCCTCCACCTGCAGATTCTGGCAGACAGCTTATGTCACGCCTCCACCTACAGCCTCTGTCAGTAACCTGCAGGTGCCGCCTCCACCTGCAGATTCTGGCAAACAGCTTAAGTCATGCCTCCACCTACAGCCTCTGCCGGCAACCTGCAGGTGCCGCCTCCACCTACAGGTTACTGGCAGGCAGCTTAGGTCATGCCTCCACCTAAAGCCTCTCTCAGTAACCTGCAGGTGCAGCCTCCACCTGCAGATTCTGGCAGACAGCTTAGGTCACGCCTCCACCTACAGCCTCTGCCGGCAACCTGCAGTTGCCGCCTCCACCTGCAGGTTACTGGCAGACAGCTTAGGTCACGTCTCCACCTACAGCCTCTGCCAGCAACTTCTGCCAGCAACCTACAGGTGCCGCCTCCACCTGCAGATTCTGGCAGACAGCTTAAGTCATGCCTCCACCTACAGCCTCTGCCAGCAACCTGCAGGTGCCGCCTCCACCTACAGGTTACTGGCAGACAGCTTAGGTCAAGTCTCCACCTACAGCCTCTGCCAGCAACTTCTGCCAGCAACCTGCAGGTGCCGCCTCCACCTGCAGATTCTGGCAGACAGCTTATGTCACGCCTCCACCTACATACTCTGTCAGTAACCTGCAGGTGCAGCCTCCACCTGCAGGTTGCTGGCAGACAGCTTATGTCACGCCTCCACCTACAGCCTCTGCCGGCAACCTGCAGTTGCCGCCTCCACCTGCAGGTTATTGGCAGACAGCTTAGGCCACGCCTCCACCTACAGCCTCTGCCAGCAACTTCTGCCAGCAACCTGCAGGTGCCGCCTCCACCTGCAGATTCTGGCAGACAGCTTATGTCACGCCTCCACCTACAGCCTCTGTCAGTAACCTGCAGGTGCAGCCTCCACCTGCAGGCTGCTGGCAGACAGCTTATGTCACGCCTCCACCTACAGCCTCTGCCAGCAACCTGCAGGTGCCGCCTCCACCTGCAGATTCTGGCAGACAGCTTAGGTCACGCCTCCACCTACAGCCTCTGCCGGCAACCTGCAGTTGCCGCCTCCACCTGCAGGTTATTGGCAGACAGCTTAGGCCACGCCTCCACCTACAGCCTCTGCCAGCAACTTCTGCCAGCAACCTGCAGGTGCCGCCTCCACCTGCAGATTCTGGCAGACAGCTTATGTCACGCCTCCACCTACAGCCTCTGTCAGATACCTGCAGGTGCAGCCTCCACCTGCAGGTTGCTGGCAGACAGCTTATGTCACGCCTCCACCGACAGCCTCTGCCAGCAACCTGCAGGTGCCGCCTCCACCTGCAGATTCTGGCAGACAGCTTATGTCACGCCTCCACCTACATATTCTGTCAGTAACCTGCAGGTGCAGCCTCCACCTGCAGGTTGCTGGCAGACAGCTTATGTCACGCCTCCACCTACAGCCTCTGCCGGCAACCTGCAGTTGCCGCCTCCACCTGCAGGTTATTGGCAGACAGCTTAGGCCACGCCTCCACCTACAGCCTCTGCCAGCAACTTCTGCCAGCAACCTGCAGGTCCCGCCTCCACCTGCAGATTCTGGCAGACAGCTTATGTCACGCCTCCACCTACAGCCTCTGTCAGTAACCTGCAGGTGCAGCCTCCACCTGCAGGCTGCTGGCAGACAGCTTATGTCACGCCTCCACCTACAGCCTCTGCCAGCAACCTGCAGGTGCCGCCTCCACCTGCAGATTCTGGCAGACAGCTTAGGTCACGCCTCCACCTACAGCCTCTGCCGGCAACCTGCAGTTGCCGCCTCCACCTGCAGGTTATTGGCAGACAGCTTAGGCCCCGCCTCCACCTACAGCCTCTGCCAGCAACTTCTGCCAGCAACCTGCAGGTGCCGCCTCCACCTGCAGATTCTGGCAGACAGCTTATGTCACGCCTCCACCTACAGCCTCTGTCAGTAACCTGCAGGTGCAGCCTCCACCTGCAGGTTGCTGGCAGACAGCTTATGTCACGCCTCCACCTACAGCCTCTGCCAGCAACCTGCAGGTGCCGCCTCCACCTGCAGATTCTGGCAGACAGCTTAGGTCACGTCTCCACCTACAGCCTCTGCCAGCAACTTCTGCCAGCAGCCTACAGGTGCCGCCTCCACCTGCAGATTCTGGCAAACAGCTTAAGTCATGCCTCCACCTACAGCCTCTGCCAGCAACCTGCAGGTGCCGCCTCCACCTACAGATTCTGGCAGACAGCTTAAGTCATGCCTCCACCTACAGCCTCTGCCAGCAACCTGCAGGTGCCGCCTCCACCTACAGGTTACTGGCAGACAGCTTAGGTCAAGTCTCCACCTACAGCCTCTGCCAGCAACTTCTGCCAGCAACCTGCAGGTGCCGCCTCCACCTACAGGTTACTGGCAGGCAGCTTAGGTCATGCCTCCACCTAAAGCCTCTCTCAGTAACCAGCAGGTGCAGCCTCCACCTGCAGATTCTGGCAGACAGCTTAGGTCACGCCTCCACCTACAGCCTCTGCCAGCAACCTGCAGGTGCCGCCTCCACCTACAGGTTACTGGCAGACAGCTTAGGTCAAGTCTCCACCTACAGCCTCTGCCAGCAACTTCTGCCAGCAACCTGCAGGTGCCGCCTCCACCTGCAGATTCTGGCAGACAGCTTATGTCACGCCTCCACCTACAGCCTCTGTCAGTAACCTGCAGGTGCAGCCTCCACCTGCAGATTCTGGCAGACAGCTTAGGTCTCGTCTCCACCTACAGCCTCTGCCAGCAACTTCTGCCAGCAGCCTACAGGTGCCGCCTCCACCTGCAGATTCTGGCAAACAGCTTAAGTCATGCCTCCACCTACAGCCTCTGCCAGCAACCTGCAGGTGCCGCCTCCACCTACAGATTCTGGCAGACAGCTTAAGTCATGCCTCCACCTACAGCCTCTGCCAGCAACCTGCAGGTGCCGCCTCCACCTACAGGTTACTGGCAGACAGCTTAGGTCAAGTCTCCACCTACAGCTTCTGCCAGCAACTTCTGCCAGCAACCTGCAGGTGCCGCCTCCACCTACAGGTTACTGGCAGGCAGCTTAGGTCATGCCTCCACCTAAAGCCTCTCTCAGTAACCTGCAGGTGCAGCCTCCACCTGCAGATTCTGGCAGACAGCTTAGGTCACGCCTCCACCTACAGCCTCTGCCAGCAACCTGCAGGTGCCGCCTCCACCTACAGGTTACTGGCAGACAGCTTAGGTCAAGTCTCCACCTACAGCCTCTGCCAGCAACTTCTGCCAGTAACCTGCAGGTGCCGCCTCCACCTGCAGATTCTGGCAGACAGCTTATGTCACGCCTCCACCTACAGCCTCTGTCAGTAACCTGCAGGTGCCGCCTCCACCTGCAGATTCTGGCAAACAGCTTAAGTCATGCCTCCACCTACAGCCTCTGCCAGCAACCTGCAGGTGCCGCCTCCACCTACAGGTTACTGGCAGACAGCTTAGGTCAAGTCTCCACCTACAGCCTCTGCCAGCAACTTCTGCCAGCAACCTGCAGGTGCCGCCTCCACCTGCAGATTCTGGCAGACAGCTTATGTCACGCCTCCACCTACAGCCTCTGTCAGATACCTGCAGGTGCAGCCTCCACCTGCAGGTTGCTGGCAGACAGCTTATGTCACGCCTCCACCGACAGCCTCTGCCAGCAACCTGCAGGTGCCGCCTCCACCTGCAGATTCTGGCAGACAGCTTATGTCACGCCTCCACCTACATACTCTGTCAGTAACCTGCAGGTGCAGCCTCCACCTGCAGGTTGCTGGCAGACAGCTTATATCACGCCTCCACCTACAGCCTCTGCCGGCAACCTGCAGTTGCCGCCTCCACCTGCAGGTTATTGGCAGACAGCTTAGGCCACGCCTCCACCTACAGCCTCTGCCAGCAACTTCTGCCAGCAACCTGCAGGTGCCGCCTCCACCTGCAGATTCTGGCAGACAGCTTATGTCACGCCTCCACCTACAGCCTCTGTCAGTAACCTGCAGGTGCAGCCTCCACCTGCAGGCTGCTGGCAGACAGCTTATGTCACGCCTCCACCTACAGCTTCTGCCAGCAACCTGCAGGTGCCGCCTCCACCTGCAGATTCTGGCAGACAGCTTAGGTCACGCCTCCACCTACAGCCTCTGCCGGCAACCTGCAGTTGCCGCCTCCACCTGCAGGTTATTGGCAGACAGCTTAGGCCACGCCTCCACCTACAGCCTCTGCCAGCAACTTCTGCCAGCAACCTGCAGGTGCCGCCTCCACCTGCAGATTCTGGCAGACAGCTTATGTCACGCCTCCACCTACAGCCTCTGTCAGTAACTTGCAGGTGCAGCCTCCACCTGCAGGTTGCTGGCAGACAGCTTATGTCACGCCTCCACCTACAGCCTCTGCCAGCAACCTGCAGGTGCCGCCTCCACCTGCAGATTCTGGCAGACAGCTTAGGTCACGTCTCCACCTACAGCCTCTGCCAGCAACTTCTGCCAGCAGCCTACAGGTGCCGCCTCCACCTGCAGATTCTGGCAAACAGCTTAAGTCATGCCTCCACCTACAGCCTCTGCCAGCAACCTGCAGGTGCCGCCTCCACCTACAGATTCTGGCAGACAGCTTAGGTCACGCCTCCACCTACAGCCTCTGCCAGCAACCTGCAGGTGCCGCCTCCACCTACAGGTTACTGGCAGACAGCTTAGGTCAAGTCTCCACCTACAGCCTCTGCCAGCAACTTCTGCCAGCAACCTGCAGGTGCCGCCTCCACCTGCAGATTCTGGCAGACAGCTTATGTCACGCCTCCACCTACATACTCTGTCAGTAACCTGCAGGTGCAGCCTCCACCTGCAGGTTGCTGGCAGACAGCTTATGTCACGCCTTCACCTACAGCCTCTGCCGGCAACCTGCAGTTGCCGCCTCCACCTGCAGGTTATTGGCAGACAGCTTAGGCCACGCCTCCACCTACAGCCTCTGCCAGCAACTTCTGCCAGCAACCTGCAGGTGCCGCCTCCACCTGCAGATTCTGGCAGACAGCTTATGTCACGCCTCCACCTACAGCCTCTGTCAGTAACCTGCAGGTGCAGCCTCCACCTGCAGATTCTGGCAGACAGCTTATGTCACGCCTCCACCTACAGCCTCTGTCAGTAACCTGCAGGTGCAGCCTCCACCTGCAGGTTGCTGGCAGACAGCTTATGTCACGCCTCCACCTACAGCCTCTGCCAGCAACCTGCAGGTGCCGCCTCCACCTGCAGATTCTGGCAGACAGCTTAGGTCACGTCTCCACCTACAGCCTCTGCCAGCAACTTCTGCCAGCAGCCTACAGGTGCCGCCTCCACCTGCAGATTCTGGCAAACAGCTTAAGTCATGCCTCCACCTACAGCCTCTGCCAGCAACCTGCAGGTGCCGCCTCCACCTGCAGATTCTGGCAGACAGCTTAGGTCACGTCTCCACCTACAGCCTCTGCCAGCAACTTCTGCCAGCAGCCTACAGGTGCCGCCTCCACCTGCAGATTCTGGCAAACAGCTTAAGTCATGCCTCCACCTACAGCCTCTGCCAGCAAGCTGCAGGTGCCGCCTCCACCTACAGATTCTGGCAGACAGCTTAGGTCACGCCTCCACCTACAGCCTCTGCCAGCAACCTGCAGGTGCCGCCTCCACCTACAGGTTACTGGCAGACAGCTTAGGTCAAGTCTCCACCTACAGCCTCTGCCAGCAACTTCTGCCAGCAACCTGCAGGTGCCGCCTCCACCTGCAGATTCTGGCAGACAGCTTATGTCACGCCTCCACCTACATACTCTGTCAGTAACCTGCAGGTGCAGCCTCCACCTGCAGGTTGCTGGCAGACAGCTTATGTCACGCCTTCACCTACAGCCTCTGCCGGCAACCTGCAGTTGCCGCCTCCACCTGCAGGTTATTGGCAGACAGCTTAGGCCACGCCTCCACCTACAGCCTCTGCCAGCAACTTCTGCCAGCAACCTGCAGGTGCCGCCTCCACCTGCAGATTCTGGCAGACAGCTTATGTCACGCCTCCACCTACAGCCTCTGTCAGTAACCTGCAGGTGCAGCCTCCACCTGCAGATTCTGGCAGACAGCTTATGTCACGCCTCCACCTACAGCCTCTGCCAGCAACCTGCAGGTGCCGCCTCCACCTGCAGATTCTGGCAGACAGCTTAGGTCACGTCTCCACCTACAGCCTCTGCCAGCAACTTCTGCCAGCAGCCTACAGGTGCCGCCTCCACCTGCAGATTCTGGCAGACAGCTTATGTCACGCCTCCACCTACATACTCTGTCAGTAACCTGCAGGTGCAGCCTCCACCTGCAGGTTGCTGGCAGACAGCTTATGTCACGCCTTCACCTACAGCCTCTGCCGGCAACCTGCAGTTGCCGCCTCCACCTGCAGGTTATTGGCAGACAGCTTAGGCCACGCCTCCACCTACAGCCTCTGCCAGCAACTTCTGCCAGCAACCTGCAGGTGCCGCCTCCACCTGCAGATTCTGGCAGACAGCTTATGTCACGCCTCCACCTACAGCCTCTGTCAGTAACCTGCAGGTGCAGCCTCCACCTGCAGATTCTGGCAGACAGCTTATGTCACGCCTCCACCTACAGCCTCTGCCAGCAACCTGCAGGTGCCGCCTCCACCTGCAGATTCTGGCAGACAGCTTAGGTCACGTCTCCACCTACAGCCTCTGCCAGCAACTTCTGCCAGCAGCCTACAGGTGCCGCCTCCACCTGCAGATTCTGGCAGACAGCTTAGGTCACGCCTCCACCTACAGCCTCTGCCAGCAACTTCTGCCAGCAACCTGCAGGTGCCGCCTCCACCTGCAGATTCTGGCAGACAGCTTATGTCACGCCTCCACCTACAGCCTCTGTCAGTAACCTGCAGGTGCAGCCTCCACCTGCAGGTTGCTGGCAGACAGCTTATGTCACGCCTCCACCTACAGCCTCTGCCAGCAACCTGCAGGTGCCGCCTCCACCTGCAGATTCTGGCAGACAGCTTAGGTCACGTCTCCACCTACAGCCTCTGCCAGCAACTTCTGCCAGCAGCCTACAGGTGCCGCCTCCACCTGCAGATTCTGGCAAACAGCTTAAGTCATGCCTCCACCTACAGCCTCTGCCAGCAACCTGCAGGTGCCGCCTCCACCTACAGATTCTGGCAGACAGCTTAAGTCATGCCTCCACCTACAGCCTCTGCCAGCAACCTGCAGGTGCCGCCTCCACCTACAGGTTACTGGCAGACAGCTTAGGTCAAGTCTCCACCTACAGCCTCTGCCAGCAACTTCTGCCAGCAACCTGCAGGTGCCGCCTCCACCTACAGGTTACTGGCAGGCAGCTTAGGTCATGCCTCCACCTAAAGCCTCTCTCAGTAACCAGCAGGTGCAGCCTCCACCTGCAGATTCTGGCAGACAGCTTAGGTCACGCCTCCACCTACAGCCTCTGCCAGCAACCTGCAGGTGCCGCCTCCACCTACAGGTTACTGGCAGACAGCTTAGGTCAAGTCTCCACCTACAGCCTCTGCCAGCAACTTCTGCCAGCAACCTGCAGGTGCCGCCTCCACCTGCAGATTCTGGCAGACAGCTTATGTCACGCCTCCACCTACAGCCTCTGTCAGTAACCTGCAGGTGCAGCCTCCACCTGCAGGTTGCTGGCAGACAGCTTATGTCACGCCTCCACCTACAGCCTCTGCCAGCAACCTGCAGGTGCCGCCTCCACCTGCAGATTCTGGCAGACAGCTTAGGTCTCGTCTCCACCTACAGCCTCTGCCAGCAACTTCTGCCAGCAGCCTACAGGTGCCGCCTCCACCTGCAGATTCTGGCAAACAGCTTAAGTCATGCCTCCACCTACAGCCTCTGCCAGCAACCTGCAGGTGCCGCCTCCACCTACAGATTCTGGCAGACAGCTTAAGTCATGCCTCCACCTACAGCCTCTGCCAGCAACCTGCAGGTGCCGCCTCCACCTACAGGTTACTGGCAGACAGCTTAGGTCAAGTCTCCACCTACAGCCTCTGCCAGCAACTTCTGCCAGTAACCTGCAGGTGCCGCCTCCACCTGCAGATTCTGGCAGACAGCTTATGTCACGCCTCCACCTACAGCCTCTGTCAGTAACCTGCAGGTGCCGCCTCCACCTGCAGATTCTGGCAAACAGCTTAAGTCATGCCTCCACCTACAGCCTCTGCCAGCAACCTGCAGGTGCCGCCTCCACCTACAGGTTACTGGCAGACAGCTTAGGTCAAGTCTCCACCTACAGCCTCTGCCAGCAACTTCTGCCAGCAACCTGCAGGTGCCGCCTCCACCTGCAGATTCTGGCAGACAGCTTATGTCACGCCTCCACCTACAGCCTCTGTCAGATACCTGCAGGTGCAGCCTCCACCTGCAGGTTGCTGGCAGACAGCTTATGTCACGCCTCCACCGACAGCCTCTGCCAGCAACCTGCAGGTGCCGCCTCCACCTGCAGATTCTGGCAGACAGCTTATGTCACGCCTCCACCTACATACTCTGTCAGTAACCTGCAGGTGCAGCCTCCACCTGCAGGTTGCTGGCAGACAGCTTATATCACGCCTCCACCTACAGCCTCTGCCGGCAACCTGCAGTTGCCGCCTCCACCTGCAGGTTATTGGCAGACAGCTTAGGCCACGCCTCCACCTACAGCCTCTGCCAGCAACTTCTGCCAGCAACCTGCAGGTGCCGCCTCCACCTGCAGATTCTGGCAGACAGCTTATGTCACGCCTCCACCTACAGCCTCTGTCAGTAACCTGCAGGTGCAGCCTCCACCTGCAGGCTGCTGGCAGACAGCTTATGTCACGCCTCCACCTACAGCTTCTGCCAGCAACCTGCAGGTGCCGCCTCCACCTGCAGATTCTGGCAGACAGCTTAGGTCACGTCTCCACCTACAGCCTCTGCCAGCAACTTCTGCCAGCAGCCTACAGGTGCCGCCTCCACCTGCAGATTCTGGCAAACAGCTTAAGTCATGCCTCCACCTACAGCCTCTGCCAGCAACCTGCAGGTGCCGCCTCCACCTACAGATTCTGGCAGACAGCTTAGGTCACGCCTCCACCTACAGCCTCTGCCAGCAACCTGCAGGTGCCGCCTCCACCTACAGGTTACTGGCAGACAGCTTAGGTCAAGTCTCCACCTACAGCCTCTGCCAGCAACTTCTGCCAGCAACCTGCAGGTGCCGCCTCCACCTGCAGATTCTGGCAGACAGCTTATGTCACGCCTCCACCTACATACTCTGTCAGTAACCTGCAGGTGCAGCCTCCACCTGCAGGTTGCTGGCAGACAGCTTATGTCACGCCTCCACCGACAGCCTCTGCCAGCAACCTGCAGGTGCCGCCTCCACCTGCAGATTCTGGCAGACAGCTTATGTCACGCCTCCACCTACATACTCTGTCAGTAACCTGCAGGTGCAGCCTCCACCTGCAGGTTGCTGGCAGACAGCTTATATCACGCCTCCACCTACAGCCTCTGCCAGCAACTTCTGCCAGCAGCCTACAGGTGCCGCCTCCACCTGCAGATTCTGGCAAACAGCTTAAGTCATGCCTCCACCTACAGCCTCTGCCAGCAAGCTGCAGGTGCCGCCTCCACCTACAGATTCTGGCAGACAGCTTAGGTCACGCCTCCACCTACAGCCTCTGCCAGCAACCTGCAGGTGCCGCCTCCACCTACAGGTTACTGGCAGACAGCTTAGGTCAAGTCTCCACCTACAGCCTCTGCCAGCAACTTCTGCCAGCAACCTGCAGGTGCCGCCTCCACCTGCAGATTCTGGCAGACAGCTTATGTCACGCCTCCACCTACATACTCTGTCAGTAACCTGCAGGTGCAGCCTCCACCTGCAGGTTGCTGGCAGACAGCTTATGTCACGCCTTCACCTACAGCCTCTGCCGGCAACCTGCAGTTGCCGCCTCCACCTGCAGGTTATTGGCAGACAGCTTAGGCCACGCCTCCACCTACAGCCTCTGCCAGCAACTTCTGCCAGCAACCTGCAGGTGCCGCCTCCACCTGCAGATTCTGGCAGACAGCTTATGTCACGCCTCCACCTACAGCCTCTGTCAGTAACCTGCAGGTGCAGCCTCCACCTGCAGATTCTGGCAGACAGCTTATGTCACGCCTCCACCTACAGCCTCTGCCAGCAACCTGCAGGTGCCGCCTCCACCTGCAGATTCTGGCAGACAGCTTAGGTCACGTCTCCACCTACAGCCTCTGCCAGCAACTTCTGCCAGCAGCCTACAGGTGCCGCCTCCACCTGCAGATTCTGGCAGACAGCTTATGTCACGCCTCCACCTACATACTCTGTCAGTAACCTGCAGGTGCAGCCTCCACCTGCAGGTTGCTGGCAGACAGCTTATGTCACGCCTTCACCTACAGCCTCTGCCGGCAACCTGCAGTTGCCGCCTCCACCTGCAGGTTATTGGCAGACAGCTTAGGCCACGCCTCCACCTACAGCCTCTGCCAGCAACTTCTGCCAGCAACCTGCAGGTGCCGCCTCCACCTGCAGATTCTGGCAGACAGCTTATGTCACGCCTCCACCTACAGCCTCTGTCAGTAACCTGCAGGTGCAGCCTCCACCTGCAGATTCTGGCAGACAGCTTATGTCACGCCTCCACCTACAGCCTCTGCCAGCAACCTGCAGGTGCCGCCTCCACCTGCAGATTCTGGCAGACAGCTTAGGTCACGTCTCCACCTACAGCCTCTGCCAGCAACTTCTGCCAGCAGCCTACAGGTGCCGCCTCCACCTGCAGATTCTGGCAGACAGCTTAGGTCACGCCTCCACCTACAGCCTCTGCCAGCAACTTCTGCCAGCAACCTGCAGGTGCCGCCTCCACCTGCAGATTCTGGCAGACAGCTTATGTCACGCCTCCACCTACAGCCTCTGTCAGTAACCTGCAGGTGCAGCCTCCACCTGCAGGTTGCTGGCAGACAGCTTATGTCACGCCTCCACCTACAGCCTCTGCCAGCAACCTGCAGGTGCCGCCTCCACCTGCAGATTCTGGCAGACAGCTTAGGTCACGTCTCCACCTACAGCCTCTGCCAGCAACTTCTGCCAGCAGCCTACAGGTGCCGCCTCCACCTGCAGATTCTGGCAAACAGCTTAAGTCATGCCTCCACCTACAGCCTCTGCCAGCAACCTGCAGGTGCCGCCTCCACCTACAGATTCTGGCAGACAGCTTAAGTCATGCCTCCACCTACAGCCTCTGCCAGCAACCTGCAGGTGCCGCCTCCACCTACAGGTTACTGGCAGACAGCTTAGGTCAAGTCTCCACCTACAGCCTCTGCCAGCAACTTCTGCCAGCAACCTGCAGGTGCCGCCTCCACCTACAGGTTACTGGCAGGCAGCTTAGGTCATGCCTCCACCTAAAGCCTCTCTCAGTAACCAGCAGGTGCAGCCTCCACCTGCAGATTCTGGCAGACAGCTTAGGTCACGCCTCCACCTACAGCCTCTGCCAGCAACCTGCAGGTGCCGCCTCCACCTACAGGTTACTGGCAGACAGCTTAGGTCAAGTCTCCACCTACAGCCTCTGCCAGCAACTTCTGCCAGCAACCTGCAGGTGCCGCCTCCACCTGCAGATTCTGGCAGACAGCTTATGTCACGCCTCCACCTACAGCCTCTGTCAGTAACCTGCAGGTGCAGCCTCCACCTGCAGGTTGCTGGCAGACAGCTTATGTCACGCCTCCACCTACAGCCTCTGCCAGCAACCTGCAGGTGCCGCCTCCACCTGCAGATTCTGGCAGACAGCTTAGGTCTCGTCTCCACCTACAGCCTCTGCCAGCAACTTCTGCCAGCAGCCTACAGGTGCCGCCTCCACCTGCAGATTCTGGCAAACAGCTTAAGTCATGCCTCCACCTACAGCCTCTGCCAGCAACCTGCAGGTGCCGCCTCCACCTACAGATTCTGGCAGACAGCTTAAGTCATGCCTCCACCTACAGCCTCTGCCAGCAACCTGCAGGTGCCGCCTCCACCTACAGGTTACTGGCAGACAGCTTAGGTCAAGTCTCCACCTACAGCCTCTGCCAGCAACTTCTGCCAGTAACCTGCAGGTGCCGCCTCCACCTGCAGATTCTGGCAGACAGCTTATGTCACGCCTCCACCTACAGCCTCTGTCAATAACCTGCAGGTGCCGCCTCCACCTGCAGATTCTGGCAAACAGCTTAAGTCATGCCTCCACCTACAGCCTCTGCCAGCAACCTGCAGGTGCCGCCTCCACCTACAGGTTACTGGCAGACAGCTTAGGTCAAGTCTCCACCTACAGCCTCTGCCAGCAACTTCTGCCAGCAACCTGCAGGTGCCGCCTCCACCTGCAGATTCTGGCAGACAGCTTATGTCACGCCTCCACCTACAGCCTCTGTCAGATACCTGCAGGTGCAGCCTCCACCTGCAGGTTGCTGGCAGACAGCTTATGTCACGCCTCCACCGACAGCCTCTGCCAGCAACCTGCAGGTGCCGCCTCCACCTGCAGATTCTGGCAGACAGCTTATGTCACGCCTCCACCTACATACTCTGTCAGTAACCTGCAGGTGCAGCCTCCACCTGCAGGTTGCTGGCAGACAGCTTATATCACGCCTCCACCTACAGCCTCTGCCGGCAACCTGCAGTTGCCGCCTCCACCTGCAGGTTATTGGCAGACAGCTTAGGCCACGCCTCCACCTACAGCCTCTGCCAGCAACTTCTGCCAGCAACCTGCAGGTGCCGCCTCCACCTGCAGATTCTGGCAGACAGCTTATGTCACGCCTCCACCTACAGCCTCTGTCAGTAACCTGCAGGTGCAGCCTCCACCTGCAGGCTGCTGGCAGACAGCTTATGTCACGCCTCCACCTACAGCTTCTGCCAGCAACCTGCAGGTGCCGCCTCCACCTGCAGATTCTGGCAGACAGCTTAGGTCACGCCTCCACCTACAGCCTCTGCCGGCAACCTGCAGTTGCCGCCTCCACCTGCAGGTTATTGGCAGACAGCTTAGGCCACGCCTCCACCTACAGCCTCTGCCAGCAACTTCTGCCAGCAACCTGCAGGTGCCGCCTCCACCTGCAGATTCTGGCAGACAGCTTATGTCACGCCTCCACCTACAGCCTCTGTCAGTAACCTGCAGGTGCAGCCTCCACCTGCAGGTTGCTGGCAGACAGCTTATGTCACGCCTCCACCTACAGCCTCTGCCAGCAACCTGCAGGTGCCGCCTCCACCTGCAGATTCTGGCAGACAGCTTAGGTCACGTCTCCACCTACAGCCTCTGCCAGCAACTTCTGCCAGCAGCCTACAGGTGCCGCCTCCACCTGCAGATTCTGGCAAACAGCTTAAGTCATGCCTCCACCTACAGCCTCTGCCAGCAACCTGCAGGTGCCGCCTCCACCTACAGATTCTGGCAGACAGCTTAGGTCACGCCTCCACCTACAGCCTCTGCCAGCAACCTGCAGGTGCCGCCTCCACCTACAGGTTACTGGCATACAGCTTAGGTCAAGTCTCCACCTACAGCCTCTGCCAGCAACTTCTGCCAGCAACCTGCAGGTGCCGCCTCCACCTGCAGATTCTGGCAGACAGCTTATGTCACGCCTCCACCTACATACTCTGTCAGTAACCTGCAGGTGCAGCCTCCACCTGCAGGTTGCTGGCAGACAGCTTATGTCACGCCTTCACCTACAGCCTCTGCCGGCAACCTGCAGTTGCCGCCTCCACCTGCAGGTTATTGGCAGACAGCTTAGGCCACGCCTCCACCTACAGCCTCTGCCAGCAACTTCTGCCAGCAACCTGCAGGTGCCGCCTCCACCTGCAGATTCTGGCAGACAGCTTATGTCACGCCTCCACCTACAGCCTCTGTCAGTAACCTGCAGGTGCAGCCTCCACCTGCAGATTCTGGCAGACAGCTTATGTCACGCCTCCACCTACAGCCTCTGTCAGTAACCTGCAGGTGCAGCCTCCACCTGCAGGTTGCTGGCAGACAGCTTATGTCACGCCTCCACCTACAGCCTCTGCCAGCAACCTGCAGGTGCCGCCTCCACCTGCAGATTCTGGCAGACAGCTTAGGTCACGTCTCCACCTACAGCCTCTGCCAGCAACTTCTGCCAGCAGCCTACAGGTGCCGCCTCCACCTGCAGATTCTGGCAAACAGCTTAAGTCATGCCTCCACCTACAGCCTCTGCCAGCAACCTGCAGGTGCCGCCTCCACCTGCAGATTCTGTCAGACAGCTTAGGTCACGTCTCCACCTACAGCCTCTGCCAGCAACTTCTGCCAGCAGCCTACAGGTGCCGCCTCCACCTGCAGATTCTGGCAAACAGCTTAAGTCATGCCTCCACCTACAGCCTCTGCCAGCAACCTGCAGGTGCCGCCTCCACCTACAGATTCTGGCAGACAGCTTAGGTCACGCCTCCACCTACAGCCTCTGCCAGCAACCTGCAGGTGCCGCCTCCACCTACAGGTTACTGGCAGACAGCTTAGGTCAAGTCTTCACCTACAGCCTCTGCCAGCAACTTCTGCCAGCAACCTGCAGGTGCCGCCTCCACCTGCAGATTCTGGCAGACAGCTTATGTCACGCCTCCACCTACATACTCTGTCAGTAACCTGCAGGTGCAGCCTCCACCTGCAGGTTGCTGGCAGACAGCTTATGTCACGCCTTCACCTACAGCCTCTGCCGGCAACCTGCAGTTGCCGCCTCCACCTGCAGGTTATTGGCAGACAGCTTAGGCCACGCCTCCACCTACAGCCTCTGCCAGCAACTTCTGCCAGCAACCTGCAGGTGCCGCCTCCACCTGCAGATTCTGGCAGACAGCTTATGTCACGCCTCCACCTACAGCCTCTGTCAGTAACCTGCAGGTGCAGCCTCCACCTGCAGATTCTGGCAGACAGCTTATGTCACGCCTCCACCTACAGCCTCTGCCAGCAACCTGCAGGTGCCGCCTCCACCTGCAGATTCTGGCAGACAGCTTAGGTCTCGTCTCCACCTACAGCCTCTGCCAGCAACTTCTGCCAGCAGCCTACAGGTGCCGCCTCCACCTGCAGATTCTGGCAAACAGCTTAAGTCATGCCTCCACCTACAGCCTCTGCCAGCAACCTGCAGGTGCCGCCTCCACCTACAGATTCTGGCAGACAGCTTAAGTCATGCCTCCACCTACAGCCTCTGCCAGCAACCTGCAGGTGCCGCCTCCACCTACAGGTTACTGGCAGACAGCTTAGGTCAAGTCTCCACCTACAGCCTCTGCCAGCAACTTCTGCCAGCAACCTGCAGGTGCCGCCTCCACCTACAGGTTACTGGCAGGCAGCTTAGGTCATGCCTCCACCTAAAGCCTCTCTCAGTAACCTGCAGGTGCAGCCTCCACCTGCAGATTCTGGCAGACAGCTTAGGTCACGCCTCCACCTACAGCCTCTGCCAGCAACCTGCAGGTGCCGCCTCCACCTACAGGTTACTGGCAGACAGCTTAGGTCAAGTCTCCACCTACAGCCTCTGCCAGCAACTTCTGCCAGTAACCTGCAGGTGCCGCCTCCACCTGCAGATTCTGGCAGACAGCTTATGTCACGCCTCCACCTACAGCCTCTGTCAGTAACCTGCAGGTGCCGCCTCCACCTGCAGATTCTGGCAAACAGCTTAAGTCATGCCTCCACCTACAGCCTCTGCCAGCAACCTGCAGGTGCCGCCTCCACCTACAGGTTACTGGCAGACAGCTTAGGTCAAGTCTCCACCTACAGCCTCTGCCAGCAACTTCTGCCAGCAACCTGCAGGTGCCGCCTCCACCTGCAGATTCTGGCAGACAGCTTATGTCACGCCTCCACCTACAGCCTCTGTCAGATACCTGCAGGTGCAGCCTCCACCTGCAGGTTGCTGGCAGACAGCTTATGTCACGCCTCCACCGACAGCCTCTGCCAGCAACCTGCAGGTGCCGCCTCCACCTGCAGATTCTGGCAGACAGCTTATGTCACGCCTCCACCTACATACTCTGTCAGTAACCTGCAGGTGCAGCCTCCACCTGCAGGTTGCTGGCAGACAGCTTATATCACGCCTCCACCTACAGCCTCTGCCGGCAACCTGCAGTTGCCGCCTCCACCTGCAGGTTATTGGCAGACAGCTTAGGCCACGCCTCCACCTACAGCCTCTGCCAGCAACTTCTGCCAGCAACCTGCAGGTGCCGCCTCCACCTGCAGATTCTGGCAGACAGCTTATGTCACGCCTCCACCTACAGCCTCTGTCAGTAACCTGCAGGTGCAGCCTCCACCTGCAGGCTGCTGGCAGACAGCTTATGTCACGCCTCCACCTACAGCTTCTGCCAGCAACCTGCAGGTGCCGCCTCCACCTGCAGATTCTGGCAGACAGCTTAGGTCACGCCTCCACCTACAGCCTCTGCCGGCAACCTGCAGTTGCCGCCTCCACCTGCAGGTTATTGGCAGACAGCTTAGGCCACGCCTCCACCTACAGCCTCTGCCAGCAACTTCTGCCAGCAACCTGCAGGTGCCGCCTCCACCTGCAGATTCTGGCAGACAGCTTATGTCACGCCTCCACCTACAGCCTCTGTCAGTAACCTGCAGGTGCAGCCTCCACCTGCAGGTTGCTGGCAGACAGCTTATGTCACGCCTCCACCTACAGCCTCTGCCAGCAACCTGCAGGTGCCGCCTCCACCTGCAGATTCTGGCAGACAGCTTAGGTCACGTCTCCACCTACAGCCTCTGCCAGCAACTTCTGCCAGCAGCCTACAGGTGCCGCCTCCACCTGCAGATTCTGGCAAACAGCTTAAGTCATGCCTCCACCTACAGCCTCTGCCAGCAACCTGCAGGTGCCGCCTCCACCTACAGATTCTGGCAGACAGCTTAGGTCACGCCTCCACCTACAGCCTCTGCCAGCAACCTGCAGGTGCCGCCTCCACCTACAGGTTACTGGCAGACAGCTTAGGTCAAGTCTCCACCTACAGCCTCTGCCAGCAACTTCTGCCAGCAACCTGCAGGTGCCGCCTCCACCTGCAGATTCTGGCAGACAGCTTATGTCACGCCTCCACCTAAATACTCTGTCAGTAACCTGCAGGTGCAGCCTCCACCTGCAGGTTGCTGGCAGACAGCTTATGTCACGCCTTCACCTACAGCCTCTGCCGGCAACCTGCAGTTGCCGCCTCCACCTGCAGGTTATTGGCAGACAGCTTAGGCCACGCCTCCACCTACAGCCTCTGCCAGCAACTTCTGCCAGCAACCTGCAGGTGCCGCCTCCACCTGCAGATTCTGGCAGACAGCTTATGTCACGCCTCCACCTACAGCCTCTGTCAGTAACCTGCAGGTGCAGCCTCCACCTGCAGATTCTGGCAGACAGCTTATGTCACGCCTCCACCTACAGCCTCTGTCAGTAACCTGCAGGTGCAGCCTCCACCTGCAGGTTGCTGGCAGACAGCTTATGTCACGCCTCCACCTACAGCCTCTGCCAGCAACCTGCAGGTGCCGCCTCCACCTGCAGATTCTGGCAGACAGCTTAGGTCACGTCTCCACCTACAGCCTCTGCCAGCAACTTCTGCCAGCAGCCTACAGGTGCCGCCTCCACCTGCAGATTCTGGCAAACAGCTTAAGTCATGCCTCCACCTACAGCCTCTGCCAGCAACCTGCAGGTGCCGCCTCCACCTGCAGATTCTGGCAGACAGCTTAGGTCACGTCTCCACCTACAGCCTCTGCCAGCAACTTCTGCCAGCAGCCTACAGGTGCCGCCTCCACCTGCAGATTCTGGCAAACAGCTTAAGTCATGCCTCCACCTACAGCCTCTGCCAGCAACCTGCAGGTGCCGCCTCCACCTACAGATTCTGGCAGACAGCTTAGGTCACGCCTCCACCTACAGCCTCTGCCAGCAACCTGCAGGTGCCGCCTCCACCTACAGGTTACTGGCAGACAGCTTAGGTCAAGTCTCCACCTACAGCCTCTGCCAGCAACTTCTGCCAGCAACCTGCAGGTGCCGCCTCCACCTGCAGATTCTGGCAGACAGCTTATGTCACGCCTCCACCTACATACTCTGTCAGTAACCTGCAGGTGCAGCCTCCACCTGCAGGTTGCTGGCAGACAGCTTATGTCACGCCTTCACCTACAGCCTCTGCCGGCAACCTGCAGTTGCCGCCTCCACCTGCAGGTTATTGGCAGACAGCTTAGGCCACGCCTCCACCTACAGCCTCTGCCAGCAACTTCTGCCAGCAACCTGCAGGTGCCGCCTCCACCTGCAGATTCTGGCAGACAGCTTATGTCACGCCTCCACCTACAGCCTCTGTCAGTAACCTGCAGGTGCAGCCTCCACCTGCAGATTCTGGCAGACAGCTTATGTCACGCCTCCACCTACAGCCTCTGCCAGCAACCTGCAGGTGCCGCCTCCACCTGCAGATTCTGGCAGACAGCTTAGGTCACGTCTCCACCTACAGCCTCTGCCAGCAACTTCTGCCAGCAGCCTACAGGTGCCGCCTCCACCTGCAGATTCTGGCAAACAGCTTAAGTCATGCCTCCACCTACAGCCTCTGCCAGCAACCTGCAGGTGCCGCCTCCACCTACAGATTCTGGCAGACAGCTTAAGTCATGCCTCCACCTACAGCCTCTGCCAGCAACCTGCAGGTGCCGCCTCCACCTACAGGTTACTGGCAGACAGCTTAGGTCAAGTCTCCACCTACAGCCTCTGCCAGCAACTTCTGCCAGCAACCTGCAGGTGCCGCCTCCACCTACAGGTTACTGGCAGGCAGCTTAGGTCATGCCTCCACCTAAAGCCTCTCTCAGTAACCTGCAGGTGCAGCCTCCACCTGCAGATTCTGGCAGACAGCTTAGGTCACGCCTCCACCTACAGCCTCTGCCAGCAACCTGCAGGTGCCGCCTCCACCTACAGGTTACTGGCAGACAGCTTAGGTCAAGTCTCCACCTACAGCCTCTGCCAGCAACTTCTGCCAGTAACCTGCAGGTGCCGCCTCCACCTGCAGATTCTGGCAGACAGCTTATGTCACGCCTCCACCTACAGCCTCTGTCAGTAACCTGCAGGTGCCGCCTCCACCTGCAGATTCTGGCAAACAGCTTAAGTCATGCCTCCACCTACAGCCTCTGCCGGCAACCTGCAGGTGCCGCCTCCACCTACAGGTTACTGGCAGGCAGCTTAGGTCATGCCTCCACCTAAAGCCTCTCTCAGTAACCTTCAGGTGCAGCCTCCACCTGCAGGTTACTGGCAGACAGCTTAGGTCACGTCTCCACCTACAGCCTCTGCCAGCAACTTCTGCCAGCAACCTACAGGTGCCGCCTCCACCTGCAGATTCTGGCAGACAGCTTATGTCACGCCTCCACCTACATACTCTGTCAGTAACCTGCAGGTGCAGCCTCCACCTGCAGGTTGCTGGCAGACAGCTTATATCACGCCTCCACCTACAGCCTCTGCCGGCAACCTGCAGTTGCCGCCTCCACCTGCAGGTTATTGGCAGACAGCTTAGGCCACGCCTCCACCTACAGCCTCTGCCAGCAACTTCTGCCAGCAACCTGCAGGTGCCGCCTCCACCTGCAGATTCTGGCAGACAGCTTATGTCACGCCTCCACCTACAGCCTCTGTCAGTAACCTGCAGGTGCAGCCTCCACCTGCAGGCTGCTGGCAGACAGCTTATGTCACGCCTCCACCTACAGCTTCTGCCAGCAACCTGCAGGTGCCGCCTCCACCTGCAGATTCTGGCAGACAGCTTAGGTCACGCCTCCACCTACAGCCTCTGCCGGCAACCTGCAGTTGCCGCCTCCACCTGCAGGTTATTGGCAGACAGCTTAGGCCACGCCTCCACCTACAGCCTCTGCCAGCAACTTCTGCCAGCAACCTGCAGGTGCCGCCTCCACCTGCAGATTCTGGCAGACAGCTTATGTCACGCCTCCACCTACAGCCTCTGTCAGTAACCTGCAGGTGCAGCCTCCACCTGCAGGTTGCTGGCAGACAGCTTATGTCACGCCTCCACCTACAGCCTCTGCCAGCAACCTGCAGGTGCCGCCTCCACCTGCAGATTCTGGCAGACAGCTTAGGTCACGTCTCCACCTACAGCCTCTGCCAGCAACTTCTGCCAGCAGCCTACAGGTGCCGCCTCCACCTGCAGATTCTGGCAAACAGCTTAAGTCATGCCTCCACCTACAGCCTCTGCCAGCAACCTGCAGGTGCCGCCTCCACCTACAGATTCTGGCAGACAGCTTAGGTCACGCCTCCACCTACAGCCTCTGCCAGCAACCTGCAGGTGCCGCCTCCACCTACAGGTTACTGGCAGACAGCTTAGGTCAAGTCTCCACCTACAGCCTCTGCCAGCAACTTCTGCCAGCAACCTGCAGGTGCCGCCTCCACCTGCAGATTCTGGCAGACAGCTTATGTCACGCCTCCACCTAAATACTCTGTCAGTAACCTGCAGGTGCAGCCTCCACCTGCAGGTTGCTGGCAGACAGCTTATGTCACGCCTTCACCTACAGCCTCTGCCGGCAACCTGCAGTTGCCGCCTCCACCTGCAGGTTATTGGCAGACAGCTTAGGCCACGCCTCCACCTACAGCCTCTGCCAGCAACTTCTGCCAGCAACCTGCAGGTGCCGCCTCCACCTGCAGATTCTGGCAGACAGCTTATGTCACGCCTCCACCTACAGCCTCTGTCAGTAACCTGCAGGTGCAGCCTCCACCTGCAGATTCTGGCAGACAGCTTATGTCACGCCTCCACCTACAGCCTCTGTCAGTAACCTGCAGGTGCAGCCTCCACCTGCAGGTTGCTGGCAGACAGCTTATGTCACGCCTCCACCTACAGCCTCTGCCAGCAACCTGCAGGTGCCGCCTCCACCTGCAGATTCTGGCAGACAGCTTAGGTCACGTCTCCACCTACAGCCTCTGCCAGCAACTTCTGCCAGCAGCCTACAGGTGCCGCCTCCACCTGCAGATTCTGGCAAACAGCTTAAGTCATGCCTCCACCTACAGCCTCTGCCAGCAACCTGCAGGTGCCGCCTCCACCTGCAGATTCTGGCAGACAGCTTAGGTCACGTCTCCACCTACAGCCTCTGCCAGCAACTTCTGCCAGCAGCCTACAGGTGCCGCCTCCACCTGCAGATTCTGGCAAACAGCTTAAGTCATGCCTCCACCTACAGCCTCTGCCAGCAACCTGCAGGTGCCGCCTCCACCTACAGATTCTGGCAGACAGCTTAGGTCACGCCTCCACCTACAGCCTCTGCCAGCAACCTGCAGGTGCCGCCTCCACCTACAGGTTACTGGCAGACAGCTTAGGTCAAGTCTCCACCTACAGCCTCTGCCAGCAACTTCTGCCAGCAACCTGCAGGTGCCGCCTCCACCTGCAGATTCTGGCAGACAGCTTATGTCACGCCTCCACCTACATACTCTGTCAGTAACCTGCAGGTGCAGCCTCCACCTGCAGGTTGCTGGCAGACAGCTTATGTCACGCCTTCACCTACAGCCTCTGCCGGCAACCTGCAGTTGCCGCCTCCACCTGCAGGTTATTGGCAGACAGCTTAGGCCACGCCTCCACCTACAGCCTCTGCCAGCAACTTCTGCCAGCAACCTGCAGGTGCCGCCTCCACCTGCAGATTCTGGCAGACAGCTTATGTCACGCCTCCACCTACAGCCTCTGTCAGTAACCTGCAGGTGCAGCCTCCACCTGCAGATTCTGGCAGACAGCTTATGTCACGCCTCCACCTACAGCCTCTGCCAGCAACCTGCAGGTGCCGCCTCCACCTGCAGATTCTGGCAGACAGCTTAGGTCACGTCTCCACCTACAGCCTCTGCCAGCAACTTCTGCCAGCAGCCTACAGGTGCCGCCTCCACCTGCAGATTCTGGCAAACAGCTTAAGTCATGCCTCCACCTACAGCCTCTGCCAGCAACCTGCAGGTGCCGCCTCCACCTACAGATTCTGGCAGACAGCTTAAGTCATGCCTCCACCTACAGCCTCTGCCAGCAACCTGCAGGTGCCGCCTCCACCTACAGGTTACTGGCAGACAGCTTAGGTCAAGTCTCCACCTACAGCCTCTGCCAGCAACTTCTGCCAGCAACCTGCAGGTGCCGCCTCCACCTACAGGTTACTGGCAGGCAGCTTAGGTCATGCCTCCACCTAAAGCCTCTCTCAGTAACCTGCAGGTGCAGCCTCCACCTGCAGATTCTGGCAGACAGCTTAGGTCACGCCTCCACCTACAGCCTCTGCCAGCAACCTGCAGGTGCCGCCTCCACCTACAGGTTACTGGCAGACAGCTTAGGTCAAGTCTCCACCTACAGCCTCTGCCAGCAACTTCTGCCAGTAACCTGCAGGTGCCGCCTCCACCTGCAGATTCTGGCAGACAGCTTATGTCACGCCTCCACCTACAGCCTCTGTCAGTAACCTGCAGGTGCCGCCTCCACCTGCAGATTCTGGCAAACAGCTTAAGTCATGCCTCCACCTACAGCCTCTGCCGGCAACCTGCAGGTGCCGCCTCCACCTACAGGTTACTGGCAGGCAGCTTAGGTCATGCCTCCACCTAAAGCCTCTCTCAGTAACCTTCAGGTGCAGCCTCCACCTGCAGGTTACTGGCAGACAGCTTAGGTCACGTCTCCACCTACAGCCTCTGCCAGCAACTTCTGCCAGCAACCTACAGGTGCCGCCTCCACCTGCAGATTCTGGCAGACAGCTTAAGTCATGCCTCCACCTACAGCCTCTGCCAGCAACCTGCAGGTGCCGCCTCCACCTACAGGTTACTGGCAGACAGCTTAGGTCAAGTCTCCACCTACAGCCTCTGCCAGCAACTTCTGCCAGCAACCTGCAGGTGCCGCCTCCACCTGCAGATTCTGGCAGACAGCTTATGTCACGCCTCCACCTACAGCCTCTGTCAGATACCTGCAGGTGCAGCCTCCACCTGCAGGTTGCTGGCAGACAGCTTATGTCACGCCTCCACCGACAGCCTCTGCCAGCAACCTGCAGGTGCCGCCTCCACCTGCAGATTCTGGCAGACAGCTTATGTCACGCCTCCACCTACATACTCTGTCAGTAACCTGCAGGTGCAGCCTCCACCTGCAGGTTGCTGGCAGACAGCTTATATCACGCCTCCACCTACAGCCTCTGCCGGCAACCTGCAGTTGCCGCCTCCACCTGCAGGTTATTGGCAGACAGCTTAGGCCACGCCTCCACCTACAGCCTCTGCCAGCAACTTCTGCCAGCAACCTGCAGGTGCCGCCTCCACCTGCAGATTCTGGCAGACAGCTTATGTCACGCCTCCACCTACAGCCTCTGTCAGTAACCTGCAGGTGCAGCCTCCACCTGCAGGCTGCTGGCAGACAGCTTATGTCACGCCTCCACCTACAGCTTCTGCCAGCAACCTGCAGGTGCCGCCTCCACCTGCAGATTCTGGCAGACAGCTTAGGTCACGCCTCCACCTACAGCCTCTGCCGGCAACCTGCAGTTGCCGCCTCCACCTGCAGGTTATTGGCAGACAGCTTAGGCCACGCCTCCACCTACAGCCTCTGCCAGCAACTTCTGCCAGCAACCTGCAGGTGCCGCCTCCACCTGCAGATTCTGGCAGACAGCTTATGTCACGCCTCCACCTACAGCCTCTGTCAGTAACCTGCAGGTGCAGCCTCCACCTGCAGGCTGCTGGCAGACAGCTTATGTCACGCCTCCACCTACAGCCTCTGTCAGTAACCTGCAGGTGCATCCTCCACCTGCAGGTTGCTGGCAGACAGCTTATGTCACGCCTCCACCTACAGCCTCTGCCAGCAACCTGCAGGTGCCGCCTCCACCTGCAGATTCTGGCAGACAGCTTAGGTCACGTCTCCACCTACAGCCTCTGCCAGCAACTTCTGCCAGCAGCCTACAGGTGCCGCCTCCACCTGCAGATTCTGGCAAACAGCTTAAGTCATGCCTCCACCTACAGCCTCTGCCAGCAACCTGCAGGTGCCGCCTCCACCTACAGATTCTGGCAGACAGCTTAAGTCATGCCTCCACCTACAGCCTCTGCCAGCAACCTGCAGGTGCCGCCTCCACCTACAGGTTACTGGCAGACAGCTTAGGTCAAGTCTCCACCTACAGCCTCTGCCAGCAACTTCTGCCAGCAACCTGCAGGTGCCGCCTCCACCTACAGGTTACTGGCAGGCAGCTTAGGTCATGCCTCCACCTAAAGCCTCTCTCAGTAACCAGCAGGTGCAGCCTCCACCTGCAGATTCTGGCAGACAGCTTAGGTCACGCCTCCACCTACAGCCTCTGCCAGCAACCTGCAGGTGCCGCCTCCACCTACAGGTTACTGGCAGACAGCTTAGGTCAAGTCTCCACCTACAGCCTCTGCCAGCAACTTCTGCCAGTAACCTGCAGGTGCCGCCTCCACCTGCAGATTCTGGCAGACAGCTTATGTCACGCCTCCACCTACAGCCTCTGTCAGTAACCTGCAGGTGCCGCCTCCACCTGCAGATTCTGGCAAACAGCTTAAGTCATGCCTCCACCTACAGCCTCTGCCGGCAATCTGCAGGTGCCGCCTCCACCTACAGGTTACTGGCAGGCAGCTTAGGTCATGCCTCCACCTAAAGCCTCTCTCAGTAACCTTCAGGTGCAGCCTCCACCTGCAGATTCTGGCAGACAGCTTAGGTCACGCCTCCACCTACAGCCTCTGCCGGCAACCTGCAGTTGCCGCCTCCACCTGCAGGTTACTGGCAGACAGCTTAGGTCACGTCTCCACCTACAGCCTCTGCCAGCAACTTCTGCCAGCAACCTACAGGTGCCGCCTCCACCTGCAGATTCTGGCAGACAGCTTAAGTCATGCCTCCACCTACAGCCTCTGCCAGCAACCTGCAGGTGCCGCCTCCACCTACAGGTTACTGGCAGACAGCTTAGGTCAAGTCTCCACCTACAGCCTCTGCCAGCAACTTCTGCCAGCAACCTGCAGGTGCCGCCTCCACCTGCAGATTCTGGCAGACAGCTTATGTCACGCCTCCACCTACAGCCTCTGTCAGATACCTGCAGGTGCAGCCTCCACCTGCAGGTTGCTGGCAGACAGCTTAGGTCACGTCTCCACCTACAGCCTCTGCCAGCAACTTCTGCCAGCAGCCTACAGGTGCCTCCTCCACCTGCAGATTCTGGCAAACAGCTTAAGTCATGCCTCCACCTACAGCCTCTGCCAGCAACCTGCAGGTGCCGCCTCCACCTACAGATTCTGGCAGACAGCTTAAGTCATGCCTCCACCTACAGCCTCTGCCAGCAACCTGCAGGTGCCGCCTCCACCTACAGGTTACTGGCAGACAGCTTAGGTCAAGTCTCCACCTACAGCCTCTGCCAGCAACTTCTGCCAGCAACCTGCAGGTGCCGCCTCCACCTACAGGTTACTGGCAGGCAGCTTAGGTCATGCCTCCACCTAAAGCCTCTCTCAGTAACCAGCAGGTGCAGCCTCCACCTGCAGATTCTGGCAGACAGCTTAGGTCACGCCTCCACCTACAGCCTCTGCCAGCAACCTGCAGGTGCCGCCTCCACCTACAGGTTACTGGCAGACAGCTTAGGTCAAGTCTCCACCTACAGCCTCTGCCAGCAACTTCTGCCAGTAACCTGCAGGTGCCGCCTCCACCTGCAGATTCTGGCAGACAGCTTATGTCACGCCTCCACCTACAGCCTCTGTCAGTAACCTGCAGGTGCCGCCTCCACCTGCAGATTCTGGCAAACAGCTTAAGTCATGCCTCCACCTACAGCCTCTGCCGGCAACCTGCAGTTGCCGCCTCCACCTGCAGGTTATTGGCAGACAGCTTAGGCCACGCCTCCACCTACAGCCTCTGCCAGCAACTTCTGCCAGCAACCTGCAGGTGCCGCCTCCACCTGCAGATTCTGGCAGACAGCTTATGTCACGCCTCCACCTACAGCCTCTGTCAGTAACCTGCAGGTGCAGCCTCCACCTGCAGGCTGCTGGCAGACAGCTTATGTCACGCCTCCACCTACAGCTTCTGCCAGCAACCTGCAGGTGCCGCCTCCACCTGCAGATTCTGGCAGACAGCTTAGGTCACGCCTCCACCTACAGCCTCTGCCGGCAACCTGCAGTTGCCGCCTCCACCTGCAGGTTATTGGCAGACAGCTTAGGCCACGCCTCCACCTACAGCCTCTGCCAGCAACTTCTGCCAGCAACCTGCAGGTGCCGCCTCCACCTGCAGATTCTGGCAGACAGCTTATGTCACGCCTCCACCTACAGCCTCTGTCAGTAACCTGCAGGTGCAGCCTCCACCTGCAGGCTGCTGGCAGACAGCTTATGTCACGCCTCCACCTACAGCCTCTGTCAGTAACCTGCAGGTGCATCCTCCACCTGCAGGTTGCTGGCAGACAGCTTATGTCACGCCTCCACCTACAGCCTCTGCCAGCAACCTGCAGGTGCCGCCTCCACCTGCAGATTCTGGCAGACAGCTTAGGTCACGTCTCCACCTACAGCCTCTGCCAGCAACTTCTGCCAGCAGCCTACAGGTGCCGCCTCCACCTGCAGATTCTGGCAAACAGCTTAAGTCATGCCTCCACCTACAGCCTCTGCCAGCAACCTGCAGGTGCCGCCTCCACCTACAGATTCTGGCAGACAGCTTAAGTCATGCCTCCACCTACAGCCTCTGCCAGCAACCTGCAGGTGCCGCCTCCACCTACAGGTTACTGGCAGACAGCTTAGGTCAAGTCTCCACCTACAGCCTCTGCCAGCAACTTCTGCCAGCAACCTGCAGGTGCCGCCTCCACCTACAGGTTACTGGCAGGCAGCTTAGGTCATGCCTCCACCTAAAGCCTCTCTCAGTAACCAGCAGGTGCAGCCTCCACCTGCAGATTCTGGCAGACAGCTTAGGTCACGCCTCCACCTACAGCCTCTGCCAGCAACCTGCAGGTGCCGCCTCCACCTACAGGTTACTGGCAGACAGCTTAGGTCAAGTCTCCACCTACAGCCTCTGCCAGCAACTTCTGCCAGTAACCTGCAGGTGCCGCCTCCACCTGCAGATTCTGGCAGACAGCTTATGTCACGCCTCCACCTACAGCCTCTGTCAGTAACCTGCAGGTGCCGCCTCCACCTGCAGATTCTGGCAAACAGCTTAAGTCATGCCTCCACCTACAGCCTCTGCCGGCAATCTGCAGGTGCCGCCTCCACCTACAGGTTACTGGCAGGCAGCTTAGGTCATGCCTCCACCTAAAGCCTCTCTCAGTAACCTTCAGGTGCAGCCTCCACCTGCAGATTCTGGCAGACAGCTTAGGTCACGCCTCCACCTACAGCCTCTGCCGGCAACCTGCAGTTGCCGCCTCCACCTGCAGGTTACTGGCAGACAGCTTAGGTCACGTCTCCACCTACAGCCTCTGCCAGCAACTTCTGCCAGCAACCTACAGGTGCCGCCTCCACCTGCAGATTCTGGCAGACAGCTTAAGTCATGCCTCCACCTACAGCCTCTGCCAGCAACCTGCAGGTGCCGCCTCCACCTACAGGTTACTGGCAGACAGCTTAGGTCAAGTCTCCACCTACAGCCTCTGCCAGCAACTTCTGCCAGCAACCTGCAGGTGCCGCCTCCACCTGCAGATTCTGGCAGACAGCTTATGTCACGCCTCCACCTACAGCCTCTGTCAGATACCTGCAGGTGCAGCCTCCACCTGCAGGTTGCTGGCAGACAGCTTAGGTCACGTCTCCACCTACAGCCTCTGCCAGCAACTTCTGCCAGCAGCCTACAGGTGCCGCCTCCACCTGCAGATTCTGGCAAACAGCTTAAGTCATGCCTCCACCTACAGCCTCTGCCAGCAACCTGCAGGTGCCGCCTCCACCTACAGATTCTGGCAGACAGCTTAAGTCATGCCTCCACCTACAGCCTCTGCCAGCAACCTGCAGGTGCCGCCTCCACCTACAGGTTACTGGCAGACAGCTTAGGTCAAGTCTCCACCTACAGCCTCTGCCAGCAACTTCTGCCAGCAACCTGCAGGTGCCGCCTCCACCTACAGGTTACTGGCAGGCAGCTTAGGTCATGCCTCCACCTAAAGCCTCTCTCAGTAACCAGCAGGTGCAGCCTCCACCTGCAGATTCTGGCAGACAGCTTAGGTCACGCCTCCACCTACAGCCTCTGCCAGCAACCTGCAGGTGCCGCCTCCACCTACAGGTTACTGGCAGACAGCTTAGGTCAAGTCTCCACCTACAGCCTCTGCCAGCAACTTCTGCCAGTAACCTGCAGGTGCCGCCTCCACCTGCAGATTCTGGCAGACAGCTTATGTCACGCCTCCACCTACAGCCTCTGTCAGTAACCTGCAGGTGCCGCCTCCACCTGCAGATTCTGGCAAACAGCTTAAGTCATGCCTCCACCTACAGCCTCTGCCGGCAACCTGCAGGTGCCGCCTCCACCTACAGGTTACTGGCAGGCAGCTTAGGTCATGCCTCCACCTAAAGCCTCTCTCAGTAACCTTCAGGTGCAGCCTCCACCTGCAGATTCTGGCAGACAGCTTAGGTCACGCCTCCACCTACAGCCTCTGCCGGCAACCTGCAGTTGCCGCCTCCACCTGCAGGTTACTGGCAGACAGCTTAGGTCACGTCTCCACCTACAGCCTCTGCCAGCAACTTCTGCCAGCAACCTACAGGTGCCGCCTCCACCTGCAGATTCTGGCAGACAGCTTAAGTCATGCCTCCACCTACAGCCTCTGCCAGCAACCTGCAGGTGCCGCCTCCACCTACAGGTTACTGGCAGACAGCTTAGGTCAAGTCTCCACCTACAGCCTCTGCCAGCAACTTCTGCCAGCAACCTGCAGGTGCCGCCTCCACCTGCAGATTCTGGCAGACAGCTTATGTCACGCCTCCACCTACAGCCTCTGTCAGATACCTGCAGGTGCAGCCTCCACCTGCAGGTTGCTGGCAGACAGCTTATGTCACGCCTCCACCGACAGCCTCTGCCAGCAACCTGCAGGTGCCGCCTCCACCTGCAGATTCTGGCAGACAGCTTATGTCACGCCTCCACCTACATACTCTGTCAGTAACCTGCAGGTGCAGCCTCCACCTGCAGGTTGCTGGCAGACAGCTTATGTCACGCCTCCACCTACAGCCTCTGCCGGCAACCTGCAGTTGCCGCCTCCACCTGCAGGTTATTGGCAGACAGCTTAGGCCACGCCTCCACCTACAGCCTCTGCCAGCAACTTCTGCCAGCAACCTGCAGGTGCCGCCTCCACCTGCAGATTCTGGCAGACAGCTTATGTCACGCCTCCACCTACAGCCTCTGTCAGTAACCTGCAGGTGCAGCCTCCACCTGCAGGCTGCTGGCAGACAGCTTATGTCACGCCTCCACCTACAGCCTCTGCCAGCAACCTGCAGGTGCCGCCTCCACCTGCAGATTCTGGCAGACAGCTTAGGTCACGCCTCCACCTACAGCCTCTGCCGGCAACCTGCAGTTGCCGCCTCCACCTGCAGGTTATTGGCAGACAGCTTAGGCCACGCCTCCACCTACAGCCTCTGCCAGCAACTTCTGCCAGCAACCTGCAGGTGCCGCCTCCACCTGCAGATTCTGGCAGACAGCTTATGTCACGCCTCCACCTACAGCCTCTGTCAGTAACCTGCAGGTGCAGCCTCCACCTGCAGGTTGCTGGCAGACAGCTTATGTCACGCCTCCACCTACAGCCTCTGCCAGCAACCTGCAGGTGCCGCCTCCACCTGCAGATTCTGGCAGACAGCTTAGGTCACGTCTCCACCTACAGCCTCTGCCAGCAACTTCTGCCAGCAGCCTACAGGTGCCGCCTCCACCTGCAGATTCTGGCAAACAGCTTAAGTCATGCCTCCACCTACAGCCTCTGCCAGCAACCTGCAGGTGCCGCCTCCACCTACAGATTCTGGCAGACAGCTTAAGTCATGCCTCCACCTACAGCCTCTGCCAGCAACCTGCAGGTGCCGCCTCCACCTACAGGTTACTGGCAGACAGCTTAGGTCAAGTCTCCACCTACAGCCTCTGCCAGCAACTTCTGCCAGCAACCTGCAGGTGCCGCCTCCACCTACAGGTTACTGGCAGGCAGCTTAGGTCATGCCTCCACCTAAAGCCTCTCTCAGTAACCTGCAGGTGCAGCCTCCACCTGCAGATTCTGGCAAACAGCTTAAGTCATGCCTCCACCGACAGCCTCTGCCGGCAACCTGCAGGTGCCGCCTCCACCTACAGGTTACTGGCAGGCAGCTTAGGTCATGCCTCCACCTAAAGCCTCTCTCAGTAACCTGCAGGTGCAGCCTCCACCTGCAGATTCTGGCAGACAGCTTAGGTCACGCCTCCACCTACAGCCTCTGCCGGCAACCTGCAGTTGCCGCCTCCACCTGCAGGTTACTGGCAGACAGCTTAGGTCACGTCTCCACCTACAGCCTCTGCCAGCAACTTCTGCCAGCAACCTACAGGTGCCGCCTCCACCTGCAGATTCTGGCAGACAGCTTATGTCACGCCTCCACCTACAGCCTCTGTCAGATACCTGCAGGTGCAGCCTCCACCTGCAGGTTGCTGGCAGACAGCTTATGTCACGCCTCCACCGACAGCCTCTGCCAGCAACCTGCAGGTGCCGCCTCCACCTGCAGATTCTGGAAGACAGCTTAGGTCACGTCTCCACCTACAGCCTCTGCCAGCAACTTCTGCCAGCAACCTACAGGTGCCGCCTCCACCTGCAGATTCTGGCAGACAGCTTAAGTCATGCCTCCACCTACAGCCTCTGCCAGCAACCTGCAGGTGCCGCCTCCACCTGCAGATTCTGGCAGACAGCTTAGGTCACGTCTCCACCTACAGCCTCTGCCAGCAACTTCTGCCAGCAGCCTACAGGTGCCGCCTCCACCTGCAGATTCTGGCAAACAGCTTAAGTCATGCCTCCACCTACAGCCTCTGCCGGCAACCTGCAGGTGCCGCCTCCACCTACAGGTTACTGGCAGGCAGCTTAGGTCATGCCTCCACCTAAAGCCTCTCTCAGTAACCTGCAGGTGCAGCCTCCACCTGCAGATTCTGGCAGACAGCTTAGGTCACGCCTCCACCTACAGCCTCTGCCAGCAACCTGCAGGTGCCGCCTCCACCTACAGGTTACTGGCAGACAGCTTAGGTCAAGTCTCCACCTACAGCCTCTGCCAGCAACTTCTGCCAGCAACCTGCAGGTGCCGCCTCCACCTGCAGATTCTGGCAGACAGCTTATGTCACGCCTCCACCTACAGCCTCTGTCAGTAACCTGCAGGTGCAGCCTCCACCTGCAGGTTGCTGGCAGACAGCTTACGTCACGCCTCCACCTACAGCCTCTGCCAGCAACCTGCAGGTGCCGCCTCCACCTGCAGATTCTGGCAGACAGCTTAGGTCACGTCTCCACCTACAGCCTCTGCCAGCAACTTCTGCCAGCAACCTACTGGTGCCGCCTCCACCTGCAGATTCTGGCAAACAGCTTAAGTCATGCCTCCACCTACAGCCTCTGCCGGCAACCTGCAGGTGCCGCCTCCACCTGCACGTTACTGGCAGGCAGCTTAGGTCATGCCTCCACCTAAAGCCTCTCTCAGTAACCTGCAGGTGCAGCCTCCACCTGCAGATTCTGGCAGACAGCTTAGGTCACGCCTCCACCTACAGCCTCTGCCGGCAACCTGCAGTTGCCGCCTCCACCTGCAGGTTACTGGCAGACAGTTTAGGCCACGCCTCCACCTACAGCCTCTGCCAGCAACTTCTGCCAGCAACCTACAGGTGCCGCCTCCACCCGCAGTTTCTGGCAGACAACTTAAGTCATGCCTCCACCTACAGCCTCTGCCAGCAACCTGCAGGTGCCGCCTCCACCTACAGGTTACTGGCAGACAGCTTAAGTCATGCCTCCACCTACAGCCTCTGCCAGCAACCTGCAGGTGCCGCCTCCACCTACAGGTTACTGGCAGACAGCTTATGTCACGCCTCCACCTACAGCCTCTCTCAGTAACCTGCAGGTGCAGCCTCCACCTGCAGGTTGCTGGCAGACAGCTTATGTCACGCCTCCACCTACAGCCTCTGCCAGCAACCTGCAGGTGCAGCTGCAGGTGCAACCTCCACCTGTCAGCTGCCATCTTAATCTCCACCTACAGGCTCTACCAACAACCATTACCACTGCCTCCACCTGCAGATCCTCGCAGACACCTGCCACCTGAACCTTCACCTGCAGCCATCAACCTCGGCCTCCACCTGAAGACGCTGCCAGATGACTCGAGCTCCACCTGAAGCCTCCTCCATCAACCTGCACTGCTGCCTCCACTCCTATCGCCATGTGAAGACCATAGAGGAACAGCAGGGACCAGAGACACACTCGGAAATATCACCTCTCAGATAACAAACAGAAACATAGCTGTGTCATAATAACATGTCTGGGCTGATGAAGTAAAGCTGCCTTTCTGTTTACATTCTGTTTACATCCTTCTTCTCCTCACAGCTATTTCCACACGTTGACTGACTGTGATGCTGAACTTCATGGACCAGAGAGAGCTCTTCTTCCTCCCACTCAACTCAAGGTAGAGTTAGTCAGCCGGATGTTCAGCAGTGTGAGATATTTGGTAGTGTCTCAGTGTGTAGCCGTGCTTCTTCAGTACCTCTGATTGTTTTAATGGAGGGTTGGTGATGCGTGTTATTTCAATACAACACATGTTCTTTGTGGTTTCCTCCAGACCCTGTTGGACTTCACAGACATCCAGATCCACCAGGAGCTGATCGAGAGCCGATGAGGACGATCCCTTCTTCCAGAGCTGTGTACCAGAGATGCTCCTTCCTCCTCCACATCCTGCACATTCACCACCGACTCCTGCTGCTCCTCTTCCAAACTGGGAGTGCCCCTCCCTGTCTCAGTTCCACCACCGCCAGATTAGTGGAAGTCTGAAGGATGCAGAGACGGCCAGTTAACTCGCTCTGTTACTGTGTACGTGTAAACCTTTTCACTGTTGCTCAATAAATGTCCATCATTCTCTGCAGTCATCAGATCAGTCGTTTGTGTCCACAAGAGTTAACATAAAACAGGCATGTTCATATTAGAGATCATAGTCAGTTTTTTATGTTTTTTACTTCAGTTTACCAGCAGATATATTTACTTACTTTTTACTTTCTGATAAATGAGTTGATACGAATTATTTATTGGTTAAAAATGGTTATGTTTATCACTGTAAAATAATAAATCATCATGTCTTTCATCATCATCATGTCTTATGAAATTCATGTCTTCAATGCTTTATCAGCACAATCATAACCATTATAATGTATCTATAAAGCCTTATAACAAGGCATCCTATAGGATAATCTCATCACTGTTAATCAAGGCATCACATGGATCACCTGCATTAACTTGTCACCTTTTTTTTTCTGGCTGGCTTCAGTAAAGATTCTGAATCTTTCTCTGGTCTTGTTGTAAGAACAATCAGTCTATTGAGGAGGAAACTCGTTTGTTTGGAACTTGTTTTTGTTTTTAAGATCCACTGATTTTATATCAAAGTCTCTTGCAATTCTTCACAATCTGTAGTTGTCTTAAAGGAAGACCTTCTTTCAGTGGTCTTGGATTAAATCTGCTTGCATTAATCAGAGTGTTCCTGTCAGTGGGTTTAGTGGGAATACTTGTTTGTAGTTTTTTCACCATTTTATATTAATTTAACGTTGGGCTTTTGATTCAGCACACTGTTGTTGAAATAAATAGAGATTGATGAAGTGAACAGGTGTGTGTATGCTGTCCTCCTCCTTCAGCCAGACAAGAGTTCCAGCAGCAGCACAAGTTTGATGAGGTTGAGTTGTTTCTTTGTTTAAAATTCATGAGGCTTCATGAATCTCTTTTTAAGGGTTATAAAAAGGGTACATAAAACTATAGTTTTCTATAGTACTGATACATTTTAGTTAATAGACTAAGACTAAATCTAAATTTGTTTAAAAAAAATTACAAACCAGTGAGTGAGCAGCACCGTACTGTCTCTAAAAAGAGTAACATTTAAAAACAGGGTGATGGAAATAATCTGTTGATGACATCATTTACACAAAAACCTACAAATACGCCTTTTATTTTTAACCATATTGTGTTCCCCTACATTTAAGATGTATGACAGTGGTGATGAAGTTATTAATAAACTTCATAAACTGTTTCAGAGTTACATTTTTTATGTAGATTACCACTTTGTGTTTAAAAGTCATCAGTTTGGCTCTTTGCATGAAGAGGTTATCGATATGATAACTGAGACAAAAGCAATAATAATATCCTGTAATAAAAACCCAAATATGCATACATAATATGTAAATATACAACAATTATGTATATATAGACTTGACTGTGAAAACAAAATGGACGTGAAGGATTCCATAGTTGCTAGGTTACGTCTCAGTGCTTCATTAATATACGATCATCATTTAACCTTTTCCTACCTAGCCCCATTTTTAGGCTTCTGCTCGAAAATACTATACCCATACTCATAGGGGCCTTACTCTCTAACTACATGGTCTATTTGAATAATTTCAATGGAGTAATAACACTAAGAAGGGGTTGCTCGTATGAATTGTGTAAATATTGTGTATATGTTACTGGTTAAGAGGAAAAGGAAGATGGCACACAGCTCAAATTGAAAAGTGTCAAGTTCGCCTGAAGACAAAGCACTTTTTGACATAATTTCTTTGAAATAATGGCAGCTGACACTTCTAACACCTCTCCCAAATCATAGCACAACATGTCAGCAGTGCACTCTCTGCAAAGTTTGACTTTGATAAAGTGAAGCAGAACAAAATTAGAGGTTTTAGTACAGAGAGTTTAGGCGAGGTTTCCAAAATGTGCATTTGGGCACCATGTGTGCCATGTGTGCCATGTGTGCCATTTGAATTTTCTCATGTACCAAACTACATATTTCACTTGTATATTACTAATGGTGTTCAATACATCCTAATACAGCAGTTTTGGGCTTTTTTTTTTTTTTTTTTTATTTTATTTTGAAAATTCAACCAGACATAAAAAAACGATAATGTGATTTGTGTTGCTGGTGTCTGTTTGCTCATATCTCAGTGATAGTATGACTTAGAGAGATGTTACAGATATGTCCCTCATCTGTGTGCTGTTGGCATGTTTACTGCAATCTCGGTTTCTTTGTTAGCATCGAGCTTCGATTGCTAGGTCCGGATATGTGGGTGTGCACACTCCTGGCGAAATATGAATATGGTACTGTAGTAATTATAATAGGCTTTGAGTGAGTTGTGTTTGGAGCATGTACAAATGGCATCAATAGTCTTTTAACCGAGGTTCTGAAGTTTCATGTGGTATGCAACATCATTTTTTTTTTTTTTTTTTTTTTTTTTTTTAATTATTTTTATCAAACCATATAGGAGCTTCCCTTAAGGGACCCTTAAGGGACCCTCTCGGTAGGAAAAGGTTAAACATACACAACGCCTCAAACGGTCAAGAAAAGTGTCTTCTCAACTTTCACCCAACGACCTGTCGCTTCTACTGACGACTTGGTACATCCTGACAAGAACTAGACTCACAGAGACTGGCGGAAGAGACACAACTGACTTCCATCATGGAAAATGTGAGATTTAAACACTTTGAGTGTTTTTAGCGTCGAGACATTTAGCTAAGCTAACGTTTTAAGCTAGCTAGCTAGCTAAGCTAGCTTAAAATATAACTTTTAAGCTAGCTAAACGTTAGCTAAGCTAACGTTTTCAGCTAGCTAGCTAGCTAAACTAGTTTAACTGAGCTGGAGGACTTGTAGATGATCACACATCGGCGCTCACCAGCTGAGGAGGAACTTCGTTTTTATTTTTGTCTACACTGCTAAGGCTAGTTAGCTAGTTAATTGTTCTCATTTCAGCGACGGGTTTCATCTGGTCTTCAGACTCCGGAAGCCGGCTGAGGACCCAGAAGGAGAGAGAGCTAATATAAGTACTTCTTTTTTTATTTGCATTGTGGTTGTGTTGTGCTGCTTTGTGTCATCTCTAAGCCGATATGTCTGTTGTGACTGTAGAAAAATGAGGTGTCTTTTGCTAACTTTATTAGCCCAACATTAGCATAACACTGAGACTGACTGTATTCCCACGCCAGGTAACGTTACTGTCCATTTGTGCCACATGGTCTTCATCTGTACAGACTGGTTGAACTAGCTAAAGACTGCTTGTGTTGCTTGTGTCCTCTCTGGTGTGTCTCTGGTCCTATAGTCTGGGTGGTATACCCCTGAAAGAGTTTACATTAGTTGAAGGTGCTCAGATGTTCCCATTGGTGGGGTGAACATTGTCATACTTTAGTTAAATTGGTCCACTATTGTGCTGATGAAGATGAGTTATGTTTTATTTCCATAAGAGGATTATTTAAACTTTGTTTTGTTTTTTTAAAGATTCCTATTCACTTACATTGTGTGAAGTGTCATGGTCTTCATCTTTACAGACTGGTTGAACTAGCTAAAGACTGCTTGTGTTGTGTTGCTTGTGTCCTCTCTGAGGCGATATGTTTGATGTGACCCTGGTCCTATAGTCTGGTGAGCCTACGCCCCAAAAGATTTTACATATAAGGGACTGGAGTTATTGATGACTCCACTCCAGGTGCACATCCACATTGTTGATGTGAAAACTGGAAATCTTCATCATTTGGTCTACTTATGTGCCGATAAAGCTAAATTCAGTTGTTTGTTTTCCATTTGTGCCATCGTCTTCATCTTTACAGACTAGTTGAACTAGCTAAAGACTGGTTGAAGACTGGTTGAACTAGTTAAAGACTGGTTGAACTAGCTAAAGACTGGTTGAAGACTGGTTGAACTAGCTAAAGACTGCTCGTGTTGTGCTGTTTGTGTTCCTTTTTGGCCGCGGTGCCATCAAGGAGTCGATATTGTTGTTGTGACCCTGGTTCTGCAGCAGGAGTGAAACATTGAAGACTTCAAATCCTCTTCACCTCATACATTGTAAAGTGCCATGGACGTCCTCGTCACAGCCTGAACGCAGAAGGAGAGCTACAAACAGTAAGAGCAATTCATTTTAATATGCATTGTGCTTGTGTTTAGTGGCCGCCGTGCCGTCACAGAGCAGATATGGTTGTAATGACCCTGGTGCTACAGTGTAAAGACAGACATGGCTGCCACGCCCAGCCTTTGGTCATTAGCTCTCTTTCTCTTTCACCTTGTTGCATCTTTTTCTCATAAACATTTCTGCTGGATTCATGTGAGTAGAAGCTTTGGTCTTTGGCCCAAATTCCTGGTTGTTTTGCGTGATGTTTGCACTATGTTGGCTGCTGTGCCGTGACGTGTTGTAAATACTTGTGACTTGCTGTCTGCATGCGAGTGTGTTGGTATGGTAATTGAAAAGAGAAGCTATTTGCAGCTATTTACTGGTTG
>JAVDOI010000164.1:140000-185000 GCA_032191485.1 Leptoclinus maculatus
AACGTCAACAAGTATCAGCTTCACAAATTCAGCCTCTATTTTATGTTCAAAACAACAACAAATGAATGCTCATGTGGATTAAAAATCTGTCTCTAGTTCATTGTCAAGCAACAAGTGCAGCTGGTATATATTTATGTTGCATATCATAATTTATAGGCTCATAAAGGCATGGTTAATACAAAGGAACTGTAAGTCTATTAGCTGGAAACACCTTTGTATGAAGGTGTTAAATGCAGGTTAAATGTTCTGAACTCTAACTGATCCAGACTTGATGTCAAGCGGATCGGCCAGGGATGGTTTTCCCCAAACCCCCTCTTAACACTCAGATTAGGTTCTGCTCCGAGGATTTACACACACACACACACACACACTTGATCGCAGTGCTTAGACGGCTCCAGAGACACTCAGCGCCGAGGCTTTTCACCATCATGGCACGCCAGTCACTCCACTTCTCTCTCATCTGATATATTTCCTGTAACTTCCTGTCTGCCTCTCTTCCAATGCATTCTCTCTCCCACTGAAGGGTTTCGGGTTGCTAGTTGTAAGCCTGGGAAATGTTTGCAGTGTGAATCACAGTTAAAAGCAATCTGCTGGCCTGCCTCTCGCTGCAGCTGTGATTTTGGTTCTAGCGTGAAAACATTTGTGGGGACACGGGCGTCAGCTGGATATGGCGACATGTCATACTGTGTATCTCAGTCAAAGTGAGCACAAAAGGAAATGTATAAACCAGTTTGCCTCCAGTATAAAGCTCACATTACTTTCAAGTAAAGTTCAATTCCTCCACAGCCCAAATCTGCGTTTTCCTCCTCTGACCTCCGTGTGCAATATGTTCAGAAGATGCCACTCGTCAGTAAAAGGTGTGTACCAGAACAACGTGTGACTGAAGTGTTTGCGTACATGTCTGTGTGTCCTATAGGTCCAGTGTTCTGCTCAGAGGATGAGACGCGTCTGGTGAAGACGCTGTTCACTGGTTACAACAAGGTGGTTCGCCCCGTTAACCACTTCAGTGAAGCCGTAGTGGTCACCGTGGGACTACAGCTGATACAGCTCATCAGTGTGGTAAGAGAGAGGGATGGAGGTGGCAACACCAGAAGCAAAATGTAGAAAACATGACATTATGCTCACATCATTTACACTTGAGGCCTTCAGGTTTACTCAAAATACTATTGCGAGTGAAGAGCGTCCGGTTTCTGCATTTTACATAAAATAAATCATTATGGAACTAAACAGCTCTTTGCACCTTCTAAGAAAACACTCTTGACATCAGTCATTTCTTTCCATCGTGTCATTTCATGGAGTTATTTCATTTTATGCAACGGCCAAACTATGTGAAATAAAAACAGACAATATTCCGCAATGCAAATAGCTTCTCTTTTCAATTACCATACCAACACACTCGCATGCAGACAGCAAGTCACAAGTATTTACAACACGTCACGGCACAGCAGCCAACATAGTGCAAACATCACGCAAAACAACCAGGAATTTGGGCCAAAGACCAAAGCTTCTACTCACATGAATCCAGCAGAAATGTTTATGAGAAAAAGATGCAACAAGGTGAAAGAGAAAGAGAGCTAATGACCAAAGGCTGGGCGTGGCAGCCATGTCTGTCTTTACACTGTAGCACCAGGGTCATTACAACCATATCTGCTCTGTGACGGCACGGCGGCCACTAAACACAAGCACAATGCATATTAAAATGAATTGCTCTTACTGTTTGTAGCTCTCCTTCTGCGTTCAGGCTGTGACGAGGACGTCCATGGCACTTTACAATGTATGAGGTGAAGAGGATTTGAAGTCTTCAATGTTTCACTCCTGCTGCAGAACCAGGGTCACAACAACAATATCGACTCCTTGATGGCACCGCGGCCAAAAAGGAACACAAACAGCACAACACGAGCAGTCTTTAGCTAGTTCAACCAGTCTTCAACCAGTCTTTAGCTAGTTCAACCAGTCTTTAACTAGTTCAACCAGTCTTCAACCAGTCTTTAGCTAGTTCAACTAGTCTGTAAAGATGAAGACGATGGCACAAATGGAAAACAAACAACTGAATTTAGCTTTATCGGCACATAAGTAGACCAAATGATGAAGATTTCCAGTTTTCACATCAACAATGTGGATGTGCACCTGGAGTGGAGTCATCAATAACTCCAGTCCCTTATATGTAAAATCTTTTGGGGCGTAGGCTCACCAGACTATAGGACCAGGGTCACATCAAACATATCGCCTCAGAGAGGACACAAGCAACACAACACAAGCAGTCTTTAGCTAGTTCAACCAGTCTGTAAAGATGAAGACCATGACACTTCACACAATGTAAGTGAATAGGAATCTTTAAAAAAACAAAACAAAGTTTAAATAATCCTCTTATGGAAATAAAACATAACTCATCTTCATCAGCACAATAGTGGACCAATTTAACTAAAGTATGACAATGTTCACCCCACCAATGGGAACATCTGAGCACCTTCAACTAATGTAAACTCTTTCAGGGGTATACCACCCAGACTATAGGACCAGAGACACACCAGAGAGGACACAAGCAACACAAGCAGTCTTTAGCTAGTTCAACCAGTCTGTACAGATGAAGACCATGTGGCACAAATGGACAGTAACGTTACCTGGCGTGGGAATCCAGTCAGTCTCAGTGTTATGCTAATGTTGGGCTAATAAAGTTAGCAAAAGACACCTCATTTTTCTACAGTCACAACAGACATATCGGCTTAGAGATGACACAAAGCAGCACAACACAACCACAATGCAAATAAAAAAAGAAGTACTTATATTAGCTCTCTCTCCTTCTGGGTCCTCAGCCGGCTTCCGGAGTCTGAAGACCAGATGAAACCCGTCGCTGAAATGAGAACAATTAACTAGCTAACTAGCCTTAGCAGTGTAGACAAAAATAAAAACGAAGTTCCTCCTCAGCTGGTGAGCGCCGATGTGTGATCATCTCCAAGTCCTCCAGCTCAGTCCTGCTAAACAAAGAACTCGATGACTACATTTTCAACTTCTAGAACGAACGATGACCAGCGCACGTCAATCAAGAGCGGTGACGTCAGCAGCGCTTACTTTAGCAGTCAAATGAAAAAAATAAAAATACATTTGTGTCCACCTGCTAACGGGCTCTGAGCATGCGCATTGTTGTTTTCTCACACTACCGGTACTTGACTTTGCGAGTCAAGCCAAACTTAATAAACCATTTAAAATCTATTCTCTCCAGTCACTTATCTTATGTTGTATTGTAATGATAAAGTACAACTGCGGGTGCTTTATTGTCATGCATTAATCCACAATTATCCACACCGTTTTTTTTTTGTTGCCAGCAAGTAGTGCTTGACCATTGCTTCTAATTATTTCTAACATTAACATTAGCAGTACACCCAAACAACCTGCGACGTTGCTGGCATATGTTTTAACATTAAGGCGGCTGTGACTATCTCCAAAACCTTTTTACTTTGAATGTGTGGTGTCAAAATGTTTAATTCACATTCCAGATTGCCTCGGCCATTAATATAATAGGATGTTTGCCTCTGAATGTGCTTATTTATTGTTAAAATGCCACAGATTGTCCATAAAAACACGAAAATAAATGGTTACAAGCGTGCAGGTTCTATTTTGTCCTGAAATCTCTCGTGAAAGTCTTACTTGCCTCTGACTGTTTTTGTTTATTCTGTCTTTTTCTGCTTCTCTCAGGATGAAGTTAACCAGATTGTGACCAGTAATGTTCGTCTCAAACAGGTAAATGTGACTGTTGACTTCAGGAAAACCAAAAATATATGCCAACTACACATTTAGAAAATTCCAATGACAATGGTCAGAGGGTATACGCCACATTGCAAGTATGTAGATTTAACAGGATATGGACGAATGGATTAATTAATTAGTATTAATTTCCCTAGAAATGAATGCTATTAAAGTTTTTACCATGTGACACCCAAAACACAGTTACTCAAGTATTATATATCATATATTTTAACAATGAATCTGCTGTTTAATTTACATACTTCAATGTAGTTGCAACTGGCAGCCCATTATCGTGTATTTATATGCTTTTTGTTGGTGAATATATTACACAAATAGTATCACAAATGAATGATATTTATTGTTTCAACTAGTTGAAATAGAAAGAAGGGAGGATTCATGACATGGTGACTGCTGGAGGTTATTTATATTTATTCTGCTGTGATATATACAGTACATGACAACTTGTATTTTCACAATGTATTCATTCTGGGAATAAAAACAACTAAACTTGGCTTCATCAGTACACTAGTACAGTGATTTTCAACCACTGTGCCGCGGCACACCAGTGTGCCGTGAGAGATCGCCAGGTGTGCCGTGGGAAAATGTCCAATTTCATTTAATGAGTCCAAAAAAATATTATTTAGTTGCTGCAAATACTTTGCCATTGTTGAGCGTCTGAGCTGCAATATAGTGTCTGGCTAAGTAATAATACTCTTCCATGCCAGTGGGTGGCAGTAGGTAGCGCAGTAATGACCTTGTTAATTTAGGACAGTAGAATGAAATGATGGGAGAGGTTGAGGTGACAAGACGAACAGCAGTGGAGAAATATTTGAAAAGGAAAAATGCAGACTCTGAACTGGGCCCTGGACAACATAACCCAGATGAAAAGCCTAGTAAGGATCAACACATTTAGAGACTTGTCATTACATTGTCAGCATATATCCGGCCCTCGGTACAACGGCCCGACAGAAAATATCATATGTTTATCATAACTGGCCCGCCACACCACAGAGCTCCGGGACGAAACGTGGCGATGTGAGCTGGCTTTATGTTCAACATAACGAAGCATGTCACTGCGCTAAACCTCCAGCTTCAGGGACGGGGACGTGTGATCACAGACATGTGTGATGCAGTAAAAGTCTCCACCGCTGTGTTCCCGACTGAGCATTGTGCTGATAAACTGGGTGCACTTGGCACAGAGTTCACTCTGCAATTTGCCGACTTTGCAGCTCAGAAATTTAAATGTGAACTGCTCAGCAATCCGTTTGCAGTTGACGTGGAAAGAGCACCTGTGGAGCTGATAGACCTCCAGTGTAATGACACGCAAAGTATGACTCTGAGGGCGCTGCACAGTTTCCAAGCTTCATCCCAAAACGATGCCTTAACTCCGCCTACATGCTGCTCAAACGCTCTGCATGTTTGGAAGCACATACCTGTGTGAGCAGCTGTTCTCTGTGATGAAGATGAACACAGACCCACACAGGAGTCGTCTCACTGATGCACACCTTCACTCCATCTTGAGGGTTTCCACAGAACCTAACCCCAGATATTAATGAACTGGCAGCCAAGAGAAGATGCCAAACATCTGGCTCTGGCACATATAATAATGTAGCCTATTTCTTTTTGCACTTTGTCCAATATCCCTTCTATCCTGTTTATTAAATGGTGACTCTATTTGGCCCTCAACGTAGTCCCAATTTTTTGTTTTGGCCCTCTCTGAGATTGAGTTTGACACCCCTGGTATATATACTGTATTATGCTAAAAGGTGTCATTTTGTAACGTTTTTGGTTGTTGGTGTGCCGCGGGATCTTTTTAATGTAAAAAGTGTGCCGCGGCTCAGAAAAGGTTGAAAAACACTGCACTAGTAGACAAAATGATCTCAAGTTTCCCTGATTTTCACCCCAGCAATGGCTCGATGTGAACCTGAATTGGAATCCAGATGAGTACGGAGGCATCAGGAAGATCAGAGTCCCTTCACCCGACATATGGAAACCAGACCTGGTGCTGTACAACAAGTAAACACACACTACTCAAACTCACACACACCTATACGTCCAAATGCATCGCATGCTTCTCTCACACTCTCCCTTTGTCCCCGTCTTCCTCTTCCTCAGCGCTGACGGCGACTTTGCCATCATCCACGAAACCAAAGTCCTGTTGGAGCACACTGGGATGATAACGTGGAACCCTCCGGCCATCTTTAAGAGCTACTGCGAGATCATCGTCCTCCATTTCCCGTTGGACCTGCAGAACTGCAGCATGAAGCTGGGCACCTGGACGTACGACGGACTGCTGGTCGTCATCAACCCAGTGAGTGTGACTTATATATAATGTATATATATATATTCACAGGGTTATGTTGACATGTCAGTGTGAAAGCTTGTGTCTGTGGTTTCAAATACTACAGATTTAGTATCCTATGACTCCTGTCATAAAACTGTAGTTTACAGCATGTAACCCCTGAATATCTTCACCTTTAAGGCCCTTTTCTACTGCAGTGCATTACCTCCTATACTCCTCTGTCTTCTAGGACAATGATCGGCCTGACCTCAGCAACTTCATGGAGTCTGGTGAATGGGTGCTAAAGGACTACCGGAGCTGGAAACACTGGGTTTACTACACCGTACCTCCACATCACCTACCACTTCCTGATGCTGCGTCTGCCTCTCTACTTCATCGTCAACGTCATCATTCCCTGCATGCTGTTCTCGTTCCTCACCGGACTGGTCTTCTACCTGCCCACCGACTCCGGTACGCAGACGTAGACAGAAACCTTGACGTGTGTGACTAAATAAAGTAGGTTATGAGCGTTTGTAAGTGACATGTTTACTTGTTCACATGTGTGGCACATATCAGGTAAGTATTATGAATGTGGAAACTGAGGAAAAGCTCATGAAGTCACCATTTTGGGGACACTTTCATACATGGAAAATACATGAAATCCACTGGGATGTGCTTGTACTACATGAGCTTGCTATTCTGTAACATTAGAGCATAAATAAAACACAAGTTTGTTCATCAGTTGGCCTGTAGAGCCATAACTTGCCACTATTTCCACTATAAGAGCTGTTTAAAAGTAGCCTGAATGTCTGTCTCTGTGTCCGTCTCCCTGTCTCTCTACAGGTGAAAAGATGACTCTCTCCATCTCCGTCCTGCTGTCTCTGACCGTCTTCCTGCTGGTCATCGTGGAGCTGATCCTCTCCACCTCCAGCGCCGTGCCTCTCATCGGGAAGTACATGCTCTTCACGATGGTGTTCGTCATCGCCTCCATCATCATCACCGTCATCGTCATCAACACGCACCACCGCTCGCCCAGCACGCACACCATGCCCCCCTGGATACGCAAGGTTTACACCCGCGATGATTTAAGAAAGTGTTGTGTGTGTGTGACTGAATAAAAAGAATGCATCTGTTTGTGTCTCAGGTCTTCATCGAAACCATTCCCAACTTGATGTTCTTCTCGACGATGAAGCGTCCCAGTCAGGAGATCCGGCAGAAGAGGTCGTTCCCCACCGACATGGACATCTCCGACATCACCGGCAAGGCCGTTTCTCTCTGCGTTGTACTGTTATGTTTATAATGAATATGTATTACCAGAAGTATGACCTGTCTCTCCCCTGCAGGTAACCCCACCCCCACCAGTGTCACCTACCAGTCTCCCATCACCAAAAACCCGGATGTTCGCAGCGCCATTGAAGGGGTGAAGTACATCGCTGAGACCATGACATCAGACGAGGAATCGAACAATGTAAGACAATGGAAACAAGTGGTTACACAATTCATAAAGCAATCCCAAGACTCTCTTATTAACACGTTATGTCTTGTTCGGATTAAACAAACAAGACATAACGTGTCAATAAGAGAGCCTTTGGGCGGAGCCAGGCTAGCTGTTTACCTCCGTTTTCAGTCTTTGTGCTAAGCTAAGCTAACCGGCTGCTGTCTCCAGCCTCACATTCACTGTACAGACACAGAGACTCGTATCAATCGTCTCGTCTCTCTGCCAAAAAGCTAATTTTCCCAAATGTCAAAATATTCCTTTACATTTCCATTAAATTTAATTCAAATGTAATTAATTATAAGATTTTTTTCATGTACCTTGGTAACCAGACCAACAAATGGGGACCAGAAACACAACAAGTCTCATATGTCTCAGAGGAGTGGAAGTTCGTGGCCATGGTTCTGGACCACATCCTGCTCTGTGTGTTCATGGCCGTGTGCATCATCGGGACGCTCGCCGTCTTCGCCGGGAGACTCATGGAGCTCACCACGCTGTAGAGGACCCCGACCCACGAGGGGGTTAGGTGTGTTGTCAGGACAGACGTCAGTGTTCTCACACACACACACACACACACAGTTTGAGTTGATCTTTAAATCCCCTTCCAATGTACACGGTGCGTTCACTGACATTGAGGAGAACGCAGCTAAATGCAAATCCATGCATCTCCAGATCTACATGCGTCATACTTGAAGCTACTCTTGTCTGTTATTTTTTGTACAGTGTTTTATTGCTGCCATTCCCTCTGGAGTACATGTTACTACTGTTCTGTAAAAGCCATAATAATTCATTTGTTTTGTCTTTTTTTTGGGGCAGCTTGAACCTTTTCCTACCTAGCCCCATTTTTAGGCCTCTGCTCGAAAATAGTTTACCCATACTCAAAGGGACTTATCTCTCCAACTACAAGGTCTATTTGAATCATTTACATTTTATAATGACACTAAAATGTGTGAGATGTGTTAATATTAGGGGTGTAACGGTTCACAAAATCCACGGTTCGGTACGATACAGTGGAGCCACGGTTCGGTACGTTTTCAATACAGTAGAAAACTATAAATGCCAGAGAAACGTACTTGATTTTAAAATATATTTATTCATTAAAACTAACATCATAAAGCTATTCTTTGACTTTGAACAATGATGGAACTATACCTGCTTAGCAACACATGAGCATAAAAAACTAAAACTGCTCCTTAAAAAATGTAACGTTAATGTAGTATTGTTACATCTTCTCCATCATAATTTTAGTATGAACAATGATGGAAGTATACCTGAGTGAACATGGCTCTTCATCTCATTCAGTGGTGAGGTAATGTGTGTTACAGTCAGGTAGCGTTGTGTCTGAAGAACATGGCTCTTCATCTCATTCAGTGGTGAGGTAATGTGTGTTACAGTCAGGTAGCGTTGTGTCTGAAGAACATGGCTCTTCATCTCATTCAGTGGTGAGGTAATGTGTGTTACAGTCAGGTAGCGTTGTGTCTGAAGAACATGGCTCTTCATCTCATTCAGTGGTGAGGTAATGTGTGTTACAGTCAGGTAGCGTTGTGTCTGAAGAACATGGCTCTTCATCTCATTCAGTGGTGAGGTAATGTGTGTTACAGTCAGGTAGCGTTGTGTCTGAAGAACATGACTCTTCATCTCATTCAGTGGTGAGGTAATGTGTGTTACAGTCAGGTAGCGTTGTGTAGCCCTCGGCGTCCAGGCATCCGATGTCAGAGCAGCAGCGGGTGCCTCGGACATGTGATTCTCTACTTGTGTTTTTGTTTTCTTGTACAAAGCGGGAATTACGGTTTGGCTGAAATGGGCTCGTGAAGGAGTAGTGTAACGGGCTCAATAACATTCAGCAGGTTCATAAAGCGTTTTACACTACAGAGTCGGGTCTCATGTCCGCGGCTGTAAGTGTACCAAATCGCTTTAGCCCTCATCGGCAGGGAACAGCTGCTTAAATCTTCGGGGAGAGTTTGAAGCGCGTGTGCTGCTCCAGGTTTTCGTTTAGTTCCACCCACTGCCACACTGGGGTGATGTCGGCGTAAATGTGTTAACATGTTTGAGATATTCCCACTGATGTAGCCGACACTCGTGTAGCAAATGCGACATAGCGTTGTTTTTTTATCCACCACTCTCTCACCATCGCCCTCATAGTTCACAGAGAAACCAAAGTGGCTCCAAACACCAGACCTGTAGGCCGTTGGAGGATCTTTTATTCCTGGTCTATTACTAGCTATGTTGCACCGAGCTAACGTTAGCTTCGTGTAGCGTGTCTCACAGCGCAAAGTGCCGACTGGAGTAGGAAGTGTTTCTTTGGTGGTGGGCGTGTCAGAGAGCACGCTGTCCGTTACGTCATGTGTGTTGCCAGTTTGAGAACAGTGGCTCCACCGAAAACATAATATTTCCCACAATTTAAGCTTCTGCATTTCCAAATGCACTAGTATGAACATATTGTTCGGTTCGTCATGCGTACCGAACCGTGAGCCTCGTACCGAACGGTTCAATACGAATACGCGTATCGTTACACCCCTAGTTAATATGTGTACATATCAGTGTTTATGTTACTGGTTATTGCTGAATGAACATAACACACAGCTCACATTGAACATTTTCAGGTTCGCCTTTTTTATTTTTTTTTTGCAGATACACCCAAATCACCCCTCACAAGTCATAGCACAACATGGCAGGAGTCTCTCTAAAAAAATGGCTTTGATAAAGTGAAGCAGGCCAGCGGTATCAATGTTTTTCTACAGGTCAGCCAAGGTCAGCCGGCGTCAATTCTGATTTTGGAAGCAGCACTTTCAGCTGTTTTATTGTAATTTTATATACTATATAACTATATATTTCACTTCTTTTATCACTAATAGTGTTCAATCTATCTAATAAAGCAGTTTGGCATCATTTTTTGAGCCTGGGCCTCATAAACCTGTAAAACAGGGGTTTTCCTCGTCTGATTTTCATTTTTACAGACTTCACTTGAACCTTACAGAGCCTTCTGATTGGCGGATTTTCGCATGTGACACAGTGTTAGATGCGGAAATGACCAAGGATTGTAATTATATGTTCTTTGAGTTGATTGAAAGAATTTTAAGAAAACCATGACGCGCCCCTCCCAAAACCATGACGCCCCCCCCAAGGGTCAAAACCATTGGCTGAAATGGAAAAGACAGCCTATCCTTCATACAAGCGCGTAGACACTAGTTTTTTTCACAGAACGAGACACAGAGAGCAGGAGGACATGCTGAAAGGATTACTTTTGGACTCATGGCGAATTTCTTCGGAGAAATCTGCAAAAAGGTACGGTGCGTTTCAAATTTTGTACTGTTTTGCTGTGTGTTGCTGTGTGGCTGACGGATTGGTAACTTTTGAATGGTTTGAAGGAGAGGAATTTTGAAGCTTTCGCCGGACTCGGGGTGGAATCACCATGCGGTCTGATATCTGCTTTGTCTGTGAAGGTGCCGTAGTTTTTGGTTGGGATCGGTAACGGAGAACATAGCTCGCCGTGTCCTGGCGAAAAATAGGTGAAATGATGCTGAAATAATGATAGTACTTGTAGTATGTTGTAGTACTTTGTGTATATATATGTTTTTGAGTGAGTAAAATGGCATACATTGGCCATTTTATCAGAATTTGTTTGTTACGTAGGTTTTTGATCTCTCATAAAATATCATTTCATGCGTTCTCAGAAGTGATTTGAACTACATGTGCGCACTCTGTGTGCACTCTGTTTCCCCACGGTAGGTACCCTTAAGGGACCCTCTCGTCAACTGGAGTCAGAGGATTTTCTTAAATGTTAAAACAGACCTTTTAACACGAGAACGTTTTTCCATGAGGATCAACTGAGGATGTCATTAGCAAATACTGTCTATTAACAGTTGATGAACCCCGACTCATGTTAGATTTGATGTAGAAGACGTGTTTTAATTGTATTTAAACTTCATTGCCAGTTGTACAGCCTGAGTCTGGTTGAGGACACAGTCTGGGTCTTCGAGTGCAGACGAGATTTATTCCTGCCTGGAAGTTTTATTGTTTTGTTTCGTCTGACACTCTCTTGACTTCTAAACGTGTCATCTATATTCATTGTGTAAATATTCATGGTGTAGTGGCAAGGGTTTGCTTTGTCGCGTGTAAATTCCTCTTGAATCTGCTGTACAGTTCGTTATGAGCTCACTAGTTTTTATTATTGTTTTTGGATAACTGGTTTTCAACCACACTGAAGGCTTGTGGTTGAAAGCCAGTTTAAACTGCTCTGCTGTGAACGGTGGAGTTTCTGGCGGTATTGAGGTTCATGAAGTTAGACGTTCGTTAGGTACACTAACTGGGTTTCCTTTCCATGCGGTTAATGCTGATAATAAGTGTGTGTTGTGCAGCTTTAACTGTGCCACAGCAAATAAAATGAACTGACATAACAGAAGAAGCCACATCACAGCTGCAGTGTTGCTGCCTGAAGGGAACTTGATTTATTTTGCAGCTGTGACAAAAAATAATGTAGTTTGGTTTATTTATACAATAAAGTTCTGCTGTCATATTGACGTGATCAGTTATTTATATAATCACAGTTGTGAAGACGTGAAAGAGTGACAAATAAAATACATTATTCATTTTCTACCATTCTATCTTTCTTTATTGTTGTTTTATATATAAGTGGCTTATTACTTCATAGAGAGAATATCTCGTCATGACTTCACGGACATGCAGAGCGTTCAAGAACCACAACTATTGGCTTCCCCTGTTGTTGAAAAACTTCATTAGGCGTGCCATGCGCCCACGTAATGACAACCAGCGTTGGCAGAAAGGTAACCGATAAACCTAGCAGAGCAAAACAAACAGGTATGAAGAGAGTATGAGACAAAGCAGAATCTAAGAAGCTTTTACATATAAGTCACAGCTCCATATTTAGAACGTTTACCATGTTTTCATCAACACTTGTACCATCGAAGATCAAACTGTGGTCACGGTGTGGAGTCGTTAGATTCATCACGTGGTTTCTCTTCAACGTTCAACAAACCTTTTTAGCTGCGATGCACCGATTCAAACGAGGAGCTCAAACCTTTAAAGACAACTTCTGCCAAATACTTCTGGGTTGTTGTGAGTTTTTGAGGAGTTCAACAACTAACTAGAAACACACACACACACACACACACACAATTAGTGTGGAAATCCTGAATTAAACACGTAAAAATGCATATTAAGAAGAATAAAATGCGTTGTTGGTGTACCCCTTTCAGCATACTTAGCCTGTGTGTGTTTCTAGTTCCAGACCTGAACAACGCAGGTGACACCACGTATTTACATTTGCATAGACACTCGTTCTTTATTCTGCTTCTATTTAATAACAAAAGAAGAACTTGTTGTCAAAAACACGGCGTGTCGGTGCCGGCCAATGCACCTCCTTAATTCTTATGTTGCTACAGCAGCTAGACATGGTGCAGCGCACACACTGTTAATAACAGCAGGCACACACTAACATGGCACCACTAGCCTACTGCGCGTGCACACGTTTAAAACAGAATGAAAGCAACAAGAAGAAAACATCAAGAAGAATGATCAAAATCCTCCCGAGCCCCAAACCAGGCCGACGCTTCTAAATAGTGATTCCTCGTCTAAATGTTTAAAACCAAACGGTGCAGCAATACTTCAAGAGATTAAAACACGATGCGGACAAATGAATAGAAAGAAACTCAGTGCAAACATCAGGACACACGGGTAAAACAGTGCATTTGGCAAATAACTCATAATAATCCCACGGAGGACTAAGATTGTCAATAACCAGAAAGAGAGAAATTGTCAGTTTTAGCTCCAGTCGGTTTGTTCAGAGACTCCTTCACTCACAGCTTCGTTCATCAACACTGACGATCAAGATACTGAACTAGCTTGGGTTGACACGCCTACTTTAAAGAAAGACTACATTCAACTGAGAGGTTCACTTCTCCTGTAAATGAAATGTTGGTGAAGAGAAATGATAAGACATAAGAGCGCAGATAAAGCAGCAGCGTGGGTTTTAACCACACATTTAAAATACAATAAAACATGCTCCCTCTGCTAAAAACACACATTTTCGGAGTTATCAGAGTTCAGTTTTTGAGTGCTGCACACCGTCTAAAGTGGGACGTTTTAACATAAGTGAAAATAAGTTGCAGCTGATAAAAAAAAAGAAGCTAGACTGCATCTAACTTTCTAACCAGAAAAGAGGAAACAAAGGCATCAGACTTGCAGCAGCTGCAGATCTGAGAGCAGCTGACGAGCTCGTATGGGGATAACAAGAAGAGATGAAGACAAACTAAAGCAGTACCTTGAAACCTTGAGGTCCTGATTCACAACAGGAGTGTCTTAAGATGCTTTTTGTTTTCATGGGATTGTTTTCATGGGATTCAATAAATAACATGCATGTTCCATACTTGAATTTGCGTCGTATTAATAACCTGTGATATTCAGCTAAATATACAAACACCACACTGAGGGGTCAGCAGAATTAAGAACACGTTTGTGCTGCAACCATGTGTGAACCAGCAGTTCTACCTAAAATCATAACTCGTCATTAACAAAATCATACAGCAGCCGGCAAACTACGTCAAACCTAAAGGAACCACAGAGCAGTACAAGCAGCCAGCTGCTCTATCCAGAAACAGCTTCAGGATTCAAACTACAATCATCCATCGGACACCTTCCCGTGAACCGATGCAACGGTCAGGACATCATCAGTTGGCTTCATTTTAGGCAATATCGTTGGACAATTCCAGTGTAATTAATGATTCATTAAGAATGCACACCATTCTGTGAGCACATCCTCAGGATCTCCTCCGTGTTCTGTTGACGGTGAAGAAACAAACCGTCGACTTGCAAGGAAGAACACTAGAATGAAAGTGTTGATGCTCGTCCACCTATATTGCATTAAAATGCCGCCCGTCTATCATGGCCAGTACCAACACCCGACGTTTGGACCGGATGATCCGACGTCCCCGGTCCTCTTCTGCACTCTCTGCAACTACGATGGCTGAGACTCGGTCTCTGTGACTCTGCTCCGATTCCACCTCTTCCTCCTCCTGAACCACTTCCTCCTCCTCTTCTTCTTCTTCCTCCTTCTCCTGCTGCTGCTCCTCCGACTGGCTCTCACTCTCTACTTCTTTAGTGGGTTCTTCGTCTTCCCCCAACTCTCTCTCATCTGAGGAGAAGATATGCAAGTAAGACTCGTATATAACCAGCAAATGAACAGACAGAATAGTGACGAGTCAGAGAAAGAGTCTCAGGTAATGTGAATAGTTTGCAATGCAGCACATGATTGGTTGTTGGGGGTTAGAATCAGAGACAAATTACAGCATTCCCTTTGTTAGGGTTGGGAGGAGTGGAGAGCGTAAGAGGCGTCAGGAACGTCTCTTAAAACCTCCCTCCTCTTATCCAACATGCTTTCACCAAGATCATTCAAACAGAAAAATGTCCGTTCAACTCAAACAAAAGCCCTTTTTCATCATCAACACCAGAATCATTGGTTCTTAAGATCAAGCTTAGCATGTTTCACTGTGGATGGAAAAGGATTCCCAATCTCAACGCACCACTATTTGCACACTTTAGGATTCATTCCACGACAGAATTATAGTCAGAAATCAACTCCAGGAGGCGGCTTCTAATAGAGGAGGATGTTCTGGAGGAAAATCACACGACACTGAGCTGAAAATAAGTGGAAATGCAGGTCTGAATGTGTGGAAACTCAGACACGTACTTTAAAACACAAGGTACAGATGGGACCTGAGATACAGGATGAACTACATGTACACAATAAGATTGGGTCAAAATGAGCTGAAGGTCGGATTAAAACCACTAAATCAGAGCTTTTATATTAAAACCAATACATCTCGTCTGAATGGGGGTTAAATGAACAGACACAATATAAAACATTCCATGAAGTGACGGGGCACAAACTGATGTGTAGATTAGAAAGCAAATCAATCAATTAAGGAATACATCGGATACACCACATCTGGGTCAAACAAGTTTCATATTTTAAGGTTATATTCATCATTTGCTAAACAGGACAATTCAGACGATAATAGATCAGTTATTCCAGATTGATTTTAATTCTCTAAATAAGATCAAATGTATTTGGAAACGGTGCTGGACCCAGGTCTGGTGAAAACATTAGTCCTTCACCCCGCAGATCTTTGGAGTGTGATTAGAGGCAGCAGACTGGGATCAGCATTGGGCTGCGTTCTACCAGGTTAAGGACTCTACAGCGGAGGAAACGGATCCATTAATACGGGTAATCAGTGGAGATTAAGATCAGACGGTGCAGAGAGAGGAGGGGAACCTGGACTCTGCAGAGGTCGGTTCTGAGGGGTCTTTGGACTCTGCTGGATCCGGAAACTGTGGACCAAATTCCACGGAGCCGAACCCTTGGCTAGAGGTCTATAGTATATTCTACACACACACACACACACACACACACACACACACAGACACACACAGACACAGACACGCACACACACACAGACAGACAGACACACACACACACACAGACACAGACACACACAGACACAGACACAGACACAGACACACACACACGCACACGCACACACACACACACACACACACACACACACACACAGACACACACACACACACACACAGACACAGACACACACACACACACACACACACACACACACACAGACACAGACACAGACACAGACACAGACACACACACACACACACACACACACACACACACACACACACACAGACACAGACACAGACACAGACACACACACACACACACACACACACACACACACACACACACACACACACACACACACACACACACACACACACACACACACACACACACACACACACAGTCTCAGGCAGGTCATTACCTCTGAAAAAATGAAGGCAATCTGGGAAAGGACTAAATCCTTTAGAGCTGTTCCTAAACAGGAAAAGGAAGTGAAACATAAGTGTGTGTAATGGTAAACAACCTGTGGTATGCAAGTTATCCACCCGGCTTCCCAGCAGCACTCAGTCAACATTTAGCATGTAATTGTGTGTTGCTGTATGGTTTACTTCCACCTTTAAATAACCAGGTGTCCGTGTCCTCTCAGTTGTTTATTCCGCTCTGGGTAAAAATAGCACCTCTTTGTCTCTCTCTCCATCACTTCCTGATGACTCTCTCAGCAACACAACATGAAAACACATGTTATCCTCTGCATTGCAAGAAACATCTGCTCACGACTTAAATAATGTTCTTGTATTTGTTGAAAAGGATCTTGCTAATGCCAGGAAATGATTAGGCCCAAACATCATCAGTTGCGGTTCCTGATGACAGGCCTCGTCCTATTTACGGCGACGACGCACAACAGCTAGTGGATCATCTGTGTGGTAGACGCAAGCAAAAATGGGCTGAAACTTGTGGTGAATCATCGCTGTATAAATGATGGTCAGGATCAGGCACAGAGGGAGAAGGTAAACACATCAGTCTGGGTCCTTGACCAGCAAAAATCATCCGATTGTCAACTTCTAAACCTCAATATGTTCTCGAGAGTATGTGGCTTTACAAGAAGCATGTTGAGAGAAAGTTAATATCAAGTTAAAAGTTGGTAACCATTTGAAACTTCATACATTAAAGCTACAAGGAACTTTGTGTTGATTTTGGCGGTCCCTGTGGGCAAAAGCTGTATTCCGAGCCCAAGAGCCCCTTTAGAAAAGAAATCTCATTTTACTGCAGCAATCATTTATAATAACCTTTAACAATTAGCCAATCTTCTCACTGATGGTCTCATTTACTGATGTATGTCATACAGTGGCATCAGTGTTACATTTAGACTGTTTCATAACCAGTTAAAAGTTACTCATAGTAACTTTAATTAAGTGGAGTAAGCATGAAACTCTCCATTTTAAAAAGGAACCAGTTACATTTTGCTACATGTAAAAATATTGATGAATGATACTATTTTGACTTTGAGCCAGCGCACAAAGTTTGTGAAAAAGATAAAAGGCTGGAGTAATTTCATGTAGGTGACTTACAGTCAATAGATGCTTGTTGCGGGGTTTGCATTGCCAGATTAAATAAAGAAAACAACAACAGGGTTTCGGAAAAAAATGAATCAACTTTCTTCTTGGTCCCATTTCTGAGTAAATTCACCATGAATGTGAGCAAACAAAGTCTGATCAGATTTGACATCTTTTCATTGTGACAGACCCGGTTCATTTTACTTTTGCATTTGCCCTGTAACACAAGGTTGCACTTTCATTAGCATGGGTGTCTGTGCATACAACAAAAACAAGTATTGTGTTACCTTTTATACACACATCACCATAGCTGATAAAGAAAATACATTCAGCGTTGAAGCTTTTGCATTACATATTGCTAAATAACATTGCATGTTTAGATACCGATGTTCATCTTTAGTAAAGTAAATTATTTACGCTAATTCAATCTTAATATATTAGCGTCTTTACTATTTAAAGTGGTGGAAGAGTCTGATTACAAGAGCACGCTGTCTCTCCATGTTATGACATAGATTTTTTCATGCGATTGTAAATGATAAGCCTCAACAATGCAAAACAGTTGAGCGCTTGGATTTGTGGTTTTACACAAAACATGAATCATATTCAAGACTTTGTCGTCACTGTGAAGCTGTTGAAAATGTATGGATACAAAACTGTCAAAACAGGAAACATTTTGGCTGCTAAGATGTGTTTTTCATGGCAATAGTTAGTCATCTTCTTCCATCGATGGATACGTTTAAGTATTGCTGGGAAGCATTTGATGAAAGCTATGAAGATAGATTTAGAGCCAATATGCTTTTTATTAATCAGTTCAATTGGAAGTCTAACATTTGGGAACAGCTGTTGACTGACTAATCTTATTAGATGAGGGAAGTTGATATCAATATATTGTTTTTTGGTGGCAAGATTTAGAGTACGTTTTCCTATTCTGCACTAGCGTCACTTTGAATTAATGGCAATTTGACTAAAGTAGACAATCATTCAAAAGTGTTTTCCTCAGAAACTAAGTATTTCTTTCCATCTTGTTCTTTATATGTTGATTTTTTTCTTTCCTACAGTACCCTTGAACAAAGCTAGATTATTTATCTGTTATGAACTGCAAGAAAATCTTGAAATAGTTTATTTTCATGGGACTCTTTTGTTTTCTCTCAAGGGTATGACAAAACATCAAGATATTGGATAAATCATGGTGGATTTAAAAACATTTCCACACAATTTTAATTTAGCCTCATTTTAAGCTGCACTAGGAATTGTTCTGTGGTTTTTGTGAAAGAAGACTGAAGAGACGAAGCACATTCAGACCTTCACTATGAAGGAGAGCGAGGTTTCTGTGGTTGTTGCGGAACATCCTGGGGTCAGCGAGTTATAAATGATGCTGGTCTGAAAACTGAAAGATGAATAATACCCAGACCTGCTTAAAGTGGGTCATATACTGTTTGAGCTTGAGTACGGACTGTGGGTCCACTGACACTATCTAATGAGTAATGAGTTGTATTAGTGAGACACCAATACACGCTTTAACAGGTTGTGACACACAAAGAAATTGTTCATTTTGTTCTCCCAGAGGATGAGTGGGACCAAACATAGGAGATTAATGACCAAACTCTCCTCCTCTCCTACATGAGGCATAAGATAAGGCTAGTTTTGCTTCAAGTTGTAAGATGAAAAACACTTTTTCATTACTTTAAATGAGAAAGAAAAAATAAATTCATTAGTCACATTCTTCCAACTTAAAGATCAACAAGCAAAAGAAAATACTTCTGAGACATCACTTCACATTGATGGATGCATTGGAACTGTGTCCTTAATAACACAAACATTTTACAACATGATTCAGAGTAAAGACAGAATTTTAGATTTTAGACTTCTTAGACACATTATTAGATCAGTGTTTGACGTGAAAGACACTTAATGTAGAAACGTTGTAGACCTCTTTTTAATTTAACTCTAAATATTCCTCCCCAGTTTCCCCCTGATCCACTAGATCAATTCAAAATGGTTGTATTTGCTTCAATCACTTATCTTACTTAGCTTTCAGAGCAGCCATACATTGATATGGAAATGTCAAACATCATGACCAACAATACCGGTAAACAAGAAAAAAAAACATCCAGTGAAGTTTTGAATTTAGTCCTGTGTGCAAGTAGTCATTTTCTCAGATTTTTAACAACAATTGACTTATGTGATGTGTTAAGTCAGATTTTAGAGACAAAAAGGTAACAAAACTCACAATTGAGCTGCAAAAATAAGAGTCTAGATGAAAAAGAAATTAAACACATTTTGTGCAAATTCTAACAATAAAGGACAAGGCAGGTCTGCAGTGAGTCAGTGTGAGACTGATTCTTTCCAGCACACAGACATAAAAGGAAAACCTCATGCCTCCAATCAGGATCAATGAGTTCAACAGACCGCTCCAGTGGGTACAATCCTAACCAGAACGAAAAGAAAAAAAAAGAAGCAGAACAAGAGGAAACTTGTTTGTAGTCGACCAGAAATAAAATACGCCAACAGGCCGAGTGGGAAAACTGCCTCTGAGGCAATAACACTGCTGTGAGGTTCGGCAATAAACCTAAATCTGAGGTTATAAAGCTGTCCTTTGTCCCACAACGTTGAATGTAAAATGTATTTGAATACATTGAGACTAACACTTGGATACAGGACTGTTGCCTCATGCGTCCAGAGACAGGAACACAACATATTTCTGGTCTGAGCAAAGGAGACAGCGGAGGTGAAAAGAAGAAGGGTGAACCACTGCTGAGTTAATATGTATACATGCAACATTTGGAATTGCTTGTTTTGTCACTTTTACAACTTTCAAAAGAGGTTTATTATCCTGGGACCATCCAGCTTTCCGCAGCAGTCTTCTCAGTGGATATTAAACATTATTATGTGTATATTTAACCACTGTTGCTGTCAAGTATTAGTCTATAACCAATTTCACTCTTCTCTTAACAGTTTATTTTGGCAAAAGTCAATGAATACGACATCATTAAAGTAATTTAAGTTGACGTATTCAGTTTGGGCCATTATGTCTATTTAATGTATCCAAACAGACTCATTTAATACCATTAAACCTATAAATGAGACATATTCTGATTCCTTTGGCAGTTCACACGTGACTAAACTGGTCAAGTTTGTTTCCTCATGTATTTTTATAGTTAGTATAGTTTTTTATAGACAGCCTCAAGAGGACTGTGCATTACCACCCAAGGTTTTAAATAAGACCTGGATGCATAGCCCCATTAGAGTTTGGTCTTTCCTTTAAAGTCCAAACAAGTCTGTAATGTATATATGTAATTACAAACAAACTCAGCTGCTTAATAGAAATAACTAACAACAACTTAACTAAGTAGAGGAAGTCAGCAAAGTTTGTTAGTATTCTGGATTAAGTCTGGAGACAAACCCTTAACCCAAACCATAACCTCTGAACATAAATTAGAATAAACATGTGCACACCCAAAAAAAAAGTAATAAAAGTAAATAGTCTTGGCAAAGCAGGTCAGCCAAAATGGCGTGGTGCACTTGTGGAGCGGGGTTGTGTGCGCAAGTGATATGTGATTAACATAAAATGGATAATGCGCTTGCTGCACTGTAGCCAACATGAAACTATCACAACATTAGATGTGCATTCCCCCTTCCCTCTCACATACCCCGTAGCTCTCTCAAAGCCCAACAGGTAAGTAGCCTACTTAGCCCTACCACATCTACTGGCATCAAAACAAGAAGTCAGCGGTGAAGTAGTGAAGCCCACCTCTTGCTTGATTTGATTGGCTGCCTGCAGGGTAGGTGTGACATTGATGAACAGTGCGATTCCACTCCTGACGCTGAAAAATTGAGAATATTTAAAACTTTTATCGAAAGACGTGGCACATGGCAAAAGAGTTGCGCATGCCAGGCACGCTGTACCATAGGAAAGCAATGGTTTTGCAGTAGACACGTTTCTACAGCGCGTCTCGGTGTGATCAGGGCCAAATAAAATCAAAAGGGAGCTGTGATTCCAGTGTGAGGGTACTCCTCTTAGTGCAGTTTCATGAACTTCTTGAACCTCCTGAACACTAAACGTTCCACACAAGATTAAATCCCAAAACATATACATACATCACTGTGTCATGACAGATCATGTGGAAGACCACAATCTTTTAGAAGCAGAGGATCCAATCTTTCAAGTCCCAAACAATGTTATATATACCATGTTACATTCTTATATGTAGAAATAATGGGTTGGCTGTCCAGCTGTGATACAAGCCAAGGAATACTGTGGGACTGAAATAGCTATCATAGCCACTGAGTAATCAACTCAACTGTGTGTTGAGTTGTTGTGTTGCAAAGTACATTTAGTAATTGTTCATATATATTAATATTACACCAGCAACACTTTATCAAATCTCTGATAAGCACAGCAGTGATAAATTGTCAGGAGCTTTTGCACTTTTCCAGCATTAAAAAAGTCCTTACATTTTTACAGCAGCTTCAATGTAATCCATCAAATAGTGGTGTACATTATTATTGACTTTATCTGCACTGCCCTTTGGTCCTGGGCTTATCATGCACAGCAATGTTCTTGTACTAGTGAGAAGTAAAGTTTGTACTCAGTGCACAGGGAAAAGCAACCAGCAACTTAACTGTAGGGTCTATAACTTGGTTAGAAGTAATTGTGTGCACTTTTATGTGTCCGTGGTTGTACACATGCGTTTGTGTATGTATATAAAACATTTTACAGAGTTGAGGATTGTGGGATAGCTCTGTGTTCTGTGCCTGCCAGCTGGAGGCTGCGTTAGCTGTGGTTGTTTAAGTGTATTTCGTTTCTCATAAACACCGAAGATATGCGTCTATACAGTTGGTACTAATGCATATGATGTGTTTTTCTGCACTGATGAACACAGTAAGTCTGAACACAGTATGGCCAATATTCTGATAAGGTTTAGCGATATGGTAGGCAAATAAAAACACTTGATAGTATAAGATGGAAAGATTTCAGTTTTGAAGTTTTCACTGCACATATTTTCTGTAGTTTATTGGTAAATACCTCTAGAAAAGAAAAGGTGCTTTTTGGTGCTAAAGGTTTAAGAGGTCATCAAAAATACTAAGATTTATCCTGTGGAGAAATTACACACTGTAAGAGAGAGAGAGAGAGAGAGAGGATAGGATACTTTTTAGTATTTTTCAAAGTATTTTCCTCCAGGCTGTGTTTTTGGAGTTCAGGCCGATTTCGAGCCTGTGGCGCGGTCCAGAGTCCCCCCTGACTCCCCCCGTCGTCCTGGAAGTCATTTAGAGTACCAGGGGTGCAAAAAAACCTTCAAAATAAAAGAGAGACCGCTGGAGCATCGTCTTCACTGGGCGATTTGGGGATGTTGGGCACCTCAGGTCATACATCCATTCAGTCCATCTTCTCTGCCTCAACATATCTCAACATCTTCTTCTGTTTCGGGTACTTACAATATTGGCTTGGGTTTATTATTATTTATCTGGAGTTTAGCATTCTCTATCTGGAGTTCAGCGTTCTCTGTCTTGAGTTCAGCGTTCTCTGTCTTAAGTTCAGCGTTCTCTGTCTTGAGTTCAGCGTTCTGTCTGGAGCTCATCGCTCTTCTTCTGGAGCTCATCGCTCTTCGTCTGGAGTATGTCATTTTTGTTCTGGAGTTTGTCGTTTTTCTGGATTTCTTCCTTGTTCACATGGAGTTCTTTGTTGTTTCTCTGGAGATCCTGGTTTGTTTCCAGGAGACAGTTGTATTCCAATCGGAGGTCTCCAAGTTCTCGCTTAAGGTCCCAGTTGTTCACCTCCATATCAGCGTCTTTTAGCCAGAGGCGCTTGTTTTCTTACATTGACAGATGAAGAAACCTTTGAATTTCCTCCAAAGGGAAATGTTGGGAGCCTCAACATATCTCAACATCTTCTTCTGTTTCGGGTACTTGGGTTTATTATTATTTATCTGGAGTTTAGCATTCTCTGTCTGGAGTTCAGCGTTCTCTGTCTTGAGTTCATCGATCGCTGTCTGGATTTCATCGAGTTTTCTCATCGACCTCTGTAAATCGATCTCTGTCTGGAGTTCATCGCTCTCTGTCTGGAGTTCATCGCTCTCTGTCTGGAGTTCATCGCTCTCTGTCTGGAGTTCATCGCTCTCTGTCTGGATTCCATCGCTCTCTGTCTGGATTCCATCGCTCTCTGTCTGGAGTCCATCGCTCTCTGTCTGGAGTTCATCGATCTCTGTCTGGAGTCCATCGATGTAGGAACGACCCGCTGGAGCATCGTCTTCACTGGGTGATTTAACATGCTGCATTTGACAGGTACTGCTTTCAGGTTTTGACTTCTTCCTTACATGACAGATGAAGAAACCTTTGAATTTCCTCCAAAGGGAAATGTTGGGAGCCTCAACATATCTCAATATCTTCTTCTGTTTCGGGTACTTGGGTTTATTATTATTTATCTGGAGTTTAGCATTCTCTGTCTGGAGTTCAGCGTTCTCTGTCTTGAGTTCATCGATCGCTGTCTGGATTTCATCGAGTTTTCTCATCGATCTCTGTACATCGATCTCTGTCTGGAGTTCATCGCTCTCTGTCTGGAGTTCATCGCTCTCTGTCTGGAGTCCATCGATCTCTGTCTGGAGTTCATCGATCTCTGTCTGGAGTTCATCGCTCTCTGTCTGGAGTTCATCGCTCTCTGTCTGGAGTCCATCGCTCTCTGTCTGGAGTCCATCGCTCTCTCTCTGGAGTCCATCGCTCTCTCTCTGGAGCTCATCGCTCTTCTCCTCTACCTGAAGAACCATATTTACGGCTTCAATGGTTATCTTCAATCCATCCATGATTTGACATACGCTATCCATTTTCTTTTGTTTTGTAAAGCTGGGCTCAGACTACAGGAATGTAAAAGTACTAAGTGATACACTGGTATAAGGAGAAAGTTAACAAATGTTCCTGTCTAATCCAAACTGCACATATGTATATACTGCACACACTGTCACTGATGATGTCATAAAGCCGACTGCTTGCTTGGCTCTATGATGTCATGGAATGTCGGTTCAAAGCCACAAGGCTCTGGAAACTTAAACTGACTGCTTAGCTCCGCCCACCATGGTTACTGTTTCTATGATGATGTCATGGAATGTCAGTTCAAAGCCACAAGGCTCTGGAAACTTAAACTGACTGCTTGCTTAGCTCCGCCCACCATGGTTACTGTTTCTATGATGATGTCATGGAATGTCAGGTCAGACCCACAAGGCCTTGCCCACCCTCCATAGTTACTGTTGCTATGGCTGTCAGGAAGGTATGAAACCTTTTTTTAAATATGTTTTTGTAACCAGGTAGAGAATTTGAGTCCCTTTTGCTCTCGTGCGAGCAAAAGTCGCTCGCGAAACTTTAACCTGCTCGCTTGCGAGTAGTTTTTCTTTTTGACAGTAAGTGGGCGGACCCAGTCTCCCTTGTATCTCTACATCTAATTGGTTACAATCCTCGTCTTTGGATAGATCGGATATCACTCTGACACAGACGCTAGGGGGAGATTTTCAGATTGCACTACAGGTCAGGGGCAAATAATGTACATTTTACTGTACGGGTACTTTTACTTTCTGCACTTAAAGTACATTTTGCTGATAATAACATACTTGACTAAGGTTTTGAATGCAAGTATTTTACTCATAGTGGATTGTTTCATCAGTATAGTATTACCTGTGGTGAGTGGTACCACTCATTCCTCACCAACTGTACCAAGCAGGTCAGGGTGAACAGGACCTTGTCTGAACCCTTGCCCATCAACACCGGCGCCCCCCAGGGGTGCGTCAGTTCACCAGTCCTGTTCACCCTGTACACTAATGAATGTATATGCAGCACTGCTAACAATTACATGATCACGTTTTCTGATGATACAGCCATCCTGGGTCTCATGTCTGACACATCAGATACAGCTGTGTACAAACATGAGATTCAGAACTTTGTCCAGTGGTGCGACAAACATTTCCTCATCCTCAATGTCAAGAAAACAGAGGAGATGGTATATGACCCCAAATACATTGGAGACCACTCACCAGTGGTTATCCATGACCAGAACATAGCACAGGTTGACTCCTACAGATACCTGGGCATACACATTGACAATAAACTGACATGGAGTGTTCAGGTAGAAAATGTCTGCACTAGGGTCCAACAGTGGCTACACTTCCTTCGTAGGCTGAGGGTCTTTGGTGTCACCCAGAAAGTCTTGCTCCTCTTCTACCACACCATAGTTGAGAGCGTCCTGCGGTTTGGCATCTCAGCCTGGTTTGGCAACCTCAGTGTGGGAGTCAGACAGCATCCCACACTCCAGGCTGTCTTTGATGAAACTATCATCAGACAGGCCCAGAAGATTATTTCAGACCCCACCCATGTCCTCCACCCTGAATACCAGCTTCTTCCCTCAGGCAGATGCTTCAGAGTCCCCCAGTGCAGGCTCAACCACTTTAAGAACTCCTTTGTTCCCCTGCCCATCAAAGCCCTAAATGGCAAGCTAGCCAGAGCCTAACCCCTGATTTTTATTTATTTTTATTATCTTAACTATACACTACAGGTGTGTAGTGTGAAATGTATTGTTGGCTGGTGGCAGTCTGTGCATGTAATGTATGTATGCAATATGTTATTTGTATTGTTTTAACAGCAGACACTATGTTTCCAAGACAAATTTCCTTCAGGACAATAAAGTCTATCTTATCTTATCTTATTAGTACGTTTACTGCAGTGAAGGATCTGAATACTTTTTCATCCACTAATTACTTGTCAGTGATTTAAATTGGGCAAACAGTTAATATACAAACAGTGGTCCCTAATCTTGGCTCCAGATCCTTGAGCGGGTCCAAATTGTTGCTCATATTATATACAACTACATTATATCTCTTCTGTAAACACAACAGTATAATTAAATATGATCACATCATGTTTTAATCAATTAAGATCAAAGAGTTTCTTTGAGCTGTTTGTCACAAGAGGTTTGACTATCAAACACACATTGTCTGTAATAGAATGATGGAGTGAATTTAAACCAATCGTCAAAATCGTGTCACAGTCCAAATACTTATGGCCCTGACTGTACTATGAGCACTCACTTGCCTTGCTAAATGATTATCCGGGTTTTGTCGTACAACTGTCGTGACCTGCGTGTGGGCCAGAGCGTAGGGGGTAAAGCTCGCTGCATGGTTGTTGACAACCTTTTGGAGAATTGTGACATACTATGTTTACAAGAGACATTCTTACCAAAGCAAGACTTGGAAAAACTGAACTCTTTCAATGATAACTTTCATGGTGCTGGGGAGTCTACAACTGACCTTGGCATGGGAATAGTCAGAGGAAGGATACCAGGGGGTGTGGCTATTCTCTGGAATAAGAAGCTCGACTCATTGATACATGTGGTCAGGCTTGGTGTTGACTGGTGCATTGCAATACAGTTTACTCATGATGAAAAGGAATTCATGATCCTAAATGTCTATACACCCTATGAGTGCAATCACAATGAGGATGAATATCTAAATAGGCTTGCCTTCATCAATTCCTTCATTCAAGATAATACTTCTTCTAGTATATGTCATTGGGGATATGAATGCAGATATCTCAGACACAAGCTCAGTATTTGCCAATCACATGGCTCAGTTTTGTAAAGACAATCATTTTATATTGTCAAGCTTTTGCTTTTACCTACACAAAGCTATACATACATTAGTGAGGCCTGGCACACTACATCATGGCTGGACCATTGTATCAGTACAGCTGATGCACATGCTTCATTGGGATGTATGGGAATTCTTTATGGAGCAGCAACAACTGATCATATACCTTTTGGTATGTCGATAAATGTTGAACATCTACCGGCACTATCTAGAAATGGAAATAGTGTCAACACAGAAAAACTTGACTGGTCAACTCTCACTGAAGAGGACGTCTTAGTGTATTCTGCTCGTACAGACCAATCCTTCAGTAATATTCATCTACCTAGAGATGCAGCTATGTGTACTGACGTTAACTGTAAGGATGTGGTGCATAGGAGAGATCTCTGCTTCATGTACAATGATATAGTAAGTGCTCTGTATAAAGACAGTAAGCCCTACTACAAGCATCAAAATAAGACCCATAACATCAGACCTGGTTGGAAGGAGTATGTAGCTGAGTATCGTGCTGAAGCCTGTGAAGCTTTCAAATCATGGGCTGTAGCTGGTAGACTCAGACAAGGGCCAGTGCTCGAGTACAATAAGCTCACTAATGCTAGATAAGTATGCCATTCGCTTCATTTGCAAAAATGATCAAGCCATGAGGGCTGATTCCATGGCCAAGAAGCTGCTAAGCAACAACGTTGTTGATTTGTGGAAAGAAGTGAGAGCTCTTAACTGTAAAACATCTTTACCATGTACTGTTGATGGAATTTCAGGAACAGACAACATTGCTGAGCTATGGCGACAGCATTATAGCACCTTATTCAACTGTATCAAAAGTGATTTGTATAAGGTGGTCAATTTTGAGAGTAATGAGTCAATGGCAATTACATCATATGAGATGTACCAAGCTATAAATAAACTGTCCGAAGCCAAAGCAAGTGGTTTAGACCATATTACTGCTGAACACCTTAAATATGCTAGTCCGAGGTTAGCTCCTCTCCTCGCTATTTGTTTTACTGGCTTCATGATTCACCAGACTCAATGCTGTCTGTTGTTTGTGGCTGCACGAGTCAATACTTTCCAAACTGTTTTAAGAAATCTCATGTATGAATTAATTTGTCGACTGAATGACTCTGAAAATGAGATCATAGTTGTTTTAACCAACATAAGGTTTAGTAGCACACGCTACCAGTCCCAGCTGTGGCGACATTGGTACAGCTGTCTCTTTGTACCACCCAAGGTTTTAAATAAGACCTGGATGCATAGCCCCATTAGAGTTTGGTCTTTCCTTTAAAGTCCAAACAAGTCTGTAATGTATATATGTAATTACAAACAAACTCAGCTGCTTAATAGAAATAACTAACAACAACTTAACTAAGTAGAGGAAGTCAGCAAAGTTTGTTAGTATTCTGGATTAAGTCTGGAGACAAACCCTTAACCCAAACCATAACCTCTGAACATAAATTAGAATAAACATGTGCACACCCAAAAAAAAAGTAATAAAAGTAAATAGTCTTGGCAAAGCAGGTCAGCCAAAATGGCGTGGTGCACTTGTGGAGCGGGGTTGTGTGCGCAAGTGATATGTGATTAACATAAAATGGATAATGCGCTTGCTGCACTGTAGCCAACATGAAACTATCACAACATTAGATGTGCATTCCCCCTTCCCTCTCACATACCCCGTAGCTCTCTCAAAGCCCAACAGGTAAGTAGCCTACTTAGCCCTACCACATCTACTGGCATCAAAACAAGAAGTCAGCGGTGAAGTAGTGAAGCCCACCTCTTGCTTGATTTGATTGGCTGCCTGCAGGGTAGGTGTGACATTGATGAAAAGTGCGATTCCACTCCTGACGCTGAAAAATTGAGAATATTTAAAACTTTTATCGAAAGACGTGGCACATGGCAAAAGAGTTGCGCATGCCAGGCACGCTGTACCATAGGAAAGCAATGGTTTTGCAGTAGACACGTTTCTACAGCGCGTCTCGGTGTGATCAGGGCCAAATAAAATCAAAAGGGAGCTGTGATTCCAGTGTGAGGGTACTCCTCTTAGTGCAGTTTCATGAACTTCTTGAACCTCCTGAACACTAAACGTTCCACACAAGATTAAATCCCAAAACATATACATACATCACTGTGTCATGACAGATCATGTGGAAGACCACAATCTTTTAGAAGCAGAGGATCCAATCTTTCAAGTCCCAAACAATGTTATATATACCATGTTACATTCTTATATGTAGAAATAATGGGTTGGCTGTCCAGCTGTGATACAAGCCAAGGAATACTGTGGGACTGAAATAGCTATGATAGCCACTGAGTAATCAACTCAACTGTGTGTTGAGTTGTTGTGTTGCAAAGTACATTTAGTAATTGTTCATATATATTAATATTACACCAGCAACACTTCATCAAATCTCTGATAAGCACAGCAGTGATAAATTGTCAGGAGCTTTTGCACTTTTCCAGCATTAAAAAAGTCCTTACATTTTTACAGCAGCTTCAATGTAATCCATCAAATAGTGGTGTACATTATTATTGACTTTATCTGCACTGCCCTTTGGTCCTGGGCTTATCATGCACAGCAATGTTCTTGTACTAGTGAGAAGTAAAGTTTGTACTCAGTGCACAGGGAAAAGCAACCAGCAACTTAACTGTAGGGTCTATAACTTGGTTAGAAGTAATTGTGTGCACTTTTATGTGTCCGTGGTTGTACACATGCGTTTGTGTATGTATATAAAACATTTTACAGAGTTGAGGATTGTGGGATAGCTCTGTGTTCTGTGCCTGCCAGCTGGAGGCTGCGTTAGCTGTGGTTGTTTAAGTGTATTTCGTTTCTCATAAACACCGAAGATATGCGTCTATACAGTTGGTACTAATGCATATGATGTGTTTTTCTGCACTGATGAACACAGTAAGTCTGAACACAGTATGGCCAATATTCTGATAAGGTTTAGCGATATGGTAGGCAAATAAAAACACTTGATAGTATAAGATGGAAAGATTTCAGTTTTGAAGTTTTCACTGCACATATTTTCTGTAGTTTATTGGTAAATACCTCTAGAAAAGAAAAGGTGCTTTTTGGTGCTAAAGGTTTAAGAGGTCATCAAAAATACTAAGATTTATCCTGTGGAGAAATTACACACTGTAAGAGAGAGAGAGAGAGGATAGGATACTTTGAAGTATTTTTCAAAGTATTTTTCAAAGTATTTTTCAAAGTATTTTTCAAAGTATTTTTCAAAGTATTTTTCAAAGTATTTTTCAAAGTATTTTTCAAAGTATTTTTCAAAGTATTTTTCAAAGTATTTTTCAAAGTATTTTTCAAAGTATTTTTCAAAGTATTTTTCAAAGTATTTTTCAAAGTATTTTTCAAAGTATTTTTCAAAGTATTTTTCAAAGTATTTTTCAAAGTATTTTTCAAAGTATTTTTCAAAGTATTTTTCAAAGTATTTTTCAAAGTATTTTTCAAAGTATTTTTCAAAGTATTTTTCAAAGTATTTTTCAAAGTATTTTTCAAAGTATTTTTCAAAGTATTTTTCAAAGTATTTTTCAAAGTATTTTTCAAAGTATTTTTCAAAGTATTTTTCAAAGTATTTTTCAAAGTATTTTTCAAAGTATTTTTCAAAGTATTTTTCAAAGTATTTTTCAAAGTATTTTTCAAAGTATTTTTCAAAGTATTTTTCAAAGTATTTTTCAAAGTATTTTTCAAAGTATTTTTCAAAGTATTTTTCAAAGTATTTTTCAAAGTATTTTTCAAAGTATTTTTCAAAGTATTTTTCAAAGTATTTTTCAAAGTATTTTTCAAAGTATTTTTCAAAGTATTTTTCAAAGTATTTTTCAAAGTATTTTTCAAAGTATTTTTCAAAGTATTTTTCAAAGTATTTTTCAAAGTATTTTTCAAAGTATTTTTCAAAGTATTTTTCAAAGTATTTTTCAAAGTATTTTTCAAAGTATTTTTCAAAGTATTTTTCAAAGTATTTTTCAAAGTATTTTTCAAAGTATTTTTCAAAGTATTTTTCAAAGTATTTTTCAAAGTATTTTTCAAAGTATTTTTCAAAGTATTTTTCAAAGTATTTTTCAAAGTATTTTTCAAAGTATTTTTCAAAGTATTTTTCAAAGTATTTTTCAAAGTATTTTTCAAAGTATTTTTCAAAGTATTTTCCTCCAGGCTGTGTTTTTGGAGTTCAGGCCGATTTCGGGCTTCATGATTCACGGCTTGTTACCAGACTCAATGCTGTCTGTTGTTTGTGGCTGCACGAGTCAATACTTTCCAAACTGTTTTAAGAAATCTCATGTATGAATTAATTTGTCGACTGAATGACTCTGAAAATGAGATCATAGTTGTTTTAACCAACATAAGGTTTTGTAGCACACGCTACCAGTCCCAGCTGTGGCGACATTGGTACAGCTGTCTCTTTGTAAGGCATTGCTAGGCCGATGTACTTTTATTGTTTGTGTCTGTCATTTTTATGTATCTGTCTATCTGGACCCTGAGTCTGAATAAAGTCTATCTATCTATCTATCTATCTACAACTCTGAGCAGCTATCTGGACAGTGATTGGTCTTTAGGATTAGGCATCAGGTATAGTAATGCAAATGTTCTCAAAAAGCTACTTCCAAAACTGGGGGAAATGGGTTGGTTTTGTTGTCGGATTACACTGGAGAGGTCCACAGTTGTAATGAGTCATGTAAGCAGCTAGACTAGAGCAAATTCATTTCCCTCACTTCGTAATTATAATTATTAGTAATTGTACACTCTTGTCTGTATACACCATTAATATGGATGGCTTCATAATGACACCTTATGAAGATCACAAAGAAACTGTGATGCTCTTTGATGGTTCAGCATTGTATGAATGGAACTGACATTTTTACATAAAACAGCAGGCACACTAGCAATGAGAGGAAAACTTAAAATCACCTACAAGGTTAGAAGCAGTGAGGAAGTCACAAAGACAATGTGTAGTTGTGGTCCAAAGGACTGAAATGGAAATTTATGATTTAACCACAACCTACATCCTTGCTATTGAGACAGAAATGTGCAGTTCACTCAGGTGTTCTTAGCAACAAGTGTGAAGTGTAGCTACAACTTGCAGCAATCTCCCCTCAAGCTAGAATGTGAGACTGCTTGACAAGCTGACTGTGGATCAGATCAACAGACCTAGTAAATATATTAGTAATTGCAATTAATCGTTACTTTTTTGCAGTTGGTGATGTGTCTGGTTTATCACAGGGAACAAACAACCATTTAATCAGATAAACAAAAATGAATAGTCATCCTACTTTAGTGATGCAGTTTACTCTATAATGTGCTGGTAATTTAATGTCAGTATAATCTTTAAATAGCTGCATCAACTATTACAATTTAATCTAAGTTTACATACTTATTTTAAGCCCAACCAAACTTCTCAATAGACGTTTTTTTTTATGTGAAATACCTTGTTTAATTACTATTTCTTGAGTAGCTTGTAGTGTAATGTCTCAGTCACTCTGAGTTGAATACAACATCTATGAGAAGTACTCTGTAGCCAACAAAGGAGTGACACAGATTCACACCCCTCACCTGCTCCAAACCACTCTCAGAGACATTCCCCACCTTTCAACCTTAACAGTTAGGAGCTGTGAAGCACATGTGTGCTGGTCACTCCACTTCTTCAGTGTTGAGCATTTTTCATGTCCACATCATGAATTGAAGCCATTAAAACATTTGTAACTCTTCCTAAAAAGCTGTGTAACCATGTAATAAAGTCACATTGCATACAGTATGAATTAACAAAATATAAATTCCCCTTTGGATGGTTACGTCAATTCAGATTGTTGGTACAACTATTTTGCCATTCACAAAGTCACCCAAGTTATCATGCTTTTCATCACTTATTGTATAAATGATCATTTTAAATCAACTTGTCATAGGTCAAGACAGTGTATCATGTGTAATATATTCTTAGATAATTCAAAACAAATGAGAACCAGAAGGCTGAAATTAACTGCACATTTGTGTCTCAATAGCACTTAATCACTGTATAGATAGCTGGTCCGGATTGTGTCTTCATGTTGGGCTCCTCACAGAAGGTTCACAGGAGTTTTGGTGCCTTTTGGAACTGTTGGCCACATTTTTGGAGGACGAAAACCAACCGTGAGACTTTTCTACTCTTACTCTTACTCGAGAGGTAAGTTGTTGTAGGGTTTTTACAATTCAATTTGTTGGTAACACTATTTAAAATAAATACTGATCGCTGCATATCCTAAACTAAGTTATCATGCTTTTCCACACTTCATTTATATACAATCATTTTTGAATACATGTATTATAGGTCAAGAAAGTGTATCATGTGTAATATATTCTTAAATATGTCAGAAAAATGAGACCCAGAAGAGTTTTTCCTGAAAAAGAAGCCTTGTACTTCATTGCTTCTGGGGAAGATAAAGACACGTTTCAGAAAAAATTCATCAGTGATGAGAAAGCTGTTATAAGATTAGAATATAAGATTATCTGTTCAATACTGTATGTACATTGGTACATCATTTCATTAAAGAAACGCAGTTCAGTTGCCAGTGAATTATAAGGAAGGACATGTTTTATTGTTACAGTCTCTGCATTATATTAGAACTATAACTATAATTGAGGATATATGACGATAATATAACTATAATTATAAATATATTATAACTGTTACATGTTGCCATGAAAGGTGCAGCCCAACAATAGTTTAAAGACATATTTTGACACTGTGGTAAATGCACCTATTAGCTTTCTTGTCAGGGGTTAGATATGCAAACCAATGTCACTCTCATATTTCTAGACTAAAAACAAAACCAGCAGGCTGATGAAGTAAATCAAAACAAAAGAAAAAGCATGATGCTCTGCTCTGGTGTCAAAGGTGTTTTATAACTAGCTGTGTCCACATGCTTCCACTCTTTATGTTCAGCTAAGCTTAGGCTGTTGTGTATAGAGATTGACCTAATCATGTGACTCTCAGCAAGACAGTTTTACATGATGAATACTCTGCTATAATACATCGTGTACAGAGTTATGATGTTTAATTCTATAGATTTAGATACAGTAATTGTTTTCAAAGCAAGCCTTTTCTTAATCCAAACCCTTAAAGTAACAATGCATATCGTCATCAAGTGTTATAATTGCTGAGATTATTAGTGTTGGTTGTTCATGGTATGTGGTGACAGTTGCAACATTTATTAAACTTGTATCACACTGAATATAATATAATGAATTAATTAATTCCCTTTCATAATATTTTAACCAGGTTATGGGGTAATTGCCAGCGAAACCATTGAGCAGGGAGACTTCTAGCCTGAGTGTGTTGGAATACACATCCCTGGTCTGGAAGGAGAGGCCCTGTTCAAAGAGTACTCTGAAGCAGATGCAGCATTATTGTATTTCTACTCCTTTCGGGGACAGACTTTCTGGTAAGTACAATTGCATGAATGTTCTAACTATATATACTTCAACTTCATTTCATATTATTTCTAAACTGTAATAAAAGTAATTTCACTATGCAGTGTTGATGGCAGTAAGAACATGGAGGATTCATCAATGATGATCACATCAAGCCAAACAGCAAATTAAAATAGTAAGTAATGCAGTGAAGTTACCCTTTGTTTTGTTTTTTATCATCTGTTTTAATCATATCATATATAATATATGATATGATTAAAACGTATGAGATGGCCAAATCGCAAAACCTCCCATCTGCCTATTTTCTAAGAAGAAAACCTCCTATCTGCACTTTGAGAGGCACTGATACCTAGTCGGTATTGTTAAAACATAATATAGTAATATAGTCCAAAAACAGTGTATTATGTATTGGGTATCCTTAACAAATAACATTCTGCAAGAAAACAAATTTTTTTTTTTGTTTTCTCAAAAAAGTGCATTTTTCAGATAGGAGGTTTTGCTCTTCGGCCATATACATATACTCCTAAACATAATATTATTTGACATTAACACAGAATGACTCCCTGTTAAACCGACTGTAATTCAGGTTTTTCGTGTTTATGTGACCAACAGATACTGGATGAACAGGAAAGCCCACATCTGTGTGCATTTCCAATCACACAAATAAACCCAGGAGAAGAAATTGTCTATTACTACGGAGACCCTAACAGCCAATGGAGACATGTATTTATATTTATATATTTATATTTTCACATTTTGTTACATGCCACTCAGGGATTTCATCATTTAACTCAGTGGTGAGGACTTCTTTCACCCTTATTAATAGTGTAAATATGCTTTGCAAACTGGCATAAATTCCTTTAAAGCATATGGTTGAAACCTCAAATATAAAGTGACCCTTATATGGTGATGATTAAAACTGTCAACTGTCAAAACAATTTAAACGATTAAAACTTTCATACTTCAAATGATTAATTTCATATTGTAAATTTGTTTTAGGAAACCATTGCTTCCTGCTGTGATGAGCACACAGAAAAGAAGGTAAAGACATATGGGGTGTCTTTCTTCACCTGTATTCACTGAAGAAATTCTGGGCTCTCACTAAAGTCATTTTTTCAGTTATGTTTTCGATACAATGTATTTTGTTATGTATGTTTTATGTTGTATTGGCATAATCTTATTGGGGTTCATGTAAACGGAGCATCAGTGTAAGGGTCAAATAATTGGTAGTTCATCTATGCATATATTGAAATATTGAAAACTAAAAGTTTAAGCGTCGTTCAATAACATTCAACAGGGAACCAATGTCATTTTGTACAGGCAAAGAGAGGACTAAAATCATTCTATGCAGGCGTTGCTATTAATGGATACCATTACTGCTTTTGTTATTGTTATTCTACTATAGCCACTGCTGCCGTTATTACTAGTAGTCGTCATTTTTCCATCTGCTTACTACTCTCATTATATAAATAGTTTCTGTCATATGCATTTAATGAGTTGTAATTCTGTTGTTGTTCATTCTGTACACATGACATCTATCACACTTCTGTCTATCCTGATAGAGGATCCTCCTCTGTTGCTCTCTCTAAGGTTTCTCCCTCTTTTCTCCCGTTAAAGGGTTTTTTTCCCGTTCTGATGTGAGGGTCCTGGGACAGAGGATGTCGTATGTGTTCATATTGTAAAGCCCTCTGAGGCAAATTTGTAATTTCAGTTGACAATACTCTCAGTTCCATTGTTACTGTATTACTGCTTAGAACAGAACTGTTGTTGATTTATATTTAGAAAGACAAATATACATATTCATTTATTTATTTCGTTATCCCTATGCACATTAGCCAAATGTTTATTATAGTAGTCAAATGATTTACTATTTAATGTTTGTTTATCTTTGTTCAGCTTTATTGTCTTTGTTTTTAACCGTATGTGTATTTCTGTGCATGTCCATTGAGTGCAGTTACTTGGCCATTAAAGCTGATGCTGATTTTGATGCTGATTCTGATTTTGACAATGCTGCACCATTTGACAGCCCTCAAATATGCGTTCTCTTTTCTCCAATAAATACTTCATGTGACACATATAGTATTAATGAGAAACAAATCATTACTTCAATGTAGGCAAGGAATAAAACAACTACACTACAGCCAAAACCATATATCATAATTGTCTGACATTGTGTTTTCACAATACCTCCTGGATGTCGCTCCATGCTATCTAAGAGGGAACTTGTGTCATTATGTAGCAGCCAACCGTGGACCTCTCGTCATTCCATAAGATACAAGTGTGGACCTTTTTCTTCCTGTATTATGAATCAACAAAAATAATTCCAATAAATAAAGCTTGAGGACATAGATTCAGTGTAAAATTGTTTGAAATCCAGTGCTTGTAAAAACTGTCCACGGGTAAGTCCAAGTAAAAACTGTCCAAGGGTAAAGTCTAATAATAAATATCTTTTTCAGCAATTTATTAAAAGTGAAAAGAAAGGATCCAAATGCTGACCATTTTATTTCTAATTTCATCTTGTTTTTTTCCTCTTAGATTTTGAAGTTCTCATTACTTCCTTGCCTTCTGGGTAACGCTTCATTTTAAGTGTTGAGATTGAAAATTGTTACGCCATCCACTACAGCTGTGCCTTTATGTATATTTTTCAAAAACACATGTTTGAAGAATGATAAAGAATTATTTAGTTTAGGTTATTTTTTTCACAAGTACTATTAATTTAGCTTATTTCTTTTCATAGATGGAGTTTTAATGTCACTCCATGCTATCTAAGAGGGAACTTGTGTCATTATTTACCAACCAACGGTGGACCTCTGTCATTCCATACAATACAAGTGTGGACCTTTTTACTGTAATGTGAATCCACGTATAGACTGAGCACACTAGTATATTGAAAAATGTATTCATATCCAGTGCTTGTGCAAACCGGTCAGGTAAGTATTTTGGAAAGGCTGATGACAAATCAGTTTTTAGTGAACTAAAACTGAAAAGAAAGAATCTTATTAAGTATTTAGGTACTTAAGTATTATATTCTTTATTTAACCCTGGATGTTTTTGTATTTTCTTCCATTCTTTTAGATTCTAAAATACACGTTGCTCTCCTGCCTTCTGGGTAGCCATTTAAATGAATAGTGCCAAAACTAAAACTTAAGATATCCACTAAAGTTGATTATTTTGTTACCATTTTTCTAAAACAAGAAGAGACTGGTGTCTTCCCTAAGTGGCCTGTTAATAGCCCCCCTACAGTCTGAAAGACAGGCTTGGGGCTGCAGGCCATTCACACAATGGAGGAGTGTTTCAAAACGACGTGTGTGAATGAGTCGTTAAAATCCCTGCTCCATCCTGCAGGATCAGTGCTGCACATGGACTTTAACACTCACACACGTTCAAGTCCCCACTTGGCTAAAATTAAAAAAAATATACCAGAGGGTTTTGGACATGATTTTAGCTTGATTTAAGGCATGACCATCAGGGGACCTCAAAAATGTCCCCTGTTGGCGAAGCCGTCCTCTGTTAGTGGCTGTGTAACGACGCCTAAGCCCACTGTTGGATAGGTAGGCAAGTGCACACACACACACACACACAGACACAGACACACACACACACACACACACACACACACACACACACAGACACACACACACACACACACACACACAGACACAGACACAGACACAGACACACACACACACACACACACACACACACAGACACAGACACACACACAGACACAGACACACACACACACACACACACACACAGACACAGACACACACACACACACAGACAGACAGACAGACACACACAGACACACACACACACACACACACACAGACACACACACAGACACACACACAAACAGACAGACACACACACAGACACACACACACAGACACACACACAGACACAGACACAGACACACACACACAGACACACACACAGACACAGACACAGACACACACACACAGACACACACACACACACACACACACACACACACACAGACAGACAGACAGACAGACAGACAGACAGACAGACAGACAGACAGACAGACAGACAGACAGACAGACAGACAGACAGACAGACAGACAGACAGACAGACACACAGACACACACACACACACACAGACACACACACAGACAGACAGACAGACACACACACACACACAGACACACACACAGACATGGCGGCTCCAAAACCCTGAAGAAGTTCGTGTTCGGTCTTTCAGGAAGACAATCCTTACGTCTGAATACAACCTTTACCTCAGTCCCGTCTTCTTGTTCCCCTCTCTCATTACTGGACAGTTATCCCCCCCCCCCTCCTACTCTTGTTTCTCTCTCCCTCCCTCTCAGGAGTTTGGAATGAGTCCTGTCAAGTGTGGACGTACCTCCTCTCTCACAACGCTGACCGACTCCAAACGTCCAGTGTGTGAAGCTTCATTAGAATTCATTTGTTTGAAAAGGTTTATTTCTCCTCCAGTCGCTGCCTCCCTCTGTCTTATGCCCGTCTATTAAAGTTGTGTATTCCCACTAAACTAGTTCTCTTTCCTCCACTTCTCCCTGTTTGCATGTGTGTGTGTTGTTACTGTCTGCAGGTTTCTGTGTATCTGAGTGTGCCAAACCAAGAACAGATATCATTTACACAAAATACAAATATAATTCTATGGTTTATGGTTGTAAAAGTACCAGTAACAGACTTCTGTTCAGATAAAGATTGTTACTGATTGGAAATTCCAGGACTGTCTGGTCAATAAGTTTGCAAAGCATGATATATTATGGGCTTCATAAAAACATTGGGAAGTCAGTGTATTGTGAAACATGTCCAATGGTGTTCATAAGCACATCTTTCCTACATGTTGTTATAGTCCATTAGTGTTGTTACACGATGGATAACAGATCACCAGATTGCCAACAGACGCTTTCATGACCAGACAGTCCCTTGATCCAGATGTTGCACAGGAGCAAGTTTCCATGAAGAATCCCTTCACAGTAGGAGACTATTCCCTGTATATGTGAGTACGAGTCTATGTTTGAGCAGAGTAAAGAACTGATGGAAAGACTGATGCAGGTCTGTGAAGAGGCTGACAGCCCAGAAAGGGCTCAAAAGAGAACAAAGAAGAGAAAGAGACCTGAGCAGTATTGTGTCTGACCAACTTTAAAGTGTCAAAGAATGACTCGCTTCATTTATTAATGCAATACATTTAAAAAGTACCACAGTGTTTACCTTTGAAATTGAATTAGCTGTTTATTAAAGCCTTGTGTCACAAATAAGAATATCATGTTCTAAAAAGCAGACAAAGTCAGAAACAAGCTCAAACAATAAATAATGAACCAGTAGAAGAGTGTGAGAGTCAAAGTGTGAGTTAAGGCCTTCAGTTGTCCACGCTCATGAGTAGAGCGGTCCCTCTCTTGATCCAGTGGTCTGGGGTCACAGCTCCGCATTTGAGTTCTATACCGACCACAAAAGATGGCCGGCCCGCCACCCCCGAACACACCGGGAAGTAGTAACACGGACATAGGTACATACCCACACACACACACACACACACACACACACACACACAGATATGACAGCAAAACCACAGGGCATGACATCACAAACTATATACAGACAGAAGAGAAAACAAGAAACCTATGATGAATTATTAAAAATAGAACAAAACAAGAGAGGAAGATGGAAAGACAGATGGAGGAAAGAACAACTCACTCTTGGCTCCCTTCTTTTTTTCCACAGGTTTGAAGTGGATGGTGGGGATGGGACAGACCATCTGCATGGGTTTAGCTTCCACCAGACAGGAGTTACTCTTGTCCCAACCAGCCCCCTCCAGGAACAAACCTCGGACAAATACTCCATCCTGTAGGGGGGGCAGGGAGGAGAGGGAATGAGCAAGGAAACCAGGAAGAAAGGGCCATTGAGTGAATGAAACTGTGAAAGAAAAGGAGTGGGAGGGGTAAAAACCAAGGGAAAGAGGAAAAGAAAGAGGACGGAGAGAGGGATGAGACAAAGAGGAAGATAGAGGAGATAGGAGGGTAAAGAAAAGGCAGATCCGTTTGGACAGAAGGAAACAGAGTCAAGGAGCTAAAAGGAAGTGAGGGGAGGCACAGAGGAGTTGATCCAGAGAAGAGAGTGATAAAGATGAAGCGAGTGAGAATAAAGAGCTACAATGACAGACAAAGTGGCAGCAACACAACAAATGAAAACATTTTTTCACATATTTCAAAATTTGAATTGTAAAAGATGAAAAAAGCAAGAGTAGTTTTGAGGAACGGGAAGAGAGAGGAGCGGCTTGCTGCTTTGAATGAAAATTGTTCAGGAAAACACACACAGAGTCAATGTTGGAGTAGAAATAAAAAACGTGATGACAGTGCACATGACAGGTGAAAGATAATGGCTCAGAAAAACAGTGGTCTGATGTTCAATGCATGGAAATCATTTTGGAAATAGAAATGTGTGGAGAGGGAGTCACCTTGGGCGGGTACATAAGGTGGCTGTCATCTCCAGTGGACACTATAAACAGTCCTATATAGAGGACTGCAGCACAGCGGTGAGGAACCCGTTGGGAAAGGTGAAGCTGGAGAGCCAGAACAGTTTGGGGGGCTCGGCCGTCTCTGCCCAGCGCGCAAACTCACTGACCCGCAGGGAAAGATCCCTGGTCCACGCTGCCAGGGGCTTCAGTGAAGGGTACGCCTAGAGGCCATATACAGTGAGGGATGAATCAACGGTAATTACATGCTTCCAGCAGTTGGCAGCCATTCATAATGCAGGTGTGGAAGAATTGTGTGAAAACTCTCAAGTGAGGTGGGGGTCTGGAACCTTCTCCCACAGCGGTGGAACACGGGCGTCATGGATGTAGCGGAAAGTCTCCTCCAAGCTGGATGACATCACCACCAAGCCTCTGATCCCTTTCTCCAGCTCCGCCTGGGATGAACTAACACACAAACACACACTGTAGGTGTTTAGTCGTCATCTAGTCTGGATCTATTGGGATTACCGTGCATTTGGACAGAGAGGTACAAATAAACAGGCCAGGTGATTGGGCGATTGTTGCTGATTTGCATCTTTCATGCTAGTGCCTCTTTGTGTAGCAGGTTTCCCTTGAAAATGACAGGTTTTAGTTTTTACATTGAATTTAGATACACTTGTGTAAATGGTTTAACTACTGATAGACATGCCAATATGGCAAGAAACAGTGTTGGTAAATTCCTTCAGAAGGGTTTGCTCAACCTAATTCTGTAGGAATTGACAATTGCAATTAATTTGATCTGGAAAACAGGCTAATGCCTTCACAAGTCACTATCATTTGATCTCACTTTAGGTTGCCCCAACCCAGGACCGATACACACTCACATTGCAAATCATATTTGGATTAATGTTTTTGGAATTAAGGGATAAATTCAGGTTAACAACCACGGCCACTTAGTCTGCTGCCACTGCTAAATGTTAGCAGCACATCCCTATTGACACGGTTAGTTTCACATGACAGTTACACACATAGAGGTACAGTGCCTACGACACACACATGGCTAGCAGAGATTCTGACAATCCAACCCAAAGACACACACACGCAGACATAGAGATCATACATGATGGTGTCCAGCAGAGAATTGTATCTCTGGATCTCTTGCAGCAGGACCACATTGATAGGGGAGAGGTTGTGCTGGAGGATGGACCTGGTGCCCTCGTAGTCAATCAATGGCGGGATTTTCTTACGGACGTCTGCCAACAGCTCTAATACCTGGAGGCACGTTGCAAACATAGAACAAAAGATGATAACTTACAAATATACTGCACACAAGTATTTGCAGTGAAGAAACTGCAGAGTCGGATCGTGGTGCTGCATACAACTGGAGGACTTATAATAGCTCTTGATAATCCTTTCTAAAATACACACATACTCCGACATCAGTCATGCTCCAACAACCAAAAGAACCTTGTTCTTTAGCACTATTACACTACCATAACATTTAAAGCATGTTTAAAGCACATAGAGAAACTACTGCCATTGTTATACAACACCCAGTTTCATGAACACATGGATAACTTTCAAAACAAAACAGTCATTTCTGTCTCGACCACTAAGTGTGAATGCAAAACGTTCCTTGTACAGGTCATTTAAACATGTTGATGTAGCACGTGAGTGTGGAAGTTCTATTGGAAACTATTTAGAGTTTTGTGGTGTGTTGAGTGCTCTGACTTTTTTAAAGGTCATTCAATTGTTGGTCTCATCTTATGCCGGTGTATTTCCATTAAACTGGTTATCTCTTCCCTCCACTTCTCCCACCTTGCCTCTTTCTCACCTTATCGTCTCTACTGGGCCTGTCCCCCGCAGCAGTAGGACTGGTGACCTGGGGCTGCAGGGAGAGCAGGGTGTCAAACAGCGTCCTGGTCTCAGCCATCTGGCTGGCAATGTCTGCATTAGAGTGCTGGCCAAACACCTCAGGGTGCTCTGTGGACGGCAGCCTGCTGATATAGTCCTTGTAGGAAGACTGGAGTCCGTCATTGGGGATGTAATAGGATGTTAAGGAGGACAACCTGACAGATAAATGGGGTTGACAGAATATAAAGTCAGTGGTATGAGATGTTTTTTGGTGGACAATTCCCAATTTCCTTGGAGAGATTATTTTCATCTCATCTGAAGTAACTGATGTAGAAACATAGCAGCAAAACATAACCCTGCCAATATGAATGACAAAAACACAGAGAGTCAGTGTATTGACAATATCTAAAGAGTCTCTAGCACACACTGCCTGAATGTATGGAGTGCTAGCATTCTGATTCTTTAAATATACATGTATATGTGTCAGAATGAATGTGTGTGTGTCAAAGTGTCTTACTTGAAGGAGGGCTGGTTCACGGCAGCATCACAGAAGTAGTCACTGATGTATGTGGTCAGAAGACGTCCCAGTCGTCTGTTACGTGTCCTCCATAGTTGACCTCAGCAATGAGGTACTTCAACGCATCCCAGGGAATCTTCTCATACATATCCAGGTACAGACTGAGCAGATTCTCACTCACCTGGGGGCATCAAGATGATGATTTTAACAGACCAAGAACTAAAGGAAGTAAGTAGGTGGTCTCGTACATTTCTTTAAATGTTTTTTGAAGCTTTATATGCCTTTATGCGATAGAGCAGTGAAAGACAGGAAAAGGGGAGAGAGCCGGGACGACATGCAGCAGAGGACCGTGGATCAGATTCAATAAATAGTCTCATACATTTGAATTTGATTGTCATTATCCATTTGTCTAACAAACACTCTGACAGGGTATGAAATGGCCTTTCTGCCTTCAGCCGTCACTGTTTCCTTCAGTGTCAGATAAAGCATATTTATAATCTTTAAACTTTTTGAATTATTCAGCTTTTTGCACATTTCTTTTTGAATGGGTTTCTATGGAGAAAAATTTCAAATCCCCTTCAACTTTCAAATCCTTCAACTTTCAAAGCCTTCTTCTTCCTCATACTTTCAGCTACAGACACCATAGTTAGACATTTCAACTAGAAGGGTTTTCAGCAGTGCAGTTTAAATGCTTTCGGGCTTCAACATTATTCAGACAGGTAGTCTCCCAGTTCTGTATTTTCAGCAATGTTTTTGCAATTCATTTCAGCTTTCAGCATTCCAACGCATTTTCAGCAGGAAATGCATTTTCTAGTTCAACTATTTCTTCCATTCCCTCTTTTTTGAAACGCTTCTTCTTCTTAATTTTTTAAGCTACAGAAACCGTTCAACTATCAAAATGTTCAGCTCTTTCAGGTCATGGGTGCTATGTCTCTTCATATTTATAATCTTTAAACTTTTTGAATTATTAAGCTTTTTGCAACTTTTTTTTTAATGGGTTTCTATGGAGAACATTTTTAAATCCTCTTAAACTTTTTAAACTTTCAAATCCTTCTACTTCCTCATACTTTCAGCTACAGAAACCATTTCAACTTTCAAATGTTGAGAAAATCCTTAACTATTGCTGAATGATTCAGCTTTTTGATATCTTTTAAACTTTTTGAACTGTCCCATTTTTACTTTTATGATTTTTCAGTCCTTTTCTGACTTTATAATGGGTGTGTATTGCGCTGCTTAGAGTGCGTGATGTCACCGCTAGAGTGAAGAGGAGCTTGAGATTCTTATGAAAAAAAGATTTGTCTTTTGCCACTGACTCCACAATTTTCACTCTTCATGCATAATTTCTGGATGTAAAAGTAGCTAATCTTGTCCTTGTCGTAAACAACTGACTGTGGAATCCCACAGACTTACATATTTGGCACAGTAGCCTTTAATTGAGAGGAAAGCCAACTTTCTGCTCCATAGAGACCAATGTTAAATCTGGCTTCAAGAACATTTTCCACAGAACACGGTACCACATTTCTAAATCGCCTTTGAAGACACATTTCTTACACTAGAGACACAATTTTCACAGGATCTGTTCTCAAGTCATCCTTCCTCTCAATTTCCAATATTGGAGCAATAGGAGCTACGGTTATGG
>JAVDOI010000164.1:190000-215000 GCA_032191485.1 Leptoclinus maculatus
GTGACGTAATATATCACAATGATGTGAGGTGGCTAAGTCGGGGGTCCGCACTGCAGCGATTTTTCTCTCTCAAAGAGGAAATTGGAATTTTTTTGGGTGAGAAGGGACAACCGATGGAAGAACTGTCCGATCCTGTATGGCTGGCAAATCTGGCTTTTTTGGTTGACATAACGAAGCATCTGAATGCGCTGAATGTTAATCTTCAAGGAAAAGATGCAGTGGTGAGCCAGCTATACGCTCACATCAAGGCCTTTGGAACCAAACTGCAACTTTTCCAAAGACACTTGTCCCAAACAGAGCCCTGCACCGCGCACTTCCCAGCTTTGAAAGAGGTCATTGACAGTTTCCCACAGGACAACATCGGTGCGCAAATGAAGAGTTATGCAACAGCTATCGCATCTCTTTCTGTGGAATTTAACAAACGCTTTCGGGACTTTGCAGTTATTGAAAAGGACATGTTGCTTTTCTCTTCTCCCTTCTCCGTGGACCCTGATGATGCTCCTCCACAGCTGCAGCTGGAGCTCATTGAGCTGCAGTGTGACGATGAGTGCCGCGGAAAACACTAGCAGTGTTCTCTCGTTGACTTTAACCGGCAGCTGGACAAAAGCAGGTTTCCAGAAATGCGGTCCTTCGCTAAGAAAATGCTGAGCTTATTCGGCTCCACATATTTGTGTGAGCAAACATTCTCAGTCATGAACTTAAAGAAGAACCGATTGAGGTCAAGGATGAGTGACTCCCACTTGCGTGACATTTTACGCATCTCAACCACTGCCCTCAAGCCAGACCTGGTCTCTTTACTGAAATCTAGATCTCAGTATCACCCTTCTCATTAGTGTCAGCAAGTCATCTGTTCCTTGATCAATCTGAAATGGAGTGTTTTGAACGGTAACATCTGTCACTATTAACAGTGAAAAGCTTAAAGCACACTAATGCACTTGGACTTATGGCACTTATCTTATTAAACTCTTCAATAAGATTTGGTTATAACTGTTGATGTTATGTACCTGTAGACAAACTATTGCTTTCTGAAAGATCTTGTAAAAGACAAGGGCAGAATTCACTTGTTTTAAAGTTGAATGATAACAGACCACTTTGCATTACTTATAACTCCTGTTTAAAATGCTCATGAGGCAAAGATATTTAACTCATGGAAATGTAAGGTATTCTATACAGTTTGTTCAACGTTATCTGACTGAATGAAAGGCAGAATTGTGTTTTTAGAGTTGTTCACGTCTGCCTGAGTGGCTTATATTTGGTTACATTGTCACTTGAAAAATAAAGGTAATTGTGACAATGAAAACTGTTTTATAACAGTGTGTATTTTCATGTAACTTTTGTTGTTAAAAAAATGTCAGAAGGAACTATTGGCCCCCGGGCATCTTCACTAAATCAAATTTGGTCCTCTTTGCAAAAAGTTTGGACACCCCTGATCTAATACAACCTACAAGAAGAGTTACCACAATATCCTGTTTTTTTCGCCATAACTCGGCGAACTACGCACTCTGAAAAATGCTCCGACCACGAAGCTAGAAGCTGACAAAGACAAAGTTGCTATCAAACAGCATTAGCATTCGACACGGATTCCAGCGCTATATTCATAATTACTCTCCGTCAAACCGTTCAAAAGATATCAGCAAACAAGCAGACAAAACCAAGCCATACACCCCGCAGAAAAATTCATAAATGTCACTCACTTTTAGATGAATCATGAAGAAAAGCGTCCAATAATCCGTTTTCACCGCTAAAACCTACTTCTGCTATCTATTTCCTGTCTAATTCAACTGTTTCCTGGAGAAAGGGGGGTAAAACAAGGCTGGGGGACCACGTTTCACATTTGGTGAATCCGGTTTTACGCAGGGCTACGCTGCGCACGTATCTGTTTTTTACGGAAAACGATTCTGTCAATCAAAACCATGTTGCCTCCACTGCATTGGCTAGATCCTAAGGGGTGTTTAGAGGTGTCATGGTATGGGATTGACCAACCACAGGCTGAGATATGGCCCCACACACACAGGCAAAAGCGCATGGAGCCGTAAGTCGCCGACACAGAGAGGCCTTAGAGAGGATTCTAGCTCTCACAAATGATGCCAGACTGCTGTATGTGATAGATTGTACATGTACAAGGATAAAGGAGTTAAATATATAGTTATATAGTATATAAAAGTACAATGGAACAGCTGGAGAAGCTGTTTCCCAAATGACGACCTTTCGTGACCTCTCGTACGTTTATCTCTCTAGCTCTGGCCTGCTTCACTCTATTCACTCCAATTCTTTTTTGTATGACTACTGTCATGCTTTGCTATTATGGTGGGTGGTTTTAGGCTTTACTGAGCCTCATTTAATATAGTTTTATCAATAATAGTGCTTTTTCACCAGGCAAACCTGACATTTTCAAAGTGGAGCTGTGTTCCATCTTCATTTGCTATTAACCAGTAACAAATACACAATATTGACACCTCTCACCAAAGCTCACCCACTTGAGTGTTATTAATACATTTAAATTATTCAAATAGACCTTGTAGTTAGAGAGTAAGGCCCCTTTGAGTATGGGTATAGTATTTTCGAGCAGAAGCCTAAAAATAGGGCTAGTTACCAGAAGAGAAGTCTGTCATGAAGTGTAAGACTACGTAAACAGCTTCATCAATGATGTACTAATGTTTAGTTGTGACCATATATGGACCAGGAGGTTAAAGATGCTCCAAGTAAAAAGGTAGAAACAGGAGACAACAAAGAATCACCACTTGGCTTCTTTAGGATTCTTTTCAGGCTTCTGGTTTGGAGTCTTTGTGACGAGGCTTATTGGTGATCTGAACTTTTGAGGTTTTTCTTTTATTTACTTTTTGCATGATCTGTTTCTGTAACCTTTAATCTTTTTATTGTATAAACCAAATAAAACTGGTTTGTATTTTGTACATTCCAACCAAAGTCCAGTGTTGCTGGTCTCTGAGGGTGTCTGTAGTCTCCATGAGGTCAGAGAGCTCTTCTCCTGGGAGAGGCTGACAGCACTGAATGATTGGCTCAGATAGTTTAGATGCTCTGCTGGTTCATCATGCTTGGTGTTCATGTGATTACAGGACTTAGACATTAGCTGTTGTGTTTGTGGTGAAGCAATAGGGGTCAGATTAGCATCTAGATGTAGGGTGATAGGGTCAGGGTCCTGAAGGTTCTGACCACACGGGGTTCCTCCTCCAGTGGTGGTCCTTTAAACAGGTCCATCCTGGAGTACTTCCAGTCCTCCTCCACCTGTTGAACACAACCTGTTGATATCCGGCTGTCGGGGGGGCGACTTCTTATCCTGAAACAAGTGATACAACAGCAGCTCGTGTTTGAAGCTCTGCTGACTTCACCCACACTGACGGGGTTGTAACTGGTCACCTGGTAGATGTTTCAGTGTGAGAGGCTGAAGGGCTTGAAATGCTATGACTAGGAACGGGACAGCTGTTTGCTGTGACACAACATCTCAACATGTTGTGAACAGTTGTGTGTATTTCTTCTCTATGTTTGACTCCCTGTGTGACGGCCCCCGGGCCTCTGCTTGTGAGTGTTGTGTTGCTGTGTTGTCTGTCTTTCGGTGGTCCTGGTTCCTGGTTGGTTGGAGCTTGAGACCATCAAGGAATTGTAGTCAGCTGGTCACTACTTCCGGTCTATAAGCCCCGCCCCTTCCTTATTTTCCCCGTAACCACCTGTAAATTACTCTGAAGATGTTCTGTTAGTAAGGTGAATATTTCATACAAACCTTTATTTGCTAGTTAACTAAGATAATCACTTCCTGCTGGCTTTTAATTTGTAAGTGCCTGTTACGTTTTGGGTCCTTTATTTTGAAGTCCTTCTGGCGAAACCGGAAGCAGATCCACATCTCGTCAGAGTAAAGTAACTTGACTTCACATAAAGAAAAGTGTTCATAAGATATTCCTCCACAATAAGAGTTTCTTTATTAACGGTTAAGCTCCTAGCTGGAGCGGGAACAACGTGTTGTGTGTTTATTGTGTTTATTGTGTGTTTGATGTGTTACTGTTTTAACTAGATGCTAATGTTAGCTTAACAGCTATGGCTGAATGACTAAGCTAACTTTAAGCTGATGCTAGATTTTGGTTTTAAATATGCTGTTGAGAAGTATATATGTGAGAAATGTTTGATGAATGTCCACATGTATATTTAAATGTGATGTAATGAATGTCGATACTCGTTAGAGCTCATTGATGTTGTATCTGTTCCGTAGCTCTTACGGTGTTTTCTGGAGGTTAAAAGGAGAAAAAGTAGATTTGTGTTCATCAACATGAGGATGAGAGTTGAGCATCAATAAAGGCCTCTGGAAACATCAGTACGCGTCACCATTGTCCGGCTGGGGTCCGCTACACCACCTTGTGCTACGTTGGACATTTGACCTGCTGTATACTTTGATCACATCTTTATAATAATATAATGTATCACTACCTTAGTTAACCTGCAGTATGTTTCCCTGCTAGTATCCTTTGTTAGAGTTCACATGTTACATCTGTTACACTCATTACATCTGTGTTAAATGAAACTTCTTTCTTTAGTTAATCCTCTCGTGTGCTCCCCTTATTCACTGAGGTCTTAGAGCCGGACCAGAACACCGAGGACCGGACATGGACCGGCAGGATACTGGTCTGAGGTCTACGGTGTGCCCGGGTCCTCGGCCTGTTCCAAACACCAGAGCATCTTCAACATGTCTTTGTCTTTGTGTCTCTGCTTCCTTTGTTTGGGCCCTCGTTAGTCGTCAGGATCTCTCCCAGCCGGTTTAGATCCATGTCCACTGAGTAACTTGTAGTCCCATGTTTCTAAGTGTCTGGTGATCAGAGGGAGTGTTAACCCGAGTAGTCGGAGAGAACAAGTCTCAGAGTCGTGAACATAAGATGTGAGCACAGTTTACCATTGTGAGAGCGTTTGGGACTCATCAACGTGATGAAATGAAGTCATGTTAAGGCCCTTTAATCAGACCCCCTCCTCTTCTCTCACTACAGCGTCTTCACATTGAACTGCTTCAGTAACCTCTGTGGAGCATTACAACCACAGCTCAGCTACTTTAACCTGTGTGGGCCTGCTTTCATCTCTCAGCCTCTTCAACACTTCTCTTTGCATTTCTCTAAATTGTGCAGTGGACTAAGACTTTCCAACAATACATGTTGTTACCAGTGACTCTAACATGATCACGGTGATTGTTTGTGTACTATATGATCAGTATTTAGTACATTGTGTGTAGAATGATGGATTTGGGACACAGACTGTGGTGTTGTTCATCCAGCAGGGGGCGTCCTCTCACTGCACATCAAGTCTCAGAGTCCTGAACAACTCAACACGTTTAGACTAAAGATTCAAACTAATTATGATCTTTAATTACATTAAACAAGGAATTAAACTGAGACTGAGTGTGTGTTGGAGGTGATACACACATGTAGTGTATACATGTGTGTGTATACAAGACATCTTCTTCATTCAAATCACCATTTCTTCATCCTTCTGCTCCCCGTGTCTCTCTACATTTGGGTTCATCTCCTGCTGCCTTTTTGCCCAAACTTGACAGAAGGAACCAAAACCCAGAATATGGAGCCATCAGATGGATGGTTTGAAGAGGAGCTCTATGATCTGAGTTATTCCTGCTTTGTTTCCATGGAGCGTGGAGGAGATCTCCTAGTAGGAGATTAAAGAGGCTGTGTTGAGATTGGTGAGCAGGAAGACATCATCAGTGTTATGGATGGTGGCTTCTTTACCGGACTGCTTCTGTCACGGTCTTGGTTTGGTTTGGTTCACGTTTTATTTAGAGTTTCTCTTGTGTCCCGGGTTCTTCTTCTTTTAACTTGTTTGGCGGTTGTCATCCAGTGAAAGGTGCATTACCGTCACCTACTGTGTTGGATTGTGGACCCGAGTACCCTATCCCCGTGTGCCGGGTTCTTCTTCTTCTCTTGGTTTTAATGGCGGTTGGCAAACAAGTTTTAGGAGCATTACCGTCACCCACTAATCTGGAGTGTGGACTCAGGATAGTCATTCTGTAATACGACAACCAAACAAACAAACATCAAATAACAATATATATAATACTCAAATTCTATCCATTAGTCTTGTTGACTCCAAACACTACAGAAGAAGTCCCCAACATGTCTCACTGAAGCTTGTCTTTAGTACATGAATGATATTCTCCTCTCCCATCTCTCTGAGACCATTTTTTAAACTTCTCTCACTGACTCGTACCTCTGACAGGACAATAAAACATGGTCCACAGTTTCTTCTTCTTCACAACATTCACACTTTCCATGATTATGTTTTCTAATAACATAGAGGGAACTGTTCAGACCAGTATGTCTTGTCATGACCCTCTCCTATTTTCTATTTTGTCCACTAGATCCTGCACTCCCAACCAATGCTTTGTTTTTAAACAGATATCTTCCTTTGCTCCCTTTATTACATTCAGTCTGCCATATCTTTGTGATTTGTCCCTTAATCACCACTTTAGCTTCTGACTTACTTATATTTACATTAACAATATTTCTCCCACTCTTCAAAGCCTTTTTTGCTGCTTTATCCTCCTTCTCATTGCCATCGACTCCAACATGTGCAGGGACCCACACAAATGTAACCGCCATCCGCATTAGATGGATTCTGAATAGTGCTTGTAGTATTTCATACAGTGAATCCTCTCTGCTTCTGGAGTGGCAACATTTCAGACTGGTTAGTACTGCACATGAGTCTGATGCAATCACCACTCTCTCTGGCCTGACGTCCTCACTGTAAGGCAATAACTATGGCCATCATCTCACATGTAAACACAGAGAAGTCATCACTGAGTCTCTTCACACACTCAGACTGGAATTATGGGATTACTGCTGCTGCTGCTGTTCTACCAGTTTGGGGGTCTTTAGATCCATCTGTATAGATTTGTATATAATTGTGATAATTCCTCCTGATGTATGACTTGAATATCTTACAGTTTCCCCCACATTCATCTCTCATTACTTCAAGGAGGCCAAGATCAATTTCAGGCTGTGGCAGTAACCAAAGAGGAATAGCTGGACCACAGCTGGAGAACAGCTCCTATCCAATATACCCAATTCACTCGCCTTCTCCTTATCAACCCAACCAAAGCTCTTTGTTGGTGTTTTATCATGTTCCCAGCATGGCTCAACTGCACTTATTGTTGGATGGTTGTTATGTCCTTGTAAACTGGCCCAATATGTAAACTGGCCCAATATGTCATCATGATCTGTATTCTTCTCAGCTCCAACAGCATTTCCCCCATTTCTACCTGCAATGCCGGCACAGATGTAGTTTTAAAGCCCCACTACATATTCTTAGTGCTTGTATTACATCTAATTTTCCCAATAATGTTTTAGACGCTGACCTATAAGCCACACAGCCATAGTCTATTACTGATCTTATCAGCCCCATATCTATAGCTTTCAAAGCAGACCTGTCAGCTCCACTCTGTTCCCACCAAGCATCTCATTACATTTAACACCTTTTTACATTTATTCACCATTTTATCAATATGTACATTCCATGTGAGCCTAGCATCAAACCACATTCCTACAAATGTGTACGAGTCTGTCATTTTCAGTTCCTTACCATATAAATACAATTTGACCTCTGTTCCAATGTTCTTTCTTGTAAACAAAAGGGTATTTGTTTTTTCCACTGAACATTTAAATCCCCATTCCAATGCCCACTGTTCCACTCTTTTGATTGTTTCCTGCATCTGTTTCACAACATATTCCACATTCATACCTCTTTTCCACAGTGACCCATCATCTGCCAATAAAGATCTCCCTATGTTTTGTCCAACATTTTCATATACATCATCAATCATTATTGAAACAATAAAGGACTAATCACACTTCCTTGTGGTGTTCCATTGTCCACCAAATGTCCGACAAACACCTTCCCACTCTCACTTCTATAGAGCGACCAAACAAACATGTTGAACCCATCTGAACATTTTACCTGATATTCCTAATCTTTTAATTTGGATTAATAGTCCCTCTTTCCACAGTGAATCATACGCTTTCTCCACATCAGAAAACACTGCTACCACTACCTCCTCGTTCACTTGTGCCTTCCTCACCTCTGCTTCTAGACATGCTATTGGATCCATTGTTCCCCTTCCTTTTCTAAATCCACGTTGATATTTTGACCTAAGATTCCTAGTTTGATAATAATAAGTTAGTCTTTGTGTGATCATTCGCTCCATGATGTTACACATGTGTGAAGTCAATGCTATTGGTCTATAGTTAGACGGATTAGTGGGATCTTTTCCTGGTTTCCTGATGGGTACTATAACTGCTTGTTTCCAAAGTCCTGGTCATTTTCCTTCCTGACAAACTTTGTTATATAATTCCAAAATCAACTCTAATGCAAAATCAGACAAATGGTTTAACATGATGTAGTAAATCTGATCTTCACCTGGAGCAGTTAGCCCTGATGTTCTTATGGCCCTTTTGATCTCTTCCAAAGTGAAGGGAGCATTCATTGCATCTCCCCTCTCTTCATCTGTTTCCAACAGTTCTTTATTTGCTTCACTTGTTCTCTGTCTTCCACTTAAACCCTCCTCTGACATATTACCACAACTATGGACCTCAATCAGTGCTTTTGCTAACATTTCTGCCTTTGCTTCATCATCGTTAGCCACCACGCCGCCATTTCCCAGTACTGGATACCCCCACTCCCGTTTTACTGCACTCATCTTCTTTATCATCCCCCAAACTTGATTCATTGAAGTGCTTCTCCCTATTGTGTTACAACATGATCTCCAATACTTCCTTTTACTTTCTTTGGTAGTTTTCCGTACTACTGCTTGCATTCTCTTGTACTCTATTACATTTTTTAAATTGTGGGTGTTTTTTAAAACCTTAAAAGCCTTATTCCGTTTCTTTATTACCTCACTGCACTCATCATTCCACCATGGAACTAACTTCCGCCTCTTTGTACCGGCTTTCCTTAAACTTGTCTGATTGGCAGCTCCAATTATTGCATCTCTCACATGTTCATGAAACGTTTCTACATCCTGTTCTCTATCTATATCTTTAAACCTTGATTCACTCATTTCTCTGAATGTATCCCACTGAGCCTTTCCAAATACCCACCTTTCTCTGTATCCTCTGAACCCACCCTGCTTCCTCTTCCTATTCTACAGAAAATGGGGTAATGATCACTTCCAACAGTAGAATGCTTCCACACCTCCCACACACGAATACCTGCCAATGACCGTGATGCTATGGTCAGGTCTAAACTTGACTCATGACCTGACTTGTAATTCACTCTGAAACTCCAATCATTTAAACATACAAGTCCCAAGGAGTCCATCACCTCCTCTACTATCAATCCATTGCTATCAGTCTTTTCCCCTCCCAGAGAGTGTTATGCGCATTCAAATCACCACACCAAATGACCCGTCTTCTGTCGAGTCCCTTTATTTCCTCTAATGCTTCTAACTCCAATCGTTGACATGGATTGTAAAAATTCACCACAACCAAACGTTCATCCCCTAACCACACTTCAACAACTACATATTCTAGGTCTTTTTCTATTTCTCCATAATAAATTCCTTGCCTAATAAAGGTAGCACATCCTCCCCCATTCCCCCTTCTCTCTCCCTTCTTATGCACACATATCCCTGAATCACAAAATCTAAGTTTGGCTGAAGCCATGTCTCTTCAACACATATGATATCTGGTTTGTATTCTAACCCATTAAGAAAACCTTTACATTCTTGGCCATTTGCTAACAGACTCCTTGCATTCCACTGTAGAATGAACATGATGACTAATCCTGTGAACATGTTTCTTTGTTTACGTGTTCACTTCCTGCATTTGTGTGTTTTCCCGCCACTGTGATTGTCTGCCCCGCCCCTGATTGAATGCACCTGTGTCTAATCTCCTCCACCTCCTCAGTGTATTTAAACCCTGTGTTCCTGTCTCTGTTCCAGTTTGTCTTAGTCCTCTGTGTCTAATGGTTTTCCTAGTGTTCATCTTCCTGTTTTTTTTTCACATCTTGGTTTTTCTTTGGATTCTTTGTTACATATTGTTGGACGTTTTCTTTATTAAAATCACCGTTTCTTCCTCCTTCTGCTCCCTGTCTCTCTGTGTTTGGGTCCATCTCTGCTGCCTTTTGGCCTTAACTTGACTCACTGGTTCACTCTTTGTTGTTATTTTAATTTGGTCAGAAGTAAACTCAAATGATCTTAATTTGTAGGAAACCTCATAATAGTACAAAGTATGTATCTGTGTATCTGTATTAAAATCATCTGAGACGTTCACTTCTTCTGCTGATTATTTACCTGCTGATTTTGTGTTGGAAGTCAAAGAGAAATTAAATGATATATGTAGCTGAAGGTTATGTTGCACCTCTGCTTTATAATAGTAATACAAGAATAAGTCTGCAGCAAGATGGAAACATCTTTATTTATTTTTCACACACTCTAGAACCTTTTTCCTCTTTCCGTTTTCTCCTTCACAATAAAAGCCCCAGACACAGACACTGGACCACTGCTTCCTCGAGAGCTCTTAAAGTCACTCAGAGCCTTTGTAACCTCTGTGAGATGTCTCCTGGATGAATGAATCTCATGCAGCTGCTCAGGCTTGTGGTAACAGCAGGTTCATTCCACATCTGCATTTATGACAAAGGACTCAGTAGAATGTTCATCACTTGTGGACAACTGCGCATGCTCTGTCTAGAAAGACGGGATCACGTTAGTGTTAGCTAGCTATACCGGAGACATTTTACTGGCAATAAAACGCATTAAAAACGTATAGTTAATTTAATGAAAACATGGCGAATATAATCTAAGACAAATAATATCTGTTGGAGCTATTTATTTTATATTAGTATTTTGTTATTTAATTAATAAGTAGTATTGTTTAATTATTCTAGATGTTTGATATATTAAGATTGCTTTTTCTCTTTAATAGTAATTTGTTTAGTTATATTATTTGTTGTTGTTTGGGTAATTACTGTGGGCACCTGTGGCTATATATATGAGTGAATGGATAGGACCAGCATGCACCGGGGTGGGCTTATAGTTTTTACCAGCACAGGAGAAACAGCACAGGAGAGACAACACAACAGGAGTTTTCTTTGTTCTTTTGTTTGTTTGCTTGTTTTGTTTGCTTTACTAAATAAATAAGAAAATCGGAATCCTGCATGGACAATCTACTCTCTTCTGCCTGCGTAAAACACTGACCACGGTGCATCAGTGGCGTTAGATTATTGTTTGTTTTATTTTGATTTATTCGACAAATGGCCACTACAATATCCAAACAAATAAAGCCAGCTCAACTCTTATGTACTTTTAAAGTTAGTTAACATTATATTGTCCACAGACACGTTACCTAGCATCGACTCCTCTGTTGCTTTGAGGATTACCCATAATCCCTTGCGTCTACTATTCAGTGCAGGTACCAATTTACAACAGCAGGTGGCGTAGTTTTCCTGTTTAGCGGGATTTAACCTGAACCTTTTCAACTATGTGACACTCGTTGTGTGTAATGCTGCACGATGGAAGCTCTGGAAGTGTTAGGACGACATGAGGAGAAGAAAGGAGGGAACTAGTGTTCAGGGATCACCTCACCCACAAGAAGCTTCATTTAAAACTCCTTTTCTTGGTCTTCCTCTTGGTCCGTGACTCACTGTAAAGACTCATTGATCAGCAGCTCATTTCTATACATCAACATTCATGAGGTGCTTTGCTTTCACCATTGATGGTTGAATGTGGGCGTGTAGAGGGAGGGATGTGAGGCTCAACCAGCTGCTCACATTTACAGCTTGATTTGAGATTTAAAACAGGAAGTAGCTCACTAACAGGACTACACAAGGTTTTATGAATCTGAATATGTTTTATGTGCATTTCCTCATTTCAACGTAAACAAACATTCAGAGTGGATCCTACACTCTGGTTCATCAATGAGACCTCTGGTCTTCCCGACCGTCTCCTCACCTGCAGCTCATTCTCTCATTAGTCCCTCAGTATTGTTACAAGTCTACTTTCACTCGGTCCTTGTCAGATCGACTTGTATGTTTCTGTCAAACTCTCCAGTGTTTCCTAGTCCGTGTTATCTGAGTAAAGTCAATGTTATGGTTGTATTTGTAAGCAACAGAGTAAATAAATGAAGGGTTAAGTTTTCTATTAATTTGTATTAGTTTTTGTTAATTTAAAGGACAAATTGTTTTCAAACAACACGTTTCTAAGTTTAGTTTTATTTTGAATGAAATAAATACATCGTTTCCGGTCCTTACTGTGTAACTATGGTAACTTGATGACGCTCTAATAATGAACTGCAGTCTGAAGTTCAGCCGCTGGAGGTCGCTGCTGCTGTAGAATACATGATATCATATTTAATCAAAGTAAAGAGAAGCAGCAGTGAGCTCACCTGTGTGGGAGGACTACAGGTGACCCTAACCCTAACCCTAACCCTTTCACATCCTTCATCCACTGTGATGCATTACTGCTGCAAACACTCTGTTACAAGCTCTGTTTATGTGTCATATATATATATTGTGATGTCATGAGAGGGAGGGTCATTGATGGGAGATACATCCCCTCCCAGTGGTTGCAGCAAAGACTACAACCCATCATGGCATCTGGGTAAAAGACTACAATTCCCATAGTCAGCAGGGCAGGCGGGGCCAAGGCTGCTGCCCAGCTGAAAGAGAGGGGCCTGATTACCCGGCAGGGGTGTGTGTGGAGACAAAGGAGAGAATGTTTGGAGAGAGGACAGAAGCGAACTGGGAGAGAAAGAGTTTTATTTTACGTTAAAGACAATGAACCAGAAGAACACTGAAGATTCTTATGTTTGTGTTTTGTAGCGGCTTTCGGCTGGAATTAAGTTTACCTTTTGCTTAAAGAATGTAAATATATATTATTTTGAATTAGAACACACCCGCTTGTCGTCTTCATTTGTGCACCCACGCTTCACAAGCTGATCCCGACCTCTCAAGACATCACAATATATATATATGAATAATAATGAGTATATATGGAGTCTCACCGTCTGAGGACAGAAGCTGCTCTGAACTCTGCTGGTTCAGCAGCTGATACTTCTGAACTGTGTTTTTCCTAAACTCAACGATCATCTCGTTGGTTTCACTGACGTTGAGCAGCAGCTTGTTCTCTGAGCTCCGCTCTGTAACCTTGTTGATTTCTTCTCCATATGAAGTCTCCTTGTTGTTTTGTGTCATCTGAACACTTTAAACAGAGTTCTCTTCATGTCGGAGTATCAGTCGAGGGTGTGCAGCGTGAACAGCAGGGGGCCCGGCACACGGCCCTGGGGGGCTCCGGTGTTCATCACTAGAGTGGAGGAGGTGCTGGTCTGTTAGTGAGGAGGTCTAAGAACCTGTTACAGAGTGAGGAACTCAAGACCAGAGTGCTCAGTTTACCAGCATCAGCTTCATGTTGAAGGCTGAGCTGAAGTACTAACATTGTGATGAAGGTGTGGTTGTTTTCAGGAGGAGTGACGGCTGAGAGGAGACGGCATTGTTGGGATCTATCAGGAGCGTGTTTGGTTATCAGCAAGTATAAAACTAAATTATTGACATTAATATCATTATTAATGTCCATGAGATTATTAACAATTATTAATAATAACGGGGCACCACCCTGAGAACAGGGACCAATAACAAACTATAAACTAAGTCTCATAATTAATATTCACTCACAATGTTTATAGTCAAAGTACTATTACACATTCAGAGTGAACAGTGAAGGTTTGATATCAGCTGTTATCACAATACACATGAACACAGTAATCACAGACAGCTGCTCTTTATGTACAACAGAGTTTATTAAGTTCTGATAATAATGATCAAGTCAACTAAGATCTAAGACTATACAATTATGAGCTTCCTATCTAACATCAACAAACAATGTGTGTGTGTGTGTGTGTGTGTGTGTGTGTGTGTGTGTGTGTGTGTGAGTGTGTGTGTGTGTGTGTGTGTGTGTGTGTGTGTGTGTGTGTGTGTGTGTGTGTGTGTGTGTGTGTGTGTGTGTGTGTGTGTGTAGGGGGAGAAGTGAGAAAACTACCCAAAATAGCGGATGTAGTCTAGTACGTGACCACACCACGCAAGACTACAAAATGGCCGCGGGGCCACGACAGAGGCCACGTTTACACACCACGTGTGTCTGAGATGAGTAACAAAACCTGTATGTGTGTGTGTGTGTGTGGTAGTGTGTAAGTGTGTGTGTGTGTGTGTGTGTGTGTGTGTGTGTGTGTGTGTGTGTGTGTGTGTGAGGTAGTGTGTGTGTGTGTGTGTGTGAGGTAGTGTGTGTGTGTGTGTGTGTGTGTGTGTACGCCGTCCTTCAATCAGAGGATCGGCGGTTTGATCCCCGGCTCTGGCTCCGCTAGTCGCATGTCGATGTGTCCTTGAGCAAGACACTTAACCCTGAATTGTAAGTCGCTTTGGGTAAAAGCATCTGCTAAATGACTGTAATGTCATGTGTGTGTGTGTGTTCTCTGATTTAAAGATATCTATAGAGCAAGAGAAATAGAAATATAGGAATGAGTTAGATTCGAGTTTTGAGTCTCTTTGTAGTAGTTTTGAGTCTCTTTGTGGTAGTTTTGAGTCTCTTTGTAGTAGTTTTGAGTCTCTTTGTGGTAGTTTTGAGTCTCTTTGTGGTAGTTTTGAGTCTCTTTGTGGTAGTTTTGAGTCTCTTTGTGGTAGTTTTGAGTCTCTTTGTGGTAGTTTTGAGTCTCTTTGTTGTAGTTTTGAGTCTCTTTGTAGTAGTTTTGAGTCTCTTTGTGGTAGTTTTGAGTCTCTTTGTGGTAGTTTTGAGTCTCTTTGTGGTAGTTTTGAGTCTCTTTGTAATAGTTTTGAGTCTCTTTGTAGTAGTTTTGAGTCTCTTTGTGGTAGTTTTGAGTCTCTTTGTTGTAGTTTTGAGTCTCTTTGTAATAGTTTTGAGTCTCTTTGTAGTAGTTTTGAGTCTCTTTGTGGTAGTTTTGAGTCTCTTTGTTGTAGTTTTGAGTCTCTTTGTAGTAGTTTTGAGTCTCTTTGTGGTAGGTTTGAGTCTCTTTGTTGTAGTTTTGAGTCTCTTTGTAGTAGTTTTGAGTCTCTTTGTGGTAGTTTTGAGTCTCTTTGTGGTAGTTTTGAGTCTCTTTGTAGTAGTTTTGAGTCTCTTTGTGGTAGTTTTGAGTCTCTTTGTGGTAGTTTTACGTCTCGTTGTGGTTGTTTTAAAGCTTTTGTGGTAGTTTTAAGTCTCTTTGTAGTAGTTTTGAGTCTCTTTGTGGTAGTTTTAAAGCTTTTGTGGTTGTTTGGAGTCTCTCTGTAGCTGCATTATGTCTCTTTGTAGTCATTTTGTTACAGTTTGTTGTTGTTTTGAGTCTCTTCATAGTCACTTTATGTCTCTTTGGGGTTGCTTTTTAACTTTCTGTGGTTGTTTGGAGTCTCTCTGTAGCTGCATTATGTCTCTTTGTAGTCATTTTGTTACAGTTTGTTGTTGTTTTGAGTCTCTTCATAGTCACTTTATGTCTCTTTGGGGTTGCTTTTTAACTTTCTGTGGTTGTTTGGAGTCTCTTTCTCGCTGCCTTTGTTAAATCGGTCCATTTAAGATGATATTTACACTCTGTGAATTTTGGCAAACCTTTCTGAACTGTGTTTCTGTGACATTGATCATCTTTAATTTCACAAGAAGCTGCTGACTGATTGCAGATTATGACTGTTTCCATGACAACCAGGCCAGGCTGAGATGTTCCTATCAGATTGATGATGTCAGCGTCCTCTTGTTATTTCCTGTAAATGTTTCAACATCAGCAGAGAGTCATTCAGAGGAGACATTACAGCTGCAACTAAGCATAATATGAATAGTTGATGAATCCATATGTTTTTAAAGTGATCATTGAGTCTATGAAACACGAGTGGTGTTCAGTGCAGCACACATTGTTGAGATTGAGTCCAAGGAGACATCTTCAAATGTCTGGGTTTGTCCGACCGAGAGTCCAAAAGCCAAAGATATTCAGTAGAGTCAAACTTACACACCTGCCTTTCACTTTTCAGAGGTCAAATACAAGAAAGTCTTGTTGGAGTCCTGATCCAGACCCCTTGTTAGAAAAATTCACTCAAGACCGGTTGAAAATCATTAATCACAGGACATTTATTCTTTGAGCACAAGAAGGAGTAAGGCTGATCACATACATACAACATGTCAGGATTGCTCAGAGGTCTAACTCTGAGGCACTTACATATATACTGCAAAACAACTGCACATGATTGGTCATGGATACTAAAACAATCACAATGATTGGTACATGGGTTGTTTCAAGTTGAGATCTTCGTCACCCGAGGTGACGCACATAAATTGCGTTCACGCCCCGCTTCAGTGAAGTGTATCAGTTACTTCACTTAAGCGTCTGCCCTGGCACTAAGGTCGTCTCCTTGCAATCAGGACGTTCTCACAACATCTTCAGCGCCTCCACAATCCTTGTTGTCATTCCGATTTAGGACCTGGTGCCGAGGGAGCTCCCTCCCTCAGCAGGCCTTCCACACTTTGATAGATTTATCAGCCGCTGAGTCTGATGTCAAAGCGAGTTCACCATAGGCAGGAAATGTCAGAGCAAGTTCACACATATGCAGGTCATGAACCTTCTCATGAGGACACCAAAACACACATATGATATTCATTTAGATTTTCTGACCCCAACACCCCTCCAAAGCCAGTTCTATCAGAACCAATGCTCTACAGTCCAGCTCCTTTCTTTACAGCTCTTCAAGAGAAGTCCTTTGGCCGCGACCATTCCAAACTTCCACCAGTTTTCTGTACATTTAAAAGCTGTCACAGAGCATCTGAATCATAATCCACCTCCATCTTTCTGTCATAAACTAAAGAAAAGTAGTGAAAGTGTCCTGATAATCAACCAGACAACAGAGGTGAGTGTGTGTGTCCTCCAGTGGTGGGCCGTCAGGGCCTGCAAAGCCTTCTCTGCTGGCCTAAACAGAATCACAAAGTTATAGCTATTTTATCATTTAATAATTTTTCTTAAATACACTACATGTATCATAATTTATAAAAATATTGTTCCCATTATCTTATGTTCTCATTGCACAGCTACTGTCTTCCTCAGTTGCTCTGCTTCCAGTGCAGCTTGTTTTAAGTAGAGCTTTTATCCAATCAGAGTTCACCTCTGTGTCTCTAGGTAGAAGAGAGGCCCGAGGCCTGCAGACTCACAAGTGAATCCATGTGCAGTTTAAGTGAATGGGGACGATATTGTTGATTGTGTTGCCAACTTGGCGACTCTCTCACTAAATCTAGCGACTTTCCAAACCCTCATGGCGAATGTTTTTGTCAAAAGCTACTAGTGACAAATCTAGTGACTTTTTCTGGTGTTGTTGGAGACTTTTCCGGTGTTTTTTTTTTTCCGTTAAGCACGTACGTTCTGCACTGTGGTGAACGAGCAGCGGGAGCTGCCGTCAGCCCCTCCGCCGCCCCAAAGCACTCACAGGCGCCTCACGCTGCAGTCAGAGCAGAGAGGAGACGCACTCTATCTATAGGTGTTGGCTTCATTTTGACACGAAACAAATAATAACCGTGGCTGTGTTTCAGCTGCAGCACAGCAGTGAAGGCCCAGGTATACAATGCACGGCCCGCCACTGTTTAATACCATAGTATTTGTTTTAGAATGAATTTAAAAATGGCCTTTATCAATCCTTTCCCATGAGTGAAATGAGCATAACATTGATATATGCAGTGTTGTGTTAACAGGTCGTTTTTTTAACTAAAGTGCAGATGCAAATATTATGTCCGACTGCATTCATGATACTAGTGAACTAAATGTATATGAATCATAACAAACCTAGTCCAGCTTCTTCCACACAAGTCCTTTCTTGTTCTCTCTCTTTCACCACTTCCACATCGTTGCTGTGACTTTCTGCATAACATCAGAGACAGAAGAAGACATTGAACTTGACCAGTCCTCCTTTTTAGATAAGATTATAATCTAAGATACGTTGGTTTTGGAATCATTGGTGCGTCAGTGCCAATAGGAAGTACCTTTCTCTCCTGGTCCCTTTGCATTGGTTGTGGTCTCTTCAACCAAATCAGCATCATCCACAGGCACAGGAAAGAGATCAAGCACCACATATTCAGTTTCTGTGAAAGCTTCAGTGAAAAGAAATGCACAAATTATAGGGACTGACTGCATTACCATCATTAGATACTCCTAATGAACAAACTAATACCAAGATTTCTGATTCTGACATTTGATATGGACTGAATGAATCTCAAAGTGAACTAACTCCAAGTTTTCATTTGACCCGGTTTCTAAAAGAGTGCATTAACTGTCCAACATATGTTACATTACATTACAGTCATTTAGCAGACGCTTTTATCCAAAGCGACTTACAATTCAGACTCTATCACATACACGTAGGCTCAGCTACGGGAGACATGTTGGGGTTAAGTGTCTTGCTCAAGGACACATCGACATGCGACTAGCGGAGCCGGGGATCAAACCGCCGATCCTCTGGTTGAAGGACGGCCCTGCTCTCCACTTAGCCACAGTCGCCCTTACACATAACAGGTTAATGTGAAAAAGGTCAACTTGTACTGTACCTTGCTCTGTCCTACAATCTTCACTGGTTTCTGGATTTGGCTGAAGAAACCTTCTGAAGTGCACTGTGATAAAAAAATACAATAATAATAATCTCCAATATTTGATTTTCAAACAAATAAATAGGCATTAGTCTCGAAACATTCCATTACATCATCAATACAGTGACTGAAATACTCACACTTTAGTACTTTTCCATGAACTTCTTTGAGGTCTTCTTCCAAGCAGTCATCCAGCTTCATCTGCATGCTAGTGAGGACATCAGCTGTGGAGACATTCCTGCGTTTTTCCCCCAAAAGCAGAAGAGGAAAGTACCCCAGAGCAGCAAGCCGGTCCAACTGAAAGGGAATTAAGTAAATGCAAATCATTAAGCCTGAATTTCACAGCAGAAAAGTATGAAGATCCATGTGTTTAACAAAACATGAAGTTCAGTTTATTTACCTGCAAACTGCAATTAAATAGATAGTATATTATAGTCATTTCAATTACAATTTCTTCTATTTAAGTCCTATTTAAGTTTTCCATACTTTTGGACTGTGTTTGCTTCTCTAGCAGGACACCGAATACAGAACCCTTAAATGAATGAAGCACTTCATATGAGATTCATATATGTCAACAAAGGCAGTGTATGAATTCAAGTCCTTTAGGACAGCCCTATTACATGTCTTTGGACACGTGAACGATATTTAACTATGATTACACTGTCACTTTCAATATGCCTCCAAGTTGATTTAAGGCCATCCATAATGATATAAATGTGTTACACGTACAAACCGCCCCAAAATCAAAAGCAAAATGAATTCAGAACCAACATTATTTATTAAAAGCCACATTATTGAGCTATGACTATTATTCCTTCATTGATGAAACAGGTGACTGGTACTAGCATGGGGGAAACACAGTAAATCATCTCTGTAGTATTTCAAATTGTGTTACCTTGTGTGCTTACCATTTTGAAGCTGGAGTCTAACACATGTGAGGCATTGCAGGTCTTTACTCTTTCTTTCCACTCCTTTTCCTCAGCTGCAAACTTCTTCGTATCCTTTACAAGTCTGTCCTTGAGTGGCTGTTGGGCCTTACATTTAGGACACATAAATCCTTTCTTGGCATGACACACATCTTTTAACATTGCGTGTCCCCTTCTTGTCTGCAAAAGGAGGAAGTAAACAGTTAGTTCTTGATGGACCTTTAAAACATGAGTCTGTCAGAGTATATCGTGAAACATGGAGATGGTCAATTGTTAGCAGAGGTATTGTATAGTTTAGCCTATAATATTTGTAGTATTGTTGGATAGTTTTAAAACTTGACGGTACCATACATTTCTATTTACAGTTAAGGTTAAATGTACAGTAACCCTTTCATCTGAAATGAAACCTCTGTATCAAGGCATGGACCAAATATGGAGCAAAAAGCTAACACAACTAGATCAAATATAGCTTACAAAGTTCAGTAACGTTCAATTAATGTAACGTCTAATAATGACTATAAAGATGATCAAATAGATGACCTTTCTTGTAAATAATAGTTACAACGATATTTAGTTCGAAAGGTACGAAGTTAAACTTTAGTTTAACACCATTAAATCAACTGAAAACATTACACGATCATTTTTATCAATATTTTAAGTGCATTTTTATTGGAACGATAGCTAAAAACTGTCCGGTTTAGGAAACAATGCCGTTAATGCTGACTTTTAATGACCGTACACCATAAATGATGCTCATGTTTATGACCTATTGTCTATGGAACTACCTGTAATGAATACATGTCTTACCCATTCTGGTTCTTCAGAGTAGAGGTTGTCTGTCCAAGGAAGTACAGCCAGTCCAGTGAAGTTACCGGGCTTTTAGTCCGCGCCACAATTGACCAGCACCAAAGCGATGATTGTAGAAATCCCGCCATATTTTATCCGAGCCTTACTTTTTTTCCTATGCCAAATGCAATGTTTCTAATATAGTTTCAGCATTGAAATGCATTTCTAGCGATACATGTGCATTTTTATAATATTGTTCAGTGAATGTATATAACCTTTAGTTTGTTAGTTATTGCGAAGATTATTTCAGGTCTCTCAAGAATGGAATGCAACGCTTTCTAACCGTACCTGTGGTAGTTGCTATGGACGCTCACAAACCCACGTGGTTTAAGTTACATGTTGTTTGAATCATTGTCTCTGCGTCGTGTCACCACATTACTCAACACTGAAACACCAAAGTGTCCTTGATAACTCGACAATATAATAGGTTAACGTTAATGTCATCCGATTCAATCATTAGTCATTTGATTATGGAAATAAAGTTGTTTTCGTCATGTTTGGATAAGGCTACATTACCCATGATCCTCAACAACTTGGCTATGAGACGGAACCCGACCGCTCTGCAGTATTTAAAAAAAACAACGGATGAACTACAACTGTGGTGCCGATTGTATCGAGATGTAAGGTGCAGCTCTAGGGAATTGTAGTTTTTAAAAAAAAATAGTGTATTTCCTAAAATTGGAAGTTGTAAATACTGACTTGAGAGTACACAGATGAGTTCAAAGGGGTAATAAACACATTTGTGTAATTAGATTTCAAATATCTAAGAAATTAAATAGGTGAAAATTGACTTACCGTATTTTCCGCACTATAGGGCGCACTGGATTATAAGGCGCACTGTCAATGAATGGTCTATTTTCAATCTTTTTTCATATATAAAGCGCACCAGACTATAAGGCGCATTAAGCTCAATAACCCACTGTTACATTTTGTCCTCTAACTGTGGCCATCTCGCTTTGTTCCCTCGGAAACTCTGTGTGGTCTTCTTTACTTGGCGCAGGTCATCTTCTTGCTTCCTCCACTTCCGTACCATTGATTCATTAATGTTGAATTCTCTCGCAGCTGCTCTATTCCCATGTTCTACTGCATGACTGATAGCCTTGAGTGTGAAGTCCGCGTCGTAAGCGTGTCTCTTGACAGGTGCCATTTTGGGGTCCTTATACACACACACTGTAATATTATGGTGAAGCACAGTATGTATTACTCCGCGACGCTCCTGACTACGGTAGCCGTAATGCTGCAAGCGGTGCGGCTTTGTAGTTTACCAAAGTCGTACTAAAACATTTTGACAGAGCGCCGTGTACCACACAAAATCGCTTCGAGGTCAGTAAACACAACCAGAATTAATCCATATATAAGGCGCTCCGGATTATAAGGCGCACTGTCGTTTTTTGAGAAAATGAAATGCTTTTAAGTGCGCCTTATAGTGCGGAAAATACGGTAAACCATATTTTACCAATAATGGACTGCGCCCCCAGGTGCTGTCCATACTCACACGACAGCTGAGGTCAAGAGTTCTCTATAACAGTTGGTCCCATGTGTAGTGGGGAACGCTCCTCAGAGAAAGTGTAGGGTTGTGAACGCAGCCCTCAGGCTAGGCTCCTCCCCCCAATTAGTGCCAGCATTTAAAAGGCACCTGTGGTCCTGGCCTCAGTCCTTTCTGGTCCCTGTTCTGGTGTTGTGGTGAGTTTCAGACGTATTCCTCCTCTTGTTGCCGTCTGACTACTTACCCCTTGTTTGAGGTGGTAAGCAGTGTTGGGGGTAACGAGTTACAAAGTAACGGATTACAGTAACGATATTACTATTATAGGTAACGAAGTAAAGTAACGCATTACACTCAAAATATTGGTAACTACACTACTTTACTAGACCTCAGGAACGCGCTTTCCTGCGTTACCCAAGACATTTTTGCCAGTCCGAAAAGTTCTCTTTTAGTGGTGCGTGCATGTTTCCTGCCTGTGTGCTTGTCTGGGCACCGTTGCCACAGAGACCGATTTGAGTGACGTAGCTGCTGGTGCGTCAGGGGAAGCGGGAAAATGGATGAGACAGAGACGGAGACAGGAGGGTTCAGCCAGTGGCGATATTCTCATTATTTTAACTTTGTTGCTCGAAAGGGCAAAAATATTAGTGTAAAATGCACTCTGTGTCCAGGCGAGAGGTGTCTTTCAACTGCTGTCAACTCAATGAGCAACCTGTTGAAGCATTTGACAGGCCAGCATAGCACTTCAAAACTTGTGGCGAAAGATCCCGCTAGCCTGTTGAAGACGCTCATCACCAACCGACCCCGCCTAAACAAGCTCAGATTCTCCAGCATCTTGCTCTTGGAGCGCAGAAGGTAACACAAATGGAAATTAACAAACTAGTTGCCGGGTACATCGTGGAAGACATGCTTCCCCTGTCCACTATCGAATCGCCAAGGTTTAGAAAAATACTAGCTAAAATACCTAGCACTCGCATGCAACGTCAGACAGGAAAACATGTTCCCAATACCTAGACCAATGTTATTCCGACATGGAATCCAATCTGAAAAAAACGTTTGAGTCCTTGGATTATGTTACAACAACTGCAGATATTTGGTCCGCCAACAACAAAAGTTATTTAGGAATGACCGCTCACTGGATTGACAACACTAGTTTTAAACGTCAGAAGGCAGCTCTAGCCTGTAAGAGAGTGAGAGGAAGACATACATATGATGTCATAGCTAATGAAATAGAACAGATTCATTCAGTTTATGGACTATCGCATGAAGTCACAGCATGCGTTACAGATAATGGCAGCAATTTTGTAAAAGCCTTCAGAATGTTTAAATCCAAGCCTGATGATGGGTCTGACTCTGACGAGCTATCCGATGATGAGGAGGAAGTCACTTTTACTGATGTTTCTGAAGTACTCTACAGAATCAGACGCCGCATTTTCATTGCCGCCTCACTTGCGCTGTGCATCGCATACACTGAACCTGATCTCCAAAAATGACCTTGAGAGATGGCTGACAAGTAACAATGACTGTAAAGCAGTTTACAGAAGTGCTCTCGCCAAGTGCACAGCTCTCTGGACAAAAACTAGTCTCTCTACTGTGGCTTCAGACCAGGTTGAGGATGTGATCAAAAGAAAGCTCATCATGCCCACTGCTACACGCTGGAACTCGACTCATGACGCCCTGTCCCTCATCATAGAGATCCCAATCAGAGATTTAAACTAGACTGGGTGATAGATGCATCACTGAGCGAGAGTATCGGTTCCTGAAGGAATATTGTACAGTGTCAAAACCTCTTGCTGCTGCATTAGATATACTACAAGGTGATGATGATTGCTACTATGGCACCCTCCTGCCAACCTTGGAAATTCTGATGTTGAAGTTGCTTGCGTTGAAGGAAGGCCTTTCTCAGATGACAGCTGGCATGCCTGGAGCTATTGTACAGGTAAATACATATTGAATAATAAAATGAATACCCCCAACATAATAGTCTACAGTGTATAGCATTTAAACTTAGCACAAAAAGTAAGGACATTTGTGTTTGGTAGATTATTTCTTTGTTGTAACAATGCTTCTTGGCAATAAATCTTATAGCGTTGGAAAGCCTGTTTATTTCCCTTTTAAATGGTGCCACATTTGTAAGGAACATGCATTTGTGGGATGAGCAGCAGAGCTGTGTATGTGGGTTGCTGTTCCCTTTATTGAACTGTAGCCTATATGTTTGTCTAATGTAGCCTATACTGTTTCATATCACAGGCGATCAAAGACAGATTTTCATCCGTCTTGGACAGGAAGGATGCTCTCATGGCTGCTGCCACAATGCCCAAATTCAAGGTCCGCTGGCTCAAAGATGAGAAGAGAAGAGATGCTGTTAAAAGTGTCGTGCCCGGATTCCTGATGAGCCACAGATTGGACCAGCAGTTCAGAGCCCAACCACCTCCAGTCACACTGACTTTTTTGATTTTGAAGAGGAGTTTTACTACACGGCAGAAACAGAAGTCATGGAGTACTTAAAAATGCCCGGATCCAACTGGAGGTTCTCTCCAGGTTCCCTAGGATTATGGATATTGCAAAGCAATACAACACTCCAATACCATCAAGTGCACCTGTCGAAAGGCTTTTCAGCCTGGGCAGTATTGTTCTGACCCCAAGGAGGAACAGGCTGTCGGATAAAAGAGTCGAGAGACTTTTACTCATGCGATACAATCGCTATTTTGAAGAATAGAGAAAAATTATGAACTTCATGGGATAAAGTGCACTTTCTGTTTATTTAGGCAATGATGAAGTGGATTTTCTGTTTATTTAATTGCATTTTCTGTTTCTATTGTTTGGGTTAAGTGCCATTTATTTTTCTATTTTTCTTAAACCACTGCAATGATTCCTATAACAAGCTGGTTTTGTTCTCAGGAGTAGGCCCCCATTTGGTTTAGTGGGGTCTCATGTTTCCAAAAGCCTGTTTTTAATGTGTTACTGCTGATTGACCCACCTGAATGTCCCCACCATACATAGCCTCTTGTATCCTGTTTGTGGATTTCTTTGGTCAGACAGTGTGGACAGGGTTAATGTTCGTTCAAGTGAATGGCTGACTTTTATATGTTTACAATACACTATGTGGAAAGGCTAAGAGATGCCCTTTATTGTGACGTTTGTCTGTGACGTTTGTCTGTGACG
>JAVDOI010000164.1:220000-242500 GCA_032191485.1 Leptoclinus maculatus
CACACACACACACACAGACTTTCCTAGGACAGGTACTGTCTAGGTGACAGTTCAGGGGGATATGCTCCGGGGATTATGTTTACACAGTCTCGGACCTAAACCTTCCTAACCCTTCTCACAGGCCTTGGTGCCTGCCGCCGGACTAATGTCTGCCAGGTCATAGCCCTTGGCCATGCGTCACTGCACATGCCTTCACACACACACTTTTAATTTTTTACTTTTTATGTAAATTACCTTTAACTTTTAGGCTTTGCCTTCATACACACACTTTTAATTTGTTACTTTTTATGTAAGTTACCTTTAACTTTAGGCTTAGCCTTAACACACACACTTTTAGGCTTAGCCTTAACACACACACTTTTAATTTTTGACTTTTTATGTAAGTTACCTTTAACTTTTGTTAAGGCCTTGAGCCGCGTCCGTATTCTTGTCCCGTAAGGACATGGACGCTTTAATGCAGAAGAGTACGTATATATGAGTATACTCAGTTATTAATCATACGCTGGGCACAATGGTGTATTATGTGTTGAATTTTTTTTCTATTGTTTGATGTATTACCATTTATCCCTGTAACCTGTTGAAATCTTACGAGGAGGTATCTGGGTCAGAGTATAATTATTAACCAGTGAGCATGGCGTGTTCCTATGTCATTGAGTATCAGTAGAGGTCTTTGGGGTAACCAACAACAGGTCTATCAATGTATGACTAAACTCACGGGGGTTACCATGCCCATGTGAGGCCTCCCAAGAGAGGCACCGAAGGGTGGGGGTGAAAACACCCCCGGTAGATCTAGAGTATAAATATTCTCGGTTTTAGAAGATCGGGGCGTGATTGAGGGAGAAGTCCACCAGGTCTTTACCGGCGTGGGGTTAAAACTGATTTCTTAGAATCTCCGGACTTTTGAAAATAGCTTGCTCACTGAGTTCAGGGTTTTTAAATTCTTTTTCGATTTTGTTCTTTAAGTCGGGCCCTAGACAATTTTTGGACTAATTTTCGAAAATATTTTACACATACTCAAAGGGCCCTACACTCCAACTACAAGGTCTATTTGAACCATTGCAAAGAATTATTAACACTAAGAAGGGTTTGCTCATATGATTTGAGTAAATAGGTTCTATATGTTACTGGTTAATGGCTGCTGAAGATGGAACACAGCCCTATGTCAAATTCATATGGTGAGAAAGCACTATTATTCATAATACTATATTAAATTAGGCAGAGTAAAGCCTAAAACCCACCCACCATCATAGCAAATGATGGCAGTAGTCACCCACAAAAGAATTTGAGTGAATAGAGTGAAGTAGGCCAGAGCAAGAGACATAAACGTGTACGAGAGGTCACGAGAGGTCGTCATGTGAGAAACAGCCTCTCCAGCTGTTCCATTGTACTTTTAGAAGCTAAATAACTATATATTTAACTTCCTTCCTACATGCACAATCCATCACATACAGCAGTTAGAAATCATTTTGGAGAGCTGGAACCGTCTCCAAAGCTCTCCAGGCCGGCGAGCTACGGGAGGATTGCGCAATAGCTGGTGTGTATTGGGCCGTTGTAGAGCCCCTGATTGGTCGATTTTCGTTTTTTTTCGCTCTGTGCACGTGGCTGGATGTGGCCAATCGAATGGCGTTAACAGATTTACCAGGAAGTCTTTAGTTTTCCGAAAAAATCCGATCTAAGCCGAAGAGCCGGCGCATAAATAGCCGAGACTGCCTCGCCTCGCGTGTTTGACCCCCCTTCCTTTGTTTCACAACGTTTTTTACAACGGAAATGGACAGTAGGAGCCGTTTCAGCGGTCAAAATGGAGTATAAGGACACTGTTTGATGATTTTGCTTCAAAACTGTGAGTACCATCCCATAATTATTTGGCTGAGTTATCGTTGCTGGGGGCTGCTGTCCCCCCGGTCAACTTTGAAGGGTTTCCCGGAGAGGGAATTGGAGTTGTAGGTTCGAAGCGTGCTTGAATGCTACGGCTGCTAACTACACAGCTTTAGGCCGGCCGGTTGATTAGCGTCTTTTGAGGGACTATTTCTGATGCGTATCTCGGCCAAATGAACGCGAAAAAGTGACGATATTTAGCACGAGGCTAGGAATGTTGTCGTAGATCGTGTTTTATTGTGTTTTGAGTGTGTAAAGTGTTACACATGCTTCGGTTCATGAGAAATTCTTCGTTCAAACGTTATGCTACATGGTTGTGGAAATATTATATTTGCTACCGAAAATAGCTTTCTTCGGTACCGGCTCGGTTCTGTTCGGCCCACTGAACGACCAATTGGTCGTCGCTCGGGCCCAGAAGGTTAATTGATCATTTTTCCTTTGTATTGGAACAAAAAGATTTACTTTGAATTGGACAAAAATAAAATAACTGATAATTGAACTTTTTCGGCCGACTCCTTTTTCAACCTCTCTTCTGGGAAGACCGGACAGAAGGGGTCTCCTCCGGGGGGGAGATCACCCAGCCCCTGTGGTAAGTTGAAGGACTTCCAGCACGGCACACGACTGATGCAACTACTGCACACACACCTACATATACTAACATCCGTTTCTATAGTTAAGAGAAGACCGGGGAAAGCCCCGCTTCAAGCAAAAGTTTGAAAAGAGCTTTATATCTGTTGGGCTCTGGGCAGGGGTAATACAAATATTTAGAACTTATACAAAATTAATAAAGACGTTAAATCCGACGGCTATTCGAGCAAAAGACTAACCTAAAAAGTAACTCAATGTTTTGCGATCGAGACAATACAGCAAGCGCGATACTGGTTGCTATTCTGTTGGTGATTTATTACTATTTGGTAAGATTGGCTACCTGTATAGGTCTCTCTTAAGCGGAGGCTATCGAGGCAAATTCGGGGGAATGCTCAGGAGCAACACTGTCTCCTTTTCAGGCACTCTCCTTAAGGCCAGGTGAGTGAGTCATATAGAGAGAGAACTGGTCCTCCGCATCTCTCCCCCTTCTCGCAGTCCTTGTATGCACTAGGGGCACTCACAGGGGGACGACCGGACATCGAGACACGAGTCTGGTGGATCCGTGGTCACCCCGGCGGCAGCTCGGGTCTGCCCGTCGCCGGCGAGGTCCTCTCAGTCGCCGTATACACTTCTGAGAGATCGCTCGTTCACTTCTGTTCGTTTCCAACAGGAGGCCTCTCTTTATTTATTTATTTATTAACACGTGCGGCGGCACCGCGCGTTACAAGACAATGACAGCAAATTGAAAATGATGGCCTTCATTTAGCCTACTTTAGTATGTAGCCATACCTGTTCTCTTTTTAGTGCATTTTGGAAGCCCTGAATACTACTAAATAACAAAATGTTGAAGTAACAAAAAACAGTGTTACAGAATTAAATGATGAGGTTGAAATGTGAGGAAGAAAGACAAAGTGTGTCCTGGATGCAGTGTGTACCTTTGCAACGCGACACTGCTGCAGCTTGATCTCCACATCGTTCCAGTCATCCTCAAGCTCAAAGCAGCCGATCGGCTCGTCCTCTGACTGTGTTGGAATCTTCACACTGCAGGTCAGGTGACAGAATGGTGTGTCAGCCATTCACATGAACCACTAAGGCAGACCCCCACACTGCTGAGGGGTGCCATAATTCAATTCAATTTATTTTGTATAGCCCAAAATCACAAATTACAAATTTGCCTCAGAGGGCTTTACAATATGTACACATGACATCATCTTGTCCCGGAACCCTCACATCGGAACAGGAAAAACTCCCCCAAAAAAAACCTTTAACGGGGAGAAAAGAGGAAGAGACCTTAGGGAGAGCAACAGAGGAGGGATCCTCTATCAGGATGGACAGAAGTGCAATAGATGTCAAGTGTTGAACAGCATAACAAATTTACAACACATGCAATGTAATTTCAACACATTCAATGTATGACAGAACTACGGCAGGTGGAAAGACCAGGTCCAGGTACAACCCGGATCCAGAGGTACCTGTGAGGCGATAAAGCACAGATACTCTGGTGAAGAAGCTGGTCAATAATGTGCATTAATGGTACCGGTAATATGAAATAGTAATGTAAGTAATAATAAGAGTGTTATTTATTAGTGGCAGTCAGCAGGGTTAAGGCGGGAGGAAGGACCAGGGTCCACATGACACCACGATCCATGGGAACCTGTGAGGAGAGAAAGCACAGGGACTCCGGGGAAGAAACAAAGTCAGTAATGTGCATTAGTGGTAACGGTATTAGGGTTAATAATGTTAATAATAAAATTGGTAGTAGGTGTCAGCAGGGCCATGGCGGGTGGAAGGACCAGGGTCCAGATGAAACCACGATCCATGGGAACCTGTGAGGCGAGAAAGCACAAAGACTCCGGGGAAGAAGTAGAGTTAGTAGTGAGCATTAATGGGACATCAATTCATACAGACAGAGATGAAGAAGAGGAGAGAGGAGCTCGGTGTATCCTAGGAAGTCCCCCTGTAGTCTAAGCCTATACCAGTTTGTCTAAGGGCTGGTCCAAGGCAGACCTGAGCCAGCCCTAACTATAAGCACTATCAAAAAGGAAAGTCTTAAGCTTACTCTTAAATGTGGTGAGTGTGTCTGCCCCCCGGACTGAAACGGGAAGCTTGTTCCACAAAAGAGGAGCTTGGTAACTGAAGGATCTGGCTCCCATCCTACTCTTTAAGACTCTAGGAACTACAAGTAACCCTGAATTAGAGGAGCGCAGCTCTCTAGTAGGATAATATGGTACTATAAGCTCTTTAAGATATGATGGTGCCCGACCAGTTCGGGCTTTGTAGGTGAGTAAAAGAATTTTAAATTCTATTCTAGATTTTACGGGGAGCCAGTGCAGAGAAGCTAATACAGGACTAATATGATCTCTTTTCTTAGTTCTTGTTAGTACACGAGCTGCAGCATTCTGAATCAGCTGGAGAGATTTAAGAGATTTATTAGAGCAACCTGAAAATAAGGAATTGCAGTAATCTAGTCTAGAGGTAACAAATGCATGAACTAATTTCTCTGCATCGCTATGAGACAAGATGTGCCTGATTTTTTAAATATTACGTAGGTGAAAAAAGGCAGTCCCAGAAATTTGTTTTATCTGAGAATTAAAAGACAAATCCTGATCAAAAATGACTCCAAGATTCTTTATGGTGCAGCTGGATGCCAGCGCAATGCCATCTAGAGAAACTATGTCATTAGATAACTGATTTCGGAGGTGTTCTGGGCCTAGTAGAATAACTTCAGTTTTGTCTGAGTTTAACATCAGGAAGTTGCAGGTCATCCAGGTTTTTATGTCCTTAAGACATGCTTGTAGTTTAGTGAGCTGGTTTGTTTCATCTGGTTTAATTGATATATATAATTGAGTATCATCTGCATAACAATGAAAGTTTATAGAATGTTCTCTGATAATATTACCTAAAGGAAGCATATATAAGGTGAACAGAATTGGTCCAAGCACAGAACCTTGTGGAACTCCATAACTAACGTTGGTCCTCATCGAGGCTTCATCGTTTACATATACAAACTGAGATCGATCCGATAAATAGGATCCAAACCAGTTCAGTGCGGTTCCTTTGATGCCGATATAATGTTCAAGTCTCTGTAACAGGATGTAATGGTCTATGGTGTTGAACGCAGCACTAAGGTCTAACAAGACAAGAACAGAGACAAGTCCTTTGTCTGATGCAATTAGAAGGTCATTAGTAATTTTTACCAGAGCTGTCTCTGTGCTATGATGCTTTCTAAATCCTGACTGAAAATCCTCAAATAAACTATTGTTATGTAGAAAGTCACACAACTGATTAGCTACTGCTTTCTCAAGGATCTTAGAGAGGAATGGAAGGTTGGAGATCGGCCTATAGTTAGCCAACACCACTGGGTCGAGAGTGGGCTTCTTAAGAAGAGGTTTAATTACAGCTACTTTGAAGGACTGTGGTACATGGCCTGTTAGTAAAGACAGGTTGATCATATCTAGTAGAGACGTGCTAATTAATGGTAGCACTTCTTTAAGCAGTCTAGTCGGTATAGGGTCTAAGAGACAGGTAGAAGGTTTAGACTTAGAGATTGTTGAAGTTAATTTATCAAGATCGATGGGAGTAAAGCCATCTAAACATATATCATGGTTTGCAGCTGTTTCTAAGGGTACCCTATTTGAGGAAAGATCGGTACTAGTCGAGGGCAGTACATTGTTAATGCTCTCTCTAATAGTTATGATCTTATCATTAAAGAAGTTCATGAAGTCATTACTACTGAGGTCTATAGGAATACGCGGCTCAACAGAGCTGTGACTCTCTGTCAGCCTGGCTACAGTGCTGAAGAGAAACCTGGAGTTGTTCTTATTTTTCTCTATTAACGATGAGTAATAGGCTGCTCTAGCATTACGGAGGGCCTTCTTATATATCTTAAGACTGTCTCGCCAGACTAACCGAGATTCTTCCAAGTTAGTGGAACGCCATGTTCTTTCAAGTTTTCGCGATGTCTGCTTTAATTTACGGGTTTGAGGGTTATACCATGGAGCGAACCTCCTTTGTTTTACTAACTTCTTTTTTAGAGGAGCAATAGAGTCTAGTGTCCTTCTCAGTGAGCTTGTAGCACTATCGACAAGATGATCAATCTGGGTCGGACTAAAGTTATCACAGGAGTCCTCTGTTATATCAAAGCATGGTATTGAGTTGAATAAAGATGGAATCGCTTCTTTAAACTGAGCTACAGCACCATCAGATAGACATCTAGTGTAGTAACTCTTGCTTAATGGCGCACACTCCGTTAGTAGGAATTCAAAAGTTATTAGATAATGGTCCGACAAGAGAGGGTTCTGTGCAAAGACTATTAAATCTTCTATTGAGATGCCATAAGTCAGAACCAGGTCGAGGGTTAAAACAGTGAGTGGGTTTCTGTACACTCTGACAGAAACCAATCGAATCTAATAATGAGATAAACGCAGTACTAAGGCTATCATTCTCAACATCCACATGAATATTAAAGTCACCTACAATAATTACTTTATCTGTTTTAAGGACCAGGCTTGACAGAAACTGAGAAAACTCTGATAGAAATTCAGAATACGGACCTGGGGCCCGGTACACTATAACAAATATAACTGGCTGTATTGTTTTCCACGTTGGGTGTGAAAGACTAAGAACCAGGCCTTCAAATGAGTTATAGTCTAGTTTAGGTTTAGGGTTCAATAATAGGCTTGAGTCAAAGATGGCTGCTACTCCACCTCCTCGGCCGGAGCCTCGAGGAATATGAGTATTAATATGACTTGGAGGAGTTGATTCATTTAGGCTGACATATTCTTCATTACACAGCCAGGTTTCAGTAAGACAAAATAAATGAATATGATTATCTAATATTAACTCATTTACTAATACAGCTTTAGATGACAAAGATCTGATATTTAAGTCCACATTTAATTATCCTATTTTGTTGCACTGTTGCGTTAGTTTTAACTTGGATTAGATTATTTAATATAACTCCTTGACTGTTTACTTTTGATTTAATTAATTTAAGTGGCCGTGGGGCAGACACAGTCTCCATATGGTTTTGGGTAAGTAGCTGCTCTAATGGAAGCTCAGAGAAGTGTGTAAGACTATAACTCTGCTTCCTGGTCTGAACCCTGGGTTGTCATGGACTAGATCCACAAAGAAACTGGGTCAGATTTGCAGAAATGAGATCTGCTCCATCCAAAGTGGGATGAATGCCGTCCCTCCTAAGCATAACTCATAACTCACACAGACTAACTATACTGAACCAGTATCGTCTTCTTAGATTGTCCTGCATGTAATTCATTTGGCAGCATGTTTCTGCTCATCACAGCTGTCCTCTGAAATATCATGAAAAGTAAGATTCAGCCGGCTGTAAAGGGATCCTTACTTGTCTCCTACAAACTCTTTGAAGTCCTTGTAGTACCACGTGTCATTCCTCCTTGTAAGCCAACAAAAGGCCGCATTTCACACCAATGGCTCCTTTTCACACCCGATCACACAAACCGGAGAGAAAGCGTTTAGCACCGGAAATCCTCCGTCGCCGTCGCTTTGAAATTCTCAATGAAACGGAGCCTCACTTTGATCTTCATCGGAGTGATCTGGAAGTTACTCTGGTCCTCTGTCGACAGGATCACACTGGCTCTCTTTCTGCACCTTCTGTGGGAGGGAGGGAGGGAGAGAGGGAGGGAGGGAGGGAGGGAGACAGGGAGGGAGGGAGACAGGGAGGGAGACAGACAAACAGACAGGGAGGGAGACAGGGAGACAGGGAGGGAGGGAGAACGACAGGGGAGGGAGGGAGACAGGGAGACAGGGAGGGATAAAGGGAGGGAGGGAGGAAGGGAGACAGACAGGGAGGGAGACAGACAGACAGGGAGGGAGGGAGGGAGAGAGGGAGGGAGACGGGGATACAGGGAGGGAGGGAGGGAGACGGAGGGAGGGATGGAGGGAGACAGACAGACAGGGGGACAGGGAGGGAGACAGGGGGACAGGGAGACGGGGATACAGGGAGGGAGGGAGACAGACAGGGAGGGAGGGAGAAAGACAGGGAGGGAGGGAGGAAGGGAGACAGACAGGGAGACAGACAGGGAGGGAGACAGACAGGGAGACAGGGAGGGAGGGAGGGAGGGAGAAAGACAGGGGAGGGAGGGAGGGAGGGAGGGAGAAAGACAGGGAGGGAGGGAGGTAGACAGGGAGGGAGGGAGACAGGGAGACAGACAGGGAGGTTGGGAGGGAGAAAGACAGACAGGGAGGTTGGGAGAGAGAAAGACAGACAGGGAGGTTGGGAGGGAGAAAGACAGACAATAGAATAGGAAGAATGAATTAATTCACTGACAATAATCTTAATAGACAAGACTGCAGCCAGAAGTAACTAGTTATTTCTAGCCAAACATACCCATTCAACAACAATTCATGCCCGATTAGGAGATGACACAACTTCAAGGGGAAAGTGAACAGATTCAATTTGAGGGTAAGTGGCAACCTATTCTGTTTTCTTCTGCTCAAATGCATTCTAACAGCAGAGGATCGATTAACTCTCCTCAACAGACTGTCACAAGACATTTGGTCAAAAGCTTATTTCCAGCCCACAATATCATCATGGACTCAAATACAACCAGAAATAATCTCCACACTTCTGTCACTTTCCAGCTGGAACGTGTCAGCAAACACAAAAGAGTCTCAGCACCTTGTATTGTGCACCGGTGGTTCGGTATCCTGCGTAAATTGGGAGTTTAAAGTGGGCAATGATTGACAGCTCCAAGTGGCTGCTCTGTCCCGCCTTCCCTCCCATCTATTTCTGTCTGATCAAAGCGTGCTCACAGGACAACAGACAGGCAGCAGCCATCGCTAGCTAAATGAAACAAGATCCTACAGCTCAGTTCAGATTCCTACAAACATGCAAAGGATGTAACTTTAGCATTATGTTAATTTGCCGAGTCATATTACAACAAAACTACGAGGTGCGTTTACATGAACAAAGGTGATGCGATAGTCCACTTGTAGTACAAAGTATACTACAGTAAGTAAATCAAGAGAAAGTAAATACTTTTCATCATAATAGATCGTTTGACATGAACGTACTAAAGTCTGAGAGAGTCTCGTTTAACAGCAGACAGGATGATGTCTAACAACGTAGGTGTGTCGCTGTGCTATCACATGTGACCAGCTGATACCACGATTGACAGCACTAAAAAAAACAATGACAGCAAGGAGATTATGAGTAAGCATGCGTCAGAGGAGTGAGGATGTATGAGAAATTACAGGCCTAAATATGCAATAGAGGATATGACATCGTTTCTTGCAGAACCAGACCAGTTTCTTAATATTTTATCAACAAGTACTGATCATAGATAAATGCTTGCAAATATTCAGAAATAAATTGCAATCAGTAACTCTTCAATTTGAGGGCTGTATGCTAACCGTTCTCATCTGGAATTCTCAGATATTAACACGTTATGTCTTGTTCGGATTAAACAAACAAGACATAACGTGTCAATAAGAGAGCCTTTGGGCGGAGCCAGGCTAGCTGTTTACCTCCGTTTTCAGTCTTTGTGCTAAGCTAAGCTAACCGGCTGCTGTCTCCAGCCTCACATTCACTGTACAGACACAGAGACTCGTATCAATCGTCTCGTCTCTCTGCCAAAAAGCTAATTTTCCCAAATGTCAAAATATTCCTTTACATTTCCATTAAATTTAATTCAAATGTAATTAATTATAAGATTTTTTTCATGTACCTTGGTAACCAGACCAACAAATGGGGACCAGAAACACAACAAGTCTCATATGTCTCAGAGGAGTGGAAGTTCGTGGCCATGGTTCTGGACCACATCCTGCTCTGTGTGTTCATGGCCGTGTGCATCATCGGGACGCTCGCCGTCTTCGCCGGGAGACTCATGGAGCTCACCACGCTGTAGAGGACCCCGACCCACGAGGGGGTTAGGTGTGTTGTCAGGACAGACGTCAGTGTTCTCACACACACACACACACACACACACACAGTTTGAGTTGATCTTTAAATCCCCTTCCAATGTACACGGTGCGTTCTGTAGAAAGATCGTAGAAAAGTATGAAAGCATAAAAGTATAGCTAGTATAAACTATAACCCTTTTTATTTCAAAGTATAACCAGCACAACCTATAGCGTGTTTACACTTTTTATAACCATCATATTATAACTTGTTTTAACATATAAACTGTTTAGAGTTAGACACTATGTGTAACCTAGTCACTCGAGCCTTATACAGTGCTTCTGGTTTTAACAGGATCAAACCAGTTACATTCTGACCCAGCCCAAGAAGAAGGAGGACTCTGTATGAGTGACTCGTGAGCCTGAAGGAGGTTCCAGCCTGAGAGTAGAATAAAAACAGCAGAACAGAGCAGAAAGTTGAGAGAAGGGGGGGAGAAAAGCCAGCAAGTGACTGGAGAGTGCCTCATTACAAACTCAGTGAAGACTGATAAAGAGGAATGATAGAATAGTTCTGATAGCCACTGTAACTGTTTCATTGAATTGAAATTGTTGTATGTGAATCTTGTGTGAAAACCTGAAATAAAAACACAGCCTTACATTTAGTAAGTGACTGAAACCAAACAAGTATTCGGGTCCTTTAAAACAATTTAACCCTCTTCCCTGTCCACTAACCGTGCGATCCAGACGTGACGACAGAAGCTACCATTTGGATCTTAAGGTAAGTTCCATGGGTGAAGACATTGCAGTGTTAGTCATAAATGGTGAGAATGTTCACAATAGGCAATAGTAAAGTATAGACGATGTACATAACTATTACATACCGGGTGTTAGGGTTACATCCAATTGAGAGCGCCTAGGGCATTAGCCGTAAAAGACTTTCAAAAAGACAATTAATTCCGAAATCCTAACTATTTAGCTACGGGGTGAGATAAAAGGCGGTCAAGGAGGAGGTCCGGTCTACACCATTCATCGTCTGTTGCGTTCCCGCCGCTGGGGGCGAGGGCTTCAATACCTGGTCGACTGGGAAGGATATGGTCCGGAGGAGAGGCAATGGGTGCCGACTCGGAACATCTGCGACCCCCGACTCATCGCAAGGTTTCATCAGCAGCACCCAGAACAACCGTTGAGGACCAAGACGACTGCCAGAAACACCCAGCAGGTTCCCGGTGCGGACTATGAGGGCCCGTCCTCTAGGGCCAAGGAACCCTGCCACCGGAACCCCTCCACCCACCCGGCGGTGGACTCTGACTCGGCGGCCTCGGAGGAGTTCTAACCCTCCTCCGGGCCCCCACCGCCCGCCCTTGGCAGACGTTTTGGTTTTTGGGACTTCCGGAGCCGTCCCTTGAGGGGGGGGGTTCTGTCACAGCTCTGCCACTACTACTCTGTCCTTTCCACCTCTCACTCACCTAATCAGTTCATTCAGCGCACCTGGCTGCCACTCTCACCTCATCAAGCTCACTACTCTCACCTGCTCACCCTGCTTCTGCCACTATTTAAGCCCCAGCCTTACACACACTCACTGCCAGATCGTTCTCCGCTTCCATGCAAGACTTTCCCGCACACCCCTTTGGACTGATTCCCTGTTACCGACCCTGCCTGTTTTGGACTACCCCGCCTTGCCTCTGCCCCGGTAATTCACCCAGCCTTCCGTTCCTGACCACGAGATCCTGCCATCTGATTCTGCTTCCTGTGAGAAATAAAACTCTAGTTAAAATTACCTCTGGTGTCCGTCGTACTGCGCCTGGGTCCTACATTACCCGTTACAGTCAACACTTCAGCTGCCAACTTCCTGGATAGACATGATGAATCAGAGCTTATGTACAAATAAAACTTCACATTATGCTCAAACAAAGTTAATAAACAATACAGCCGGCTGTACTGATCTCTTCTGATGTCACGCTGAGTGTAGATGAAACACTCGGTTCTGTGGTCTCTGAGATAAGCATTGAGGGGAAAAGGACAAACCAAGCCACAAACGGCCCCGAATAGCAATTTTTACAACTGTGTGATGATAAATACCGTGGCTCATTGGGTAGAGAGGGTTCCATCCTTGGCTGCTACATGTCCTGTGCTGAAGTGTACCTGAGCAAGACACTAAACCCAGCCCACTGCGCTAAATATGCTAGAGATTGGTTAAATGCAGAGGTTACATTTCATATGTATATAATGACGACTACAATAAATGTTAATTCATTATATTTTTTAAATAAAGATGTATACATTTCCCTTTCTCTCCTGTAAGCCAAGTTCTTTCATATTCTACTAAGTAAATAATCAATGTTAACGATTTGATATTCAAGGAGGGATTAGGTAATCCTTAAATTATTATAGTGGCACCAAACCTACTAAGCCAAATTACGAAAAGTGCTAACGGACAAAATCTATTCTGAATCCAATGTTACAGGTCAGATATGCTACTGGTTTACACGACAGGAGTTTGGTGAGAGTATGTTACCCCATCATCCTACATCGGACACCGGAAGTACCCTAACGCAGACTGGCAGATGACATACTTCAGGAAGAAGACTGACCGCCCTCTATCAACACTGACAGCATTGCCCAACACAGCACATTTCACCATGCAGGACTTAAGAGACGCGACTGTCTCTCCCCGACAGTTCAAACGCTCACCGTCAGCATTGGTCCAAGAAAAGAAGCCATGGAATCTAAGCATGCATATGACAGAACTACGGCAGCGGCAAGACCAGGGTCCAGATATAACGATGTTAGAGTAAATCCCAACATTTTACATACCGGTAGTTAGTTAATTATTTTACAACTGTATGATTATAAATACTGTATTTCAAAATATCCCTCCTATAAGCAAAGCTCTCTAAGTTTTACTGTACTTAACTCTCAGTAAATAATCAATGTTAACGATTTGATATTCAAGGAGGGATTAGGTAATCCTTAAATTATTATAGTGGCACCAAACATACTAAGCCAAATTACGAAAAGTGCTAACGGACAAAATCTATTCTGAATCCAATGTTACAGGTCAGATATGCTACTGGTTTACACGACAGGAGTTTGGTGAGAGTATCTTACCCCATCATCCTACATCGGACACACTGGAAGCCTGAAGTGAGCTCTGAGGCAGACTGGTGCAGACTTCCTTCCCCCAGGTAGCATTGAAGACTGGACGACCATCTTTACACTCTGCTGACGGCAGCCTGTGGCTTGCCCCACACAAAGACCAATAAGCCACACAGCGACCTATAACCATGCAGGACTCAAGAGCGCGACTGAGTCTTCCGCACAGTTCAAACGCTCACCGTCAGCATTGGCTCCGAGAAGCCAGCTACTACCTGGGGGCAGGAAGTCTGCACCAGTCTGCTTCAGAGCTCACTTCAGGCTTCCGGTGTGTCCGATGTAGGATGCTGTGGTAAGATACTCGCACCAAACTCCTGTCGTGTAAACCAGTAGCATATCTGATGCAGTTCATCAAATATGTTGCGTCCTACCTCAGAGCCTCAGAGCTGTCCAGCTGTCCTCTGTGGAGTTGTTGTTTTTCCATTCTACAACCAATTTTTACAACTGTGTGATGATAAATACCGTGGCTCATTGGGTAGAGAGGGTTCCATCCTTGGCTGCTACATGTCCTGTGCTGAAGTGTACCTGAGCAAGACACTAAACCCAGCCCACTGCACTAAATATGCTAGAGATTGGTTAAATGCAGAGGTTACATTTCATATGTATATAATGACGACTACAATAAATGTTAATTCATTATATTTTTTAAATAAAGATGTATACATTTCCCTTTCTCTCCTGTAAGCTAAGTTCTTTCATATTCTACTAAGTAAATAATCAATGTTAACGATTTGATATTCAAGGAGGGATTAGGTAATCCTTAAATTATTATAGTGGCACCAAACATTCTAAGCCAAATTACGAAAAGTGCTAACGGACAAAATCTATTCTGAATCCAATGTTACAGGTCAGATATGCTACTGGTTTACACGACAGGAGTTTGGTGAGAGTATCTTACCCCATCATCCTACATCGGACACCGGAAGTACCCTAACGCAGACTGGCAGATGACATACTTCAGGAAGAAGACTGACCGCCCTCTATCAACACTGACAGCATTGCCCAACACAGCACATTTCACCATGCAGGACTTAAGAGACGCGACTGTCTCTCCCCGACAGTTCAAACGCTCACCGTCAGCATTGGTCCAAGAAAAGAAGCCATGGAATCTAAGCATGCATATGACAGAACTACGGCAGCGGCAAGACCAGGGTCCAGATATAACGATGTTAGAGTAAATCCCAACATTTTATATACCGGTAGTTAGTTAATTATTTTACAACTGTATGATTATAAATACTGTATTTCAAAATATCCCTCCTATAAGCAAAGCTCTCTAAATTTGACTGTACTTAACTCTCAGTAAATAATCAATGTTAACGATTTGATATTCAAGGAGGGATTAGGTAATCCTTAAATTATTATAGTGGCACCAAACATACTAAGCCAAATTACGAAAAGTGCTAACGGACAAAATCTATTCTGAATCCAATGTTACAGGTCAGATATGCTACTGGTTTACACGACAGGAGTTTGGTGAGAGTATCTTACCCCATCATCCTACATCGGACACACTGGAAGCCTGAAGTGAGCTCTGAGGCAGACTGGTGCAGACTTCCTTCCCCCAGGTAGCATTGAAGACTGGACGACCATCTTTACACTCTGCTGACGGCAGCCTGTGGCTTGCCCCACACAAAGACCAATAAGCCACACAGCGACCTATAACCATGCAGGACTCAAGAGCGCGACTGAGTCTTCCGCACAGTTCAAACGCTCACCGTCAGCATTGGCTCCGAGAAGCCAGCTACTACCTGGGGGCAGGAAGTCTGCACCAGTCTGCTTCAGAGCTCACTTCAGGCTTCCGGTGTGTCCAATGTAGGATGCTGTGGTAAGATACTCGCACCAAACTCCTGTCGTGTAAACCAGTAGCATATCTGATGCAGTTCATCAAATATGTTGCGTCCTACCTCAGAGCCTCAGAGCTGTCCAGCTGTCCTCTGTGGAGTTGTTGTTTTTCCATTCTACAACCAATTTTTACAACTGTGTGATGATAAATACCGTGGCTCATTGGGTAGAGAGGGTTCCATCCTTGGCTGCTACATGTCCTGTGCTGAAGTGTACCCGAGCAAGACACTAAACCCAGCCCACTGCGCTAAATATGCTAGAGATTGGTTAAATGCAGAGGTTACATTTCATATGTATATAATGACGACTACAATAAATGTTAATTCATTATATTTTTTAAATAAAGATGTATACATTTCCCTTTCTCTCCTGTAAGCTAAGTTCTTTCATATTCTACTAAGTAAATAATCAATGTTAACGATTTGATATTCAAGGAGGGATTAGGTAATCCTTAAATTATTATAGTGGCACCAAACATTCTAAGCCAAATTACGAAAAGTGCTAACGGACAAAATCTATTCTGAATCCAATGTTACAGGTCAGATATGCTACTGGTTTACACGACAGGAGTTTGGTGAGAGTATCTTACCCCATCATCCTACATCGGACACCGGAAGTACCCTAACGCAGACTGGCAGATGACATACTTCAGGAAGAAGACCCGGTGGTTCGGTATCCTGCGTAAATTGGGAGTTTAAAGTGGGCAATGATTGACAGCTCCAAGTGGCTGCTCTGTCCCGCCTTCCCTCCCATCTATTTCTGTCTGATCAAAGCGTGCTCACAGGACAACAGACAGGCAGCAGCCATCGCTAGCTAAATGAAACAAGATCCTACAGCTCAGTTCAGATTCCTACAAACATGCAAAGGATGTAACTTTAGCATTATGTTAATTTGCCGGGTCATATTACAACAAAACTACGAGGTGCGTTTACATGAACAAAGGTGATGCGATAGTCCACTTGTAGTACAAAGTATACTACAGTAAGTAAATCAAGAGAAAGTAAATACTTTTCATCATAATAGATCGTTTGACATGAACGTACTAAAGTCTGAGAGAGTCTCGTTTAACAGCAGACAGGATGATGTCTAACAACGTAGGTGTGTCGCTGTGCTATCACATGTGACCAGCTGATACCACGATTGACAGCACTAAAAAAAACAATGACAGCAAGGAGATTATGAGTAAGCATGCGTCAGAGGAGTGAGGATGTATGAGAAATTACAGGCCTAAATATGCAATAGAGGATATGACATCGTTTCTTGCAGAACCAGACCAGTTTCTTAATATTTTATCAACAAGTACTGATCATAGATAAATGCTTGCAAATATTCAGAAATAAATTGCAATCAGTAACTCTTCAATTTGAGGGCTGTATGCTAACCGTTCTCATCTGGAATTCTCAGATATTAACCCAATGCAACCGCTACCGGCCCTCGGGGGTCGGTGTGGGGGCGGGGGAGGGCGAATTCCGGTTCAGCTGAACCGCAGAATGCAATTTTCAGTAACAAATATAATATTTCCACAACAATGCAGCATACCGTTTGAACGAAGAATCTCCCATGAATCGAAGCATGTGTAACACTTTACACACTCAAAACACAATAAAACACGATCTACGACAACATTCCTAGCCTCGTGCTAAATATCGTCACTTTTCTCGTTCATTTTGGCCGAGACACGTAACAGAAACAGCCTCTCAAAAGTCGTTTTTCAACCGTCCATGGTAAAGTTAGGTATTTAGCAACAATAGCATTCGATCACGCTTCGAACGTATATCTCGGATTTCCTCTCCGCGACACGCTTCAAACATTACCGGGGGACAGCAGCCCCCAGCATCTATCACTTTGCCAAAAAAATTCTGGGTCGGTACTCACGTTTTTGAAGCAAAATCATCAAACCGTGTCCTTAAACTCCATTTTGACCGCGGATTCACCTCATTCTGTCCCATTTCCGTTCTAATAAAGTTGTGAAATAAAGAAAGGGGGGTCAAATAAGCTCGGGGACAACATTCCAGCGAGGCAGTCTCGCGACTTTTACGCGCCGGGTCCTCGGCGTAGATCGGCATTTTTCGGAAAACTAAAGACTTCCTGGTAAATCTGTTAACGCCATTCGATTGGCCACACCAGACACGTGCGAACAGAGCAAAAAAAACGAAAATTGACCAACCAGGAGCTCTACAACGGCGCAATACACACCAGCTATTGCGCAATTCTCCCGTAGGTCGCTGGCCTGGAGAGGCTTTGGAGACGGTTCCAGCTCTCCAAAATGATTTCTAACTGCTGTATGTGATAGATTGTGCATGTAGAAGGATAAAGGAAGTTAAATATATAGTTATTTAGGTTGTAAAAGTACAATGGAACAGCTGGAGAGGCTGTTTCTCAAATGACGACCTTTCGTGACCTCTCGTACGTTTATGTCTCTAATTCTGGCATACTTCACTCAATTCACTCAAATTCTGTTTCTATTCACTACTGCTGTCGTTTGCTATGATGGTGGGTGGTTCTAGGCTTTACTGAGCCTCATTTAATATCGTATTATGAATAATAGTGCTTTTTCACCATACGAATTTGACATTTTCAAAGTGGAGCTGTGCTCCATCTTCATCTGCTATTAACCAGTAATATATACATAATATTTACTCTATTCATATGAGCAAACCATTCTTAGTGTTAATAACCCCTTGGAATTATTAAAAAAGACCTTGTAGTTAGAGTGTGGGGCCCCTTCGTTCAGAACCGGAATTTGCGGAATTTGCGGGTGCAGGTTACCAGGTTACAAAGAGTTTTAACGTCAACAAGTATCAGCTTCACAAATTCAGCCTCTATTTTATGTTCAAAACAACAACAAATGAATGCTCATGTGGATTAAAAATCTGTCTCTAGTTCATTGTCAAGCAACAAGTGCAGCTGGTATACGTTTATGTTGCATATCATAATTGATAGGCTCATAAAGGCATGGTTAATACAAAGGAACTGTAAGTCTGTTAGCTGGAAACACCTTTGTATGAAGGTGTTAAATGCAGGTTAAATGTTCTGAACTCTAACTGATCCAGACTTGATGTCAAGCGGATCGGCCAGGGATGGTTTTCCCCAAACCCCCTCTTAACACTCAGATTAGGTTCTGCTCCGAGGATTTACACACACACACACACACACACACACACACACACACACACACACACACACACACACACACACACACACACACACTTGATCGCAGTGCTTAGACGGCTCCAGAGACACTCAGCGCCGAGGCTTTTCACCATCATGGCACGCCAGTCACTCCACTGCTCTCTCTCTCATCTGATATATTTCCTGTAACTTCCTGTCTGCCTCTCTTCCAATGCATTCTCTCTCCCACTGAAGGGTTTCGGGTTGCTAGTTGTAAGCCTGGGAAATGTTTGCAGTGTGAATCACAGTTAAAAGCAATCTGCTGGCCTGCCTCTCGCTGCAGCTGTGATTTTGGTTCCAGCGTGAAAACATTTGTGGGGACACGGGCGTCAGCTGGATATGGCGACATGTCATACTGTGTATCTCAGTCAAAGTGAGCACAAAAGGAAATGTATAAACCAGTTTGCCTCCAGCATAAAGCTCACATTACTTTCAAGTAAAGTTCAATTCCTCCACAGCCCAAATCTGCGTTTTCCTCCTCTGACCTCCGTGTGCAATATGTTCAGAAGATGCCACTCGTCAGTAAAAAGGTGTGTACCAGAACAACGTGTGACTGAAGTGTTTGCGTACATGTCTGTGTGTCCTATAGGTCCAGTGTTCTGCTCAGAGGATGAGACGCGTCTGGTGAAGACGCTGTTCACTGGTTACAACAAGGTGGTTCGCCCCGTTAACCACTTCAGTGAAGCCGTAGTGGTCACCGTGGGACTACAGCTGATACAGCTCATCAGTGTGGTAAGAGAGAGGGATGGAGGTGGCAATACCAGAAGCAAAATGTAGAAAAATGAGGTGTCTTTTGCTAACTTTATTAGCCCAACATTAGCATAACACTGAGACTGACTGTATTCCCACGCCAGGTAACGTTACTGTCCATTTGTGCCACATGGTCTTCATCTGTACAGACTGGTTGAACTAGCTAAAGACTGCTTGTGTTGCTTGTGTCCTCTCTGGTGTGTCTCTGGTCCTATAGTCTGGGTGGTATACCCCTGAAAGAGTTTACATTAGTTGAAGGTGCTCAGATGTTCCCATTGGTGGGGTGAACATTGTCATACTTTAGTTAAATTGGTCCACTATTGTGCTGATGAAGATGAGTTATGTTTTATTTCCATAAGAGGATTATTTAAACTTTGTTTTGTTTTTTTAAAGATTCCTATTCACTTACATTGTGTGAAGTGTCATGGTCTTCATCTTTACAGACTGGTTGAACTAGCTAAAGACTGCTTGTGTTGTGTTGCTTGTGTCCTCTCTGAGGCGATATGTTTGATGTGACCCTGGTCCTATAGTCTGGTGAGCCTACGCCCCAAAAGATTTTACATATAAGGGACTGGAGTTATTGATGACTCCACTCCAGGTGCACATCCACATTGTTGATGTGAAAACTGGAAATCTTCATCATTTGGTCTACTTATGTGCCGATAAAGCTAAATTCAGTTGTTTGTTTTACATTTGTGCCATCGTCTTCAAACTCGGTCCCTGACACAGACAGTTTCCCACCCCCTCCTCCACTTGAGGAAGCACAGCCCTAGATGTGTTCAGGTCAAAAGTAGCAGCTGCAGGTAACAATGGGTTAGACGGAAGAATAGGAAGCATAGCTAATGAAATAGCAAGTGGAGTGATAAACCTTCAACAAGGAATGAATGTAATATGGAGTGAACAGGCCACCCTAATACAACAAGAAAAACTGCTTAAAGACATACCAGGAGGGATAAATCTGGCAGATAGATGGCCACAGCTAAATCACCAACAACAGTTAAATGAGATAATCATTTACGACAGGAGAACAATTTTGGGATGTAAATGTAGCTAATCTTGTCCTTGTCGTAAAAAACTGACTGTGGAATCCCACAAACTTACACATTTGGCTCAGGGAGCCTTAGAGCGACATGAACTCCAACCAACTGCTCCATTAGACTCCATGTTAAATCTGACCACTAATTCCTCAAAGAAAGCAGACGGTACCAGTTTTGTATCTTGCGCTGTAGCTCACATTTTTAACACCACAAACATAAAAATCACTTTACCGCGTTTGGCAGAGTCTTATCTCTCTCACGGTATCCATATTTTATTGATTAGTCTCATGGTTTTGGTATGAAGGGCATATGTTTGACAGGTAGTTTTGTTGAAAATCACTGTTCACTCTAATCTCTCACACAGGTGTTCATATGAGCTCATTAGTGTTGATAAACACACAGAGGCACTGAGACACACACACACACACACACACACACACACACACACACACTCCCCTCCCTCTATCTCTCTGTGTCTCTCTCTCATTCAGGTCTTAGAGATCTTTAGAGGACCCCCCCCCCCCCACACACACACACACACTCCTCCCTCTATCTCTCTGTGTCTCTCTCTCATTCAGGTCTTAGAGATCTTTAGAGGACCCCCCCCCCCCACACACACACACACACTCCTCCCTCTATCTCTCTGTGTCTCTCTCTCATTCAGGTCTTAGAGATCTTTAGAGGACTCCCCCCCCCCCCCCCCCACACACACACCCCATTTTAAAATAAAAGCCCCACAGAATGAATTCTAACTGAAATGCTTGTGATGAAACCTGTCATTTATCTAACATTATGATTCTGTCTCCTCTCTCCCCCACCCAGCCCCACCCTTTCAAAATAAAAGCCTCATGGATTAACTATTTAAACATTAAGCTCAAAATTAGGCTTTTTTGTTGAAATAATGAATGCTCTTACTAATACTGCGACAACTATTACTACTGCTGCTAATATTTCTAGTACTACTACTACTAGTAGTAGTACTGCTAGTACTACTACTACTACTGCTATTACTGCTATACTTCAAATACTGCAATTACTATTACTACTACTACTACTTATTATACTACTACTACTACTACTGTTATATTAAATACTACAACCACTACTACAGCTATTACTACGACTACTGATACTACTACTTCTTCTAATTACTAATACTTCTGCTACTAATAATACTTCTACTACAACTACAACTTCTTCTCCTACTACTACAAATATCACTACAACTGACATTTTTTTAAGCTACAGAAACCGTTCAAATATCAAAATGTTCAGCTTTCAGGAGAGAGATGATATGACTTTTCATATTTGTAATCTTTAAACTTTTTGAATTATTAAGCTTTTTGCAATTTCTTTTTAATGGGATGTCTATGGAGAAAATCCTAAAATCCTGTTAAACTTCTTCAACTTTCAAAGCCTTCTTCTTCCTCATACTTTCAGCTACAGACACCATAGTTAGACATTTCAACTAGAAGGGGTTTCAGCAGTGCAGTTTAAATGCTTTCGGGCTTCAACATTATTCAGACAGGTAGTCTCCAATTTCTGTATTTTCAGCAATGTTTTTGCAATTCATTTCAGCTTTCAGCATTCCAACGCATTTTCAGCAGGAAATGCATTTTCTAGTTCAGTGTGGCTTTGTGGCACAAAGGCAGTAAAACTGCCTGTGCCAAAGCACACTGACTGTAATCCTGCGGGACTAATAATAATAATAATATTATTATTATTATCCAGGAAGTTTGGCGCGCTTCTCCTCTCACAGCGTTGCCAACAGCGGCGTGAAAAATACATCCAGACGTGCGGCCTGGTCGGGAATAGTGTGCTATGACTTTTATAAGAGATTCGCCCAGCGGTTTTCCCGAAAATCCCCAAAAACTGAGCAAAATGTCTCCATTCACTTGAATGGGGTTTCGGCGTGAAGAGAGCAAAAAAAACTCTTAACTTTGGGTCCATATTGACTAGCCATACTTTAACGTAGAAAAATGATTCAAAGTTTAAAACGTAGACAAAACGCTGGACATTATTGAGCCAAATGGACATTTTGATAGCTAGCACAGTTTTCATGAACTCACAGATTCATTTTCAGGAACATTTGGGTCTGTTTCTGACTTTATAATGGGTGTGTATTGCGCAGCTTAGAGTGCGTGATGTCACCACTATAGTGAAGAGGAGCTTCAAATTCTTGTGAAAAAAAGATTTGTCTTTTGCC
>JAVDOI010000164.1:247500-330000 GCA_032191485.1 Leptoclinus maculatus
TCCCGCCTGCGAGGTTATGTTATCCTCTTTGAGGTGTCGGGACAATACCTTAGGCCTTTTATCTCACCCCGTAGCTAAATAGTTAGGATTTCGGAATTAATTGTCTTTTTGAAAGTCTTTTACGGCTAATGCCCTAGGCGCTCTCAATAGGATGTAACCCTAACACCCGGTATGTAATAGTTATGTACATCGTCTATACTTTACTATTGCCTATTGTGAACATTCTCACCATTTATGACTAACACTGCAATGTCTTCACCCATGGAACTTACCTTAAGATCCAAATGGTAGCTTCTGTCGTCACGTCTGGATCGCACGGTTAGTGGACAGGGAAGAGGGTTAAATTGTTTTAAAGGACCCGAATACTTGTTTGGTTTCAGTCACTTACTAAATGTAAGGCTGTGTTTTTATTTCAGGTTTTCACACAAGATTCACATACAACAATTTCAATTCAATGAAACAGTTACAGTGGCTACCAGAACTATTCTATCATTCCTCTTTATCAGTCTTCACTGAGTTTGTAATGAGGCACTCTCCAGTCACTTGCTGGCTTTTCTCCCCCCCTTCTCTCAACTTTCTGCTCTGTTCTGCTGTTTTTATTCTACTCTCAAGCTGGAACCTCCTTCAGGCTCACGAGTCACTCATACAGAGTCCTCCTTCTTCTTGGGCTGGGTCAGAATGTAACTGGTTTGATCCTGTTAAAGTGACTAGGTTACACAAAGTGTCTAACTCTAAACTGTTCATTTGTTAAATCACAGCTATTAAAAAATAAAACAAGTTATAATATGATGGTTATAAAAAGTGTAAACACGCTATAGGTTATGCTGGTTATACTTAGAAATAAAAAGGGTTATAGTTTATACTAGCTATACTTTTATGCTTTCATACTTTTCTACGATCTTTCTACATCCTCCTCTTGAAAGTATCAAAGTATCAGAGTTTACATTCACATTTCAATATACATTTTTATTAATCGCACCAGACCGTCTGTGGCACATCAGGTCCTTGGTTTGAATCAGGAACATGGTCTCCAGATGTTCACCGTCTTCACTTAGCACAAACATTTCACACCATTTTAGCCCACAGCTGTGATCCCACATCCGGAGTCTCAGGGAAAGTTTTCCCCATCTCGGAGGTGGCAAAGGTCGCAGGAACCGTTACAGGTTTTCTCGGCTCAAGGTGGAACACCTTTTCATCTCTTTGTATTTCGCCATACTCCATTCTCTCTGCACACAGGATATGGCGTCCTTCCCAGGTTGCATGTATCTAACTTCAGGCCAGAAGAGAGGTTGCAACAAGTAGGACCAATTCATACGACCTTGGCACAAAGAGAAGAACTGACGCTTCGGCTCTCTGGGTGGCATCCCGTGGTTTGCTGACATGAGGCTGGTCAGCTGTCCTGCGGAAGCTGGTCTCATGTCCCCGACCTGCGGATGCTGTCCTGGTGTGATGGGTGTCGTCTCGGCTGGAGTTGGTCTCTCTGGGGCCTGCTCCATGGGTTCAGCTTCTGGTTCAGGTCCTGGCTCAGGTTCTGGGGGTTTAACTACTTCAGGCACTGGTGTGGGTTCTGGGGGGTTAACTACTTCAGGCACTGGTGCGGGTTCTGGGGGGTTTGCTGCCTCCTCAAAAGAGGAGTTATTTTGGGGACTTAAATCAGACTCTCTTGCTTCTAGGTCTAAGTTATTCACTAATTGAACAACTTCTGTTTCATTCTGGAATTCAAAGTCAGATGTACTTAAACTGAGCTCATCTCGTAGTTCATCCCAATCTACAGGGAATTGTATTGGGCTTTTAAAAGGCTCTGGTGTCAATTCATTACCTCTCGTCATGGTTTTATTGCGGGCCTTCTTTGGTCTAGTGCTGATAAGGTGCACGCCGCCTGTGATAATAGGTTTAGAATGTTTCGTGCCTTTTTTCTTTTTCCTGTTTTTTTGTCCTCCTCTGGAGACTGTGCCAGGTCCGTCCTTTTGGGAGAGATAATTATTTACACATTATATTTTCTATTTTTCATCCCCTTAAACAAACTCCACTTTTATCTGTCCCTAAAGACGACTGTGGTTCACCAGGTTACTATAATGTGACATGTCATAGTCTGTTCTTTAGTTATCAAACATTTTAGAAACACATATCACTCTGTATATACCATAGCAGTGGGAGAAGTGTTACATTTTATACCAAATTAGCTACTATTAACAGAGTGGATGCTTTTCCTGTTTGGAATGACGGTCTCTCTGTACAGCAAACATATATTCATCACTGCAGTTGAGATACCAAGTCTTCTCAGGCATAGTTTAGAGATGCTAAAACAGACATAATACATTTTCTATAAAGTTTAAGTCATGTTTCCTTATTTTTCATAAAAGGACATTTTCACTCTAGACATAAAGGATTAGTCCTACCATGGTCATTAGGTCCTGAAGATGAGTCAATTCCTTCTGTAAAAGGTGAAAATTGTTTTCTTTAATTCCTTCCATCTTGGCTCAGGGGGTCTGTTTATTTTGTCCTGTTGCTCTCTGAATATATACATTAGAAAGGTCATTCCCCTTCAGTCTAAGTGGGTGGGGTTCCGGTTTACGATCAGAGGCTCTGTTTCATTGGGGGATGTCTTTTTGTATCTCCTATGTTTTGACCTCCCAAACCATTTCTTTATCATGTATATTAATAGTTTTGTGAGCAAGATAATTCCTATAATACTTCCTAAGCAGATGGCTGCGTATTTTGCAATTGATAATACCAAATCGGTTACTACATTCAGCGCTCCGTTTACAGTGTCTTGGGCTGTTTCTACAATGGTGGTGCCTGCAATTTTTAGGCCTTCTCCAGCTGCATAGAATATGCCCATAATCATTTTCCAATTTGTTATGTCATATGTACTTTTACCTAAGTGACTAGGGATACAGTTTCCAAAACCTATTCTAAATTCCCATCTTTTGTTGAGAGTTATGGTATCGTCTCGAAAGATACCTCCTCTCTGCGGGTTATTTGCTTCTGGCTGTATCCATAGCAGATCATTTTCTCCACATACCTCTGTCCATAAATGATATCCCCTTTTCCATTCCAAATCATATGGTACTAAACTGGGCCAATTAGTGGAGTCTCTCACTATGTTTCTAGCACAGGTTTCCAGTTTTACAGTCCTTCTACTACACTGGGTAGCATAATATCCTGTGGTACATTTTATGTATGAGCTGATACAATTTACACATATTGTCCCGTTACTGTATCGGGGATACGCTAGCTGTGGATTGAAAAGCACTTTATTCTCTTTGATATGGGTTCTATTTAGGGTTCGTTCTAAAATGATATCCCTTACCCAATTAGAGGAATCTATGTTCTGTTTGTTGGAATTGGTTAGGTAGTCGTGTGAGTACCAGAAATCACCGGGCCGTTTGTGGCTATCAACCTCTTTATAATACCCATATTTTAGTCCTGGTATTTGTCCTGGGTTTTCCCATAATGTGTGGGGCCACCAAGTTGCCTCTGAAACTAGTAGTCGGTAAATTAGTTCTTTGGTATTGTTTCTAACAGTGATGTAAGGGAGGGATATGCTTCCTTCTCTGGTCGCGTTCCATTCTCCAATAAGTCCTAATATTTGATTGCTCCAGTAATTCTCCATATTTTGTTCAAACGTAGTGCCTAATTTGTTTTGATTCTGTTTTACACAGCTAGTTAGGTTTTTTAGCCATGAGATGTCTCCCCCTGGTCCAACAGAAGATAGATAGCCGTTAACGGGGACGTAATTCATTATCATTTCCTGTATGTTTTCCATAATTGAACTACTATTCCATATTCCACATTCTTCATCACTGTCACATTCATGTCTTCCCTTTTGTGTCCCCTTAATTCTCCACTTTGGCCACATGTCTGTTCCCTCCCCTTTGCTATTTTTCAGGCAGTGAGCTAGTTTTTTCTCCCATATTGGAAGCTGTATTTGATGCCACGTGGTTACATTAATATTGTTGTAATTTGGCACCCACATGAAATGTTCAAAGTGGGCATTATCTTGTGTGTTTATGTACAAGGTCTGGCCCTGAGATATCCATAAGGGGGTGTTTGAGTAGGTAACAAACAAAGTCCAGTTAAATCCCTCCGATTGGAGTGATTCTGGTTCTAATGCACAATATTTGCATGTTTGTTTTCGTGTCTCAGTTATTAGGGATCTGCGCTCTCTTTTTGGGGTCCTTATTTGCTGCAAAGGAGTAGAGAGGTTGGGGGTAATGTGTTGAAGCAGATCTAAGGTTTCATGGACATAACTAGGGGGAAATGAGAAAGTTGTAAAAGAATGATTTGTGGTCTTTTGTGGCCATGGCTTAATCTCTTCTTGCCCTGGATACCAATCTAATCTCTGGCACTCCCAGGCTGTTAACTGATTTTTGTTGCTACAAGAGCAGTTACTGAAAGTTGTTCTGTGCTGTCTCTGAGTTAAGGCTAATCCTGTCACTGTCTGTCCTTCTACATGGATATCAGAGCAGATTAGAGTTTTTTCTGTTTGGTCAGAGTTAGTGCACTTTAGCATTAGGTCTAATTTACCTTTTTCATAGTTGAAGATGTGAGTCACGCATGATCTTTTATTTTCTCTAGAGTTACTGCCACCCCATATTTGTAGCAAGGTCACCCATTGCCAATTAGAAGAGGTCAACTGAGGGGGATCCTGCAATACTTTACACTGAGGCTGAAAGCCAATCCAGCTGGAAATAGTGCAATCCGGTTTAATCAGGTTTAAGTCAGAAGTGTCTATTTGATGCAAAAACATTATAAGGAAGTTTCTTACCCATAACGTTCTGTTTGTATGGCATGCAGCTGACATGTTTGTGGTTTGTACGCATCCGGTAGTGGGTAGGTCAACATTAACTTTTTCCCATGTTATGATCTGGGTTTGTCTATACGTGGTAGTTTTGGAGGCATATTTCCACATAGTCCTTTGACCCAAAGAGGCCCAAGTGACTGGGGCTATGACCAATATACTTAGTAGCACCATTATTTTCATTGAAGTTATAAGTAAATTGCATTTCCATTTAGATTTGTTCTTATTTACTGTGTATTCCGGTTGGTCCGGTTCATTCTGAGTGGTCTGTGGGTTCTCAGGATCCTTAATAGGTTTTATGACCCCCATCCTCCTCTGATCCTGTAGAACACACAAGAGCACCTTTTGTTAGAATCTTTAATTTTGTCCTGGTTGCAGCTGGAGTATCAGAAGGCTGGCTGCGCAACAAGTGCCAACCTCCGTTATAGTCATGTTAATAATAACTTGTAATATTTTTCTTTCTCCTCGCCATTTTATTTCTAAACTCCTCTCGTATTGTCGAGAAATCATTGGGGGATCCCCTGCGCATGAAAGGTCAGTAGCCCAATCATGTGAAGCGACAGGGCATGCATAGTACTTAAACGGCTTATCTTCACTTCTCCAAGTCTGCCAGGCGTCAGCAATAAAATCACCTAACTGTGTGTCTTTGTAGGGTTTCATCACCCCTTTTTCTTGTTTTACAGACGTCAGCAGTATCCTGCCTTTGTCATCCTTTTTTGTGCACTGATGGCGTATCATTTCAGTTAGTTCTGTCATGGTTAGGATTGAAGTTGTCCTAGTTAGAACATCTGTTTTGAGGCAGGTATACATCTGTCTGTCACATGTGGTCAGTCCCATGTAACCTCCCCTGCAGCATCTGCCTGGAGGGTAGGTATGGTCCTTTCTGACTAAATTAGCCATTATTCCTATTTCTGCAAAGCAGGTATCACACATAGTGACTCTGCAATCCCCAGGGCCCTCTCTGGCTCCGTTAGCGGGAATTTTTTTAGGCAGGCTCTTTCTCTCTGATCTCTCTCCTTGCCATATTAGTGTTGCTTTTGGTGTATCACAGATTATACATTGTCCTGGTACATATTCACTCCATGAGAGATATTGAGTGGGATTCTCAGGGTCTGATATCTTCCCTATTTGAATTCCCCCCTGTCCTCCGTGCGACAAGACATATGCAGTGCGTCTGGTGAGTGGGTGGTAAATTGAATAATCTGAACTTTCGGCCATTATTTCTTCCGAATTTGATACGGATGGGCAGGACCGATTTGTTTTAGATTAACAATATTACCTTTTTGGAGAATCACTTCGTCTGTGCCTTCGCAAGTTGTTTGTATTGGCTGTCCTGGTTGTTTATTCCCTCTGTCTACCCAAACCTGGTCTAACATGGTTAGAGTGATCGGGGATATGAACGACTAGTTTAGGCAAAGATAAATGTTCATTTAGTTTAAGATTATTTCACATCCTATTTGTTCTAATAGGTTGGTGACAATTTTATTTTTGAAATGTGTGCCGTTATCCATTCTGAGAGACAATGGGTTTTTGCCTGTAAAAAAGTCTGCAATACATCTGCTGATGGTTCTTGCTGTGGCAACACGAGAAGGATACACTCTTGTATCTCCACCCCCATTATCAGTGATAACAATAAAATATTTGTTACCTAGGGTTGATGGGATTAAAGGTCCCGCTACGTCAGCCGAAAAGTGTTCTCCGGTTTTATGAGTTTTAATGTGTCTCATCTCACTTTTTATGCGTGGCATGCCCCCTTTTAGAGCGCAATCTTCGCATTGTCTTTTCATAATATTAAAGTTGTCTTTTAATTTATGAAAGGTTATCTTACGGCTTTTGAGGAACAGTCTCATTCTCTCTAAACCTATGTGACCCAGTGATTGGTGAAGGTTCAACAAAACTCTTTGTGCTTCATTTTGAGGTATTTTAATCTGTTCATTTTGTTCCCATTCTTTTGGGAAAATGCAGATTGCTTTATACAACGCGCTTTGCACAGCTGCTGTCATATTTGTGTTAACAGAGTGTGGATAATCGTTTCGATTTTGCGCCATATTGTCTACCTCTTCGTTGAAGCGTGCATCATCTGTTTTTGCCTTTGTGTGACTTTTTACATGTCTCATGACGATTCTTTTCTTTTTCCTGAGCTCAGCAATAATTGTCCAATAATCGGAGTGTGTCAGTGGGTTACCTTTGTAGTTTTCAAAGCCCCTGAGTTCCCACATTCCTAAGTCTTCATTAAAGCTATTGCTACAATAAAAACTATCTGTTATTATTGTGCTCTCTTTTATTTTTTTCTTGTCCATCCAAGCTAAAGCCTGCATTATGGCCAACACTTCAGCGGTCTGTGCTGTCTCTGTTCGGGGTTGGATTGATTTATGGGGTCTCTGCACAGTTGAGGATCCTGATTTTGTGATCTGGGAGTTGAACTGTCCCTGGGGTTCCTTATCTGTTGCATGCATTTTTTTGGATGTTTGATCTTTTCGCTTCTCACTCTCTCTGCTCTCCTGTCGTAAATGATTATCTCATTTAACTGTTGTTGGTGATTTAGCTGTGGCCATCTATCTGCCAGATTTATCCCTCCTGGTATGTCTTTAAGCAGTTTTTCTTGTTGTATTAGGGTGGCCTGTTCACTCCATATTACATTCATTCCTTGTTGAAGGTTTATCACTCCACTTGCTATTTCATTAGCTATGCTTCCTATTCTTCCGTCTAACCCATTGTTACCTGCAGCTGCTACTTTTGACCTGAACACATCTAGGGCTGTGCTTCCTCAAGTGGAGGAGGGGGTGGGAAACTGTCTGTGTCAGGGACCGAGTTTGGCTGTGGGACGTGCGGCATTAGCGGAGATCTTAGCCTTCTGGGAGGTGGCGGCGGTGGGATTTTTGGCCTGTTTAGGTTTTGCGGGTAAGGGATCGCCGGTTCAAGGCTCGGTATCGTGGGGTATTCTGGTCGTACGGATTGTCCGTGTCCAGGATAGTCATTAACTATGAGCAGATCGTTTAGTGTTTGATTTATGCCGGCGAACGGTTGGTGCGGCGGGGCATATGGATTAAGCGGGGCATTTGGTAGCACTGGAGCTCTAGGGGGGGTCTTTTCATAGCGTTCACTATAGCTTCATAGTTGCTGTTTCCTTTTGCGACTATTACTATTTTTTGGTCAACGTATTTATTCAATACTGTGGGTTACTGTCTGAGCGCTGCCCTGATGCCCTTTTCCATCATATCTGTGAGGTAATCCACATCAGATAGTGGTCCTTTATAATGAGCTTTTTTTTGAGTAACACACACTGAGTATACCGATTATTTCTTTGTCTCTTTTTACTGGATAATAAAAGGTTGCTCCATCTGCGGCTGTTTTTGCCGCTGTGGCTTGCATATCTGAATGTATTTGAAAGCCTGACCCTACTCTCTCTGATAAGGCTTTTGCTACTCCTGCTTCATGTCTCATGGCTCTGTTAGCTGGATTTAGGAACACTACATTATGTTCTCCTAGTGTCAGATTTTTTACATCCCCTTGTAAAAGTAAATGATTTTCAGTTAATCCGGTCAACCTAAACGGTGGCCTGGGGGTATTTTGGAATGGGTTCGTTACACTGACTAATGCTTGTTTTATTCGAGCGAGATTAAAGGGTGTTGTGTCTGGTCCTTCTGTGTCGCTATCAGTAAACCATTCACTTTGTGATTCCGAATCTCCTCGGGGGGCTGCTTTTATCATTTTTGGGGTGTTTTGTTTTGTCTTCACTTTAAAATCACTGGGTCATTCTTTTTAGTCCCTGCTAATGTTTAACCCTCGCGGCAATGGTTCCTCAGATAACGGGAGCTCTATCCGTTCCCTTCTCCTTGTTTTATGTTGAATTCTACGGATTCGTATAATGATTGCCTACAGTATAGAACAGTTAGCGCGTTATAGTTCCCCCTACTCTTACCTTAATCCTAAAGTTAGTCAGGTATCACCCCGTGTCTAACACTCTTACTTGATGGATCGGTTAAGTAGGCTTCTACTCCTTACCTTTTTAACGAGACTTTTATAGGTCGTGATTACTTTTTTAAATGGGTCCTTGATGTTTAACTCGAGGTTCGTAATGTGTACTCGAGCCCCACGTCAGGGCGCCATGTAGCGTGTGCGGCTCCTGCCCCGTTTCTAGGCGGGGAAGTCTTTCGCACCTAACCCGGTGGTCACTCCGTCGGCTGTCCCGCCTGCGAGGTTATGTTATCCTCTTTGAGGTGTCGGGACAATACCTTAGGCCTTTTATCTCACCCCGTAGCTAAATAGTTAGGATTTCGGAATTAATTGTCTTTTTGAAAGTCTTTTTTACGGCTCATGCCCTAGGCGCTCTCAATTGGATGTAACCCTAACACCCGGTATGTAATAGTTATGTACATCGTCTATACTTTACTATTGCCTATTGTGAACATTCTCACCATTTATGACCGACACTGCAATGTCTTCACCCATGGAACTTACCTTAAGATCCAAATGGTAGCTTCTGTCGTCACGTCTGGATCGCACGGTTAGTGGACAGGGAAGAGGGTTAAATTGTTTTAAAGGACCCGAATACTTGTTTGGTTTCAGTCACTTACTAAATGTAAGGCTGTGTTTTTATTTCAGGTTTTCACACAAAATTCACATACAACAATTTCAATTCAATGAAACAGTTACAGTGGCTATCAGAACTATTCTATCATTCCTCTTTATCAGTCTTCACTGAGTTTGTAATGAGGCACTCTCCAGTCACTTGCTGGCTTTTCTCCCCCCCTTCTCTCAACTTTCTGCTCTGTTCTGCTGTTTTTATTCTACTCTCAGGCTGGAACCTCCTTCTTGGGCTGGGTCAGAATGTAACTGGTTTGATCCTGTTAGAACCAGCAGCACTGTGTAAGGCTCGAGTGACTAGGTTACACATAGTGTCTAACTCTAAACTGTTCATTTGTTAAATCACAGCTATTAAAAAATAAAACAAGTTATAATATGATGGTTATAAAAAGTGTAAACACGCTATAGGTTGTGCTGGCTATACTTAGAAATAAAAAAGGTTATAGTTTATACTAGCTATACTTTTATGCTTTCATACTTTTCTACAATCTTTCTACAATGCCAGAATTAGAGACATAAACGTACGAGAGGTCACGAAAGGTCGTCATTTGAGAAACAGCCTCTCCAGCTGTTCCATTGTACTTTTACAACCTAAATAACTATATGTTTAACTTCCTTTATCCTTCTACATGCACAATCTATCACATACAGCAGTTAGAAATCATTTTGGAGAGCTGGAACCGTCTCCAAAGCCTCTCCAGGCCGGCGACCTACGGGAGAATTGCGCAATAGCTGGTGTGTATTGCGCCGTTGTAGAGCTCCTGGTTGGTCAATTTTCGTTTTTTTTGCTCTGTTCGCACGTGTCTGGTGTGGCCAATCGAATGGCGTTAACAGATTTACCAGGAAGTCTTTAGTTTTCCGAAAAATGCCGATCTACGCCGAGGACCCGGCGCGTAAAAGTCGCGAGACTGCCTCGCTGGAATGTTGTCCCCGAGCTTATTTGACCCCCCTTTCTTTATTTCACAACTCTATTAGAACGGAAATGGGACAGAATGAGGTGAATCAGCGGTCAAAATGGAGTTTAAGGACACGGTTTGATGATTTTGCTTCAAAAACGTGAGTACCGACCCAGAATTGTTTTGGCAAAGTGATAGATGCTGGGGGCTGCTGTCCCCCGGTAATGTTTGAAGCGTGTCCCGGAGAGGAAATCCGAGATATACGTTCGAAGCGTGATCGAATGCTATTGTTGCTAAATACCTAACTTTACCATGGACGGTTGAAAAACGACTTTTGAGAGGCTGTTTCTGTTACGTGTCTCGGCCAAAATGAACGAGAAAAGTGTCGATATTTAGCACGAGGCTAGGAATGTTGTCGTAGATCGTGTTTTATTGTGTTTTGAGTGTGTAAAGTGTTACACATGCTTCGATTCATGGGAGATTCTTTGTTCAAACGGTATGCTGCATTGTTGTGGAAACATTATATTTGTTACTGAAAATTGCATTCTGCGGTTCAGCTGAACCGGAATTCGCCCTCCCCCGCCCCCACACCGACCCCCGAGGGCCGGTAGCGGTTGCATTGGGTTAATATCTGAGAATTCCAGATGAGAACGGTTAGCATACAGCCCTCAAATTGAAGAGTTACTGATTGCAATTTATTTCTGAATATTTGCAAGCATTTATATATGATCAGTACTTGTTGATAAAATATTAAGAAACTGGTCTGGTTCTGCAAGAAACGATGTCATATCCTCTATTGCATATTTAGGCCTGTAATTTCTCATACATCCTCACTCCTCTGACGCATGCTTACTCATAATCTCCTTGCTGTCATTGTTTTTTTTAGTGCTGTCAATCGTGGTATCAGCTGGTCACATGTGATAGCACAGCGACACACCTACGTTGTTAGACATCATCCTGTCTGCTGTTAAACGAGACTCTCTCAGACTTTAGTACGTTCATGTCAAACGATCTATTATGATGAAAAGTATTTACTTTCTCTTGATTTACTTACTGTAGTATACTTTGTACTACAAGTGGACTATCGCATCACCTTTGTTCATGTAAACGCACCTCGTAGTTTTGTTGTAATATGACCCGGCAAATTAACATAATGCTAAAGTTACATCCTTTGCATGTTTGTAGGAATCTGAACTGAGCTGTAGGATCTTGTTTCATTTAGCTAGCGATGGCTGCTGCCTGTCTGTTGTCCTGTGAGCACGCTTTGATCAGACAGAAATAGATGGGAGGGAAGGCGGGACAGAGCAGCCACTTGGAGCTGTCAATCATTGCCCACTTTAAACTCCCAATTTACGCAGGATACCGAACCACCGGTGCACAATACAAGGTGCTGAGACTCTTTTGTGTTTGCTGACACGTTCCAGCTGGAAAGTGACAGAAGTGTGGAGATTATTTCTGGTTGTATTTGAGTCCATGATGATATTGTGGGCTGGAAATAAGCTTTTGACCAAATGTCTTGTGACAGTCTGTTGAGGAGAGTTAATCGATCCTCTGCTGTTAGAATGCATTTGAGCAGAAGAAAACAGAATAGGTTGCCACTTACCCTCAAATTGAATCTGTTCACTTTCCCCTTGAAGTTGTGTCATCTCCTAATCGGGCATGAATTGTTGTTGAATGGGTATGTTTGGCTAGAAATAACTAGTTACTTCTGGCTGCAGTCTTGTCTATTAAGGTTATTGTCAGTGAATTAATTCATTCTTCCTATTCTATTGTCTGTCTTTCTCCCTCCCAACCTCCCTGTCTGTCTTTCTCCCTCCCTCCCAACCTCCCTGTCTGTCTCCCTGTCTCCCTCCCTCCCTGTCTACCTCCCTCCCTGTCTACCTCCCTCCCTCCCTGTCTTTCTCCCTGTCTACCTCCCTCCCTCCCTCCCCTGTCTTTCTCCCTCCCTCCCTCCCTCCCTGTCTCCCTGTCTGTCTCCCTTCCTCCCTCCCTCCCTGTCTTTCTCCCTCCCTCCCTGTCTCCCTCCCTCCCTCCCTCCCTGTATCCCCGTCTCCCTGTCCCCCTGTCTGTCTGTCTCCCTTCCTCCCTCCCTCCCTTTATCCCTCCCTGTTTCCCTGTCTCCCTCCCTCCCCTGTCTTTCTCCCTCCCTCCCTGTCTCCCTGTCTCCCTCCCTGTCTGTTTGTCTGTCTCCCTCCCTGTCTCCCTCCCTCCCTGTCTCCCTCCCTCCCTCTCTCCCTCCCTCCCTCCCTCCCTGTCTGTCTGTCTCCCTCCCTCCCTCCCTGTCTACCTCCCTCCCTCCATGTCTTTCTCCCTGTCTCCCTCCCTCCCTCCCCTGTCTTTCTCCCTCCCTGTCTCCCTGTCTGTCTCCCTTCCTCCCTCCCTCCCTGTATCCCTCTCTCCCTCCCTGTCTTTCTCCCTCCCCTGTCTTTCTCCCTCCCTCCCTCCCTGTCTCCCTGTCTGTCTGTCTGTCTCCCTCCCTGTCTGTCTCCCTGTCTGTCTCCCTTCCTTCCTGTCTGTCTTTCTCCCTCCCTCCCTGTCTCCCTCCCTCCCTCCCTGTCTTTCTCTCTCCCAACCTCCCTGTCTGTCTTTCTCTCTCCCAACCTCCCTGTCTGTCTTTCTCTCTCCCAACGTCCCTGTCTGTCTTTCTCCCTCCAACCTCCCTGTCTGTCTTCCCCCCAACCTCCCTGTCTGTCTTCCTCCCTCCCAACCTCCCTGTCTGTCTTTCTCTCTCCCAACCTCCCTCCCTCCCTGTCTGTCTGTCTCCCAACCTCCCTGTCTGTCTTTCTCTCTCCCAACCTCCCTGTCTGTCTTTCTCTCTCCCAACCTCCCTGTCTGTCTTTCTCCCTCCCAACCTCCCTGTCTGTCTTTCTCTCTCCCAACCTCCCTGTCTCTCTTTCTCTCTCCCAACCTACCTGTCTGTCTTTCTCTCTCCCAACCTCCCTGTCTGTCTTTCTCTCTCCCAACCTACCTGTCTGTCTTTCTCTCTCCCAACCTCCCTGTCTGTCTTTCTCCCTCCCAACCTCCATGTCTGTCTTTCTCCCTCCCAACCTCCCTCCCTGTCTGTCTCCCTCCCAACCTCCCTCCCTGTCTGTCTTTCTCCCAACCTCCCTGTCTGTCTTTTTCTCTCCCAACCTCCCTGTCTGTCTTTCTCTCTCCCAACCTCCCTGTCTGTCTTTTTCTCTCCAAACCTCCCTGTCTGTCTTTCTCTCTCCCAACCTCCCTGTCTGTCTGTCTTTCTCTCTCCCAACCTCCCTGTCTGTCTTTCTCCCTCCCAACCTCCCTGTCTGTCTTTCTCTCTCCCAACCTCCCTGTCTGTCTTTTTCTCTCCCAACCTCCCTGTCTGTCTTTTTCTCTCCCAACCTCCCTGTCTGTCTTTCTCTCTCCCAACCTCCCTGTCTGTCTTTTTCTCTCCCAACCTCCCTGTCTGTCTTTCTCTCTCCCAACCTCCCTGTCTGTCTTTCTCCCTCCCAACCTCCCTGTCTGTCTTTCTCTCTCCCAACCTCCCTGTCTCTCTTTCTCTCTCCCAACCTCCCTGTCTGTCGTTCTCTCTCCCTCCCTACCTCCCTGTCTGTCTTTCTCCCAACCTGTCTGGCTGTCTTTCTCCCTCCCAACCTCCATCTGTCTTTCTCTCTCCCAACCTCCCTGTCTGTCTTTCTCCCTCCCAATCTCCCTGTCTGTCTTTCCCCCAACCTCCCTGTCTGTCTTTCTCCCTCCCAACCTCCCTGTCTGTCTTTCCCCCAACCTCCCTGTCTGTCTTTCTCCCTCCCAACCTCCCTGTCTGTCTTCCCCCAACCTCCCTGTCTGTCTTTCTCTCTCCCAACCTCCCTGTCTGTCTGTCTGTCTGTCTCCCAACATCCCTGTCTGTCTGTCTGTCTCCCAACCTCCCTGTCTGTCTTTCTCTCTCCCAACCTCCCTGTCTGTCTGTCTGTCTCCCAACCTCCCTGTCTGTCTTTCTCTCTCCCAACCTCCCTGTCTGTCTTTCTCTCTCCCAACATCCCTGTCTGTCTTTTTCTCTCCCAACCTCCCTGTCTGTCTTTCTCTCTCCCAACCTCCCTGTCTGTCTTTCTCTCTCCCAACCTACCTGTCTGTCTTTCTCTCTCCCAACCTCCCTGTCTGTCTTTCTCCCTCCCAACCTCCCTGTCTGTCTTTCTCTCTCCCAACCTCCCTGTCTGTCTTTCTCTCTCCCAACCTCCCTGTCTGTCTTTCTCCCTCCCAACCTCCCTGTCTGTCTTCCCCCAACCTCCCTGTCTGTCTTTCTCTCTCCCAACCTCCCTCCCTCCCTGTCTGTCTCCCAACCTCCCTGTCTGTCTGTCTGTCTGTCTGTCTCCCAACCTCCCTGTCTGTCTTTTTCTCTCCCAACCTCCCTGTCTGTCTTTCTCTCTCCCAACCTCCCTGTCTGTCTTTCTCTCTCCCAACCTTCCTGTCTGTCTTTCTCTCTCCCAACCTCCATGTCTGTCTTTCTCCCTCCCAACCTCCCTGTCTGTCTGTCTCTCTCCCAACCTCCCTGTCTGTCTTCCTCTCTCCCAACCTCCCTCGTCTGTCTTTCTCTCTCCCAACCTCCCTCGTCTGTCTTTCTCTCTCCCAACCTCCCTGTCTGTCTTTCTCCCTCCCAACCTCCCTCGTCTGTCTTTCTCTCTCCCAACCTCCCTGTCTGTCTTTCTCCCTCCCAACCTTCCTGTCTTTCTGTCTTTCTCCCAACCTCCCTGTCTGTCTGTCTATCTCCCAACCTCCCTGTCTGTCTCTCTCCCAACCTCCCTGTCTGTCTTCCTCTCTCCCAACCTCCCTCGTCTGTCTTTCTCTCTCCCAACCTCCCTCGTCTGTCTTTCTCTCTCCCAACCTCCCTGTCTGTCTTTCTCCCTCCCAACCTCCCTCGTCTGTCTTTCTCTCTCCCAACCTCCCTGTCTGTCTTTCTCCCTCCCAACCTTCCTGTCTTTCTGTCTTTCTCCCAACCTCCCTGTCTGTCTTTCTCCCTCCCAACCTCCCTGTCTGTCTGTCTTCCCCCAACCTCCCTGTCTGTCTTTCTCCCTCCCAACCTCCCTGTCTGTCTTTCCCCCAACCTCCCTGTCTGTCTTTCTCTCTCCCAACCTCCCTGTCTGTCTTTCTCCCTCCCAACCTTCCTGTCTTTCTGTCTTTCTCCCAACCTCCCTGTCTGTCTGTCTATCTCCCAACCTCCCTGTCTGTCTGTCTTCCCCCAACCTCCCTGTCTGTCTTTCTCCCTCCCAACCTCCCTGTCTGTCTTTCCCCCAACCTCCCTGTCTGTCTTCCCCCAACCTCCCTGTCTGTCTTTCTCTCTCCCAACCTCCCTCCCTGTCTGTCTTCCCCCAACCTCCCTGTCTGTCTTTCTCCCTCCCAACCTCCCTGTCTGTCTTTCCCCCAACCTCCCTGTCTGTCTTCCCCCAACCTCCCTGTCTGTCTTTCTCTCTCCCAACCTCCCTCCCTGTCTGTCTGTCTGTCTCCCAACCTCCCTGTCTGTCTGTCTGTCTCCCAACCTCCCTGTCTGTCTTTCTCTCTCCCAACCTCCCTGTCTGTCTTTCTCTCTCCCAACCTCCCTGTCTGTCTTTCTCTCTCCCAACCTCCCTGTCTGTCTTTTTCTCTCCCAACCTCCCTGTCTGTCTTTCTCTCTCCCAACCTCCCTGTCTGTCTTTCTCTCTCCCAACCTACCTGTCTGTCTTTCTCTCTCCCAACCTCCCTGTCTGTCTCCCTTCCTCCCTCCCTCCCTGTCTCCCTCCCTCCCTCCCCTGTCTTTCTCCCTCCCTGTCTCCCTGTCTGTCTCCCTTCCTCCCTCCCTCCCTGTATCCCTCTCTCCCTCCCTGTCTTTCTCCCTCCCCTGTCTTTCTCCCTCCCTCCCTCCCTGTCTCCCTGTCTGTCTGTCTCCCTCCCTGTCTGTCTCCCTGTCTGTCTCCCTTCCTTCCTGTCTGTCTTTCTCCCTCCCTCCCTGTCTCCCTCCCTCCCTCCCTGTCTTTCTCTCTCCCAACCTCCCTGTCTGTCTTTCTCTCTCCCAACCTCCCTGTCTGTCTTTCTCTCTCCCAACCTCCCTGTCTGTCTTTCTCCCTCCAACCTCCCTGTCTGTCTTCCCCCCAACCTCCCTGTCTGTCTTCCTCCCTCCCAACCTCCCTGTCTGTCTGTCTCCCAACCTCCCTGTCTGTCTTTCTCTCTCCCAACCTCCCTCCCTCCCTGTCTGTCTGTCTCCCAACCTCCCTGTCTGTCTTTCTCTCTCCCAACCTACCTGTCTGTCTTTCTCTCTCCCAACCTCCCTGTCTGTCTTTCTCTCTCCCAACCTACCTGTCTGTCTTTCTCTCTCCCAACCTCCCTGTCTGTCTTTCTCCCTCCCAACCTCCATGTCTGTCTTTCTCCCTCCCAACCTCCCTCCCTGTCTGTCTCCCTCCCAACCTCCCTCCCTGTCTGTCTCTCTCCCAACCTCCCTGTCTGTCTTTTTCTCTCCCAACCTCCCTGTCTGTCTTTCTCTCTCCCAACCTCCCTGTCTGTCTTTCTCCCTCCCAACCTCCCTGTCTGTCTTTCTCTCTCCCAACCTCCCTGTCTCTCTTTCTCTCTCCCAACCTCCCTGTCTGTCGTTCTCTCTCCCTCCCTACCTCCCTGTCTGTCTTTCTCCCAACCTGTCTGGCTGTCTTTCTCCCTCCCAACCTCCATCTGTCTTTCTCTCTCCCAACCTCCCTGTCTGTCTTTCTCCCTCCCAATCTCCCTGTCTGTCTTTCCCCCAACCTCCCTGTCTGTCTTTCTCCCTCCCAACCTCCCTGTCTGTCTTTCCCCCAACCTCCCTGTCTGTCTTTCTCCCTCCCAACCTCCCTGTCTGTCTTCCCCCAACCTCCCTGTCTGTCTTTCTCTCTCCCAACCTCCCTCCCTGTCTGTCTGTCTGTCTCCCAACATCCCTGTCTGTCTGTCTGTCTCCCAACCTCCCTGTCTGTCTTTCTCTCTCCCAACCTCCCTGTCTGTCTGTCTGTCTCCCAACCTCCCTGTCTGTCTTTCTCTCTCCCAACCTCCCTGTCTGTCTTTCTCTCTCCCAACCTCCCTGTCTGTCTTTTTCTCTCCCAACCTCCCTGTCTGTCTTTCTCTCTCCCAACCTCCCTGTCTGTCTTTCTCTCTCCCAACCTACCTGTCTGTCTTTCTCTCTCCCAACCTCCCTGTCTGTCTTTCTCTCTCCCAACCTCCCTGTCTGTCTTTCTCTCTCCCAACCTCCCTGTCTGTCTTTCTCTCTCCCAACCTCCCTGTCTGTCTTTCTCCCTCCCAACCTCCCTGTCTGTCTTCCCCCAACCTCCCTGTCTGTCTTTCTCTCTCCCAACCTCCCTCCCTCCCTGTCTGTCTCCCAACCTCCCTGTCTGTCTGTCTGTCTGTCTGTCTCCCAACCTCCCTGTCTGTCTTTTTCTCTCCCAACCTCCCTGTCTGTCTTTCTCTCTCCCAACCTCCCTGTCTGTCTTTCTCTCTCCCAACCTTCCTGTCTGTCTTTCTCTCTCCCAACCTCCATGTCTGTCTTTCTCCCTCCCAACCTCCCTGTCTGTCTGTCTCTCTCCCAACCTCCCTGTCTGTCTTCCTCTCTCCCAACCTCCCTCGTCTGTCTTTCTCTCTCCCAACCTCCCTCGTCTGTCTTTCTCTCTCCCAACCTCCCTGTCTGTCTTTCTCCCTCCCAACCTCCCTCGTCTGTCTTTCTCTCTCCCAACCTCCCTGTCTGTCTTTCTCCCTCCCAACCTTCCTGTCTTTCTGTCTTTCTCCCAACCTCCCTGTCTGTCTGTCTATCTCCCAACCTCCCTGTCTGTCTCTCTCCCAACCTCCCTGTCTGTCTTCCTCTCTCCCAACCTCCCTCGTCTGTCTTTCTTTCTCCCAACCTCCCTCGTCTGTCTTTCTCTCTCCCAACCTCCCTGTCTGTCTTTCTCCCTCCCAACCTCCCTCGTCTGTCTTTCTCTCTCCCAACCTCCCTGTCTGTCTTTCTCCCTCCCAACCTTCCTGTCTTTCTGTCTTTCTCCCAACCTCCCTGTCTGTCTTTCTCCCTCCCAACCTCCCTGTCTGTCTGTCTTCCCCCAACCTCCCTGTCTGTCTTTCTCCCTCCCAACCTCCCTGTCTGTCTTTCCCCCAACCTCCCTGTCTGTCTTTCTTTCTCCCAACCTCCCTGTCTGTCTTTCTCTCTCCCAACCTCCCTGTCTGTCTTTCTCCCTCCCAACCTTCCTGTCTTTCTGTCTTTCTCCCAACCTCCCTGTCTGTCTGTCTATCTCCCAACCTCCCTGTCTGTCTGTCTTCCCCCAACCTCCCTGTCTGTCTTTCTCCCTCCCAACCTCCCTGTCTGTCTTTCCCCCAACCTCCCTGTCTGTCTTCCCCCAACCTCCCTGTCTGTCTTTCTCTCTCCCAACCTCCCTCCCTGTCTGTCTTCCCCCAACCTCCCTGTCTGTCTTTCTCCCTCCCAACCTCCCTGTCTGTCTTTCCCCCAACCTCCCTGTCTGTCTTCCCCCAACCTCCCTGTCTGTCTTTCTCTCTCCCAACCTCCCTCCCTGTCTGTCTGTCTGTCTCCCAACCTCCCTGTCTGTCTGTCTGTCTCCCAACCTCCCTGTCTGTCTTTCTCTCTCCCAACCTCCCTGTCTGTCTTTCTCTCTCCCAACCTCCCTGTCTGTCTTTCTCTCTCCCAACCTCCCTGTCTGTCTTTTTCTCTCCCAACCTCCCTGTCTGTCTTTCTCTCTCCCAACCTCCCTGTCTGTCTTTCTCTCTCCCAACCTACCTGTCTGTCTTTCTCTCTCACAACCTCCCTGTCTGTCTCCCTTCCTCCCTCCCTCCCTGTCTCCCTCCCTCCCTCCCCTGTCTTTCTCCCTCCCTGTCTCCCTGTCTGTCTCCCTTCCTCCCTCCCTCCCTGTATCCCTCTCTCCCTCCCTGTCTTTCTCCCTCCCCTGTCTTTCTCCCTCCCTCCCTCCCTGTCTCCCTGTCTGTCTGTCTGTCTCCCTCCCTGTCTGTCTCCCTGTCTGTCTCCCTTCCTTCCTGTCTGTCTTTCTCCCTCCCTCCCTGTCTCCCTCCCTCCCTCCCTGTCTTTCTCTCTCCCAACCTCCCTGTCTGTCTTTCTCTCTCCCAACCTCCCTGTCTGTCTTTCTCTCTCCCAACCTCCCTGTCTGTCTTTCTCCCTCCAACCTCCCTGTCTGTCTTCCCCCCAACCTCCCTGTCTGTCTTCCTCCCTCCCAACCTCCCTGTCTGTCTGTCTCCCAACCTCCCTGTCTGTCTTTCTCTCTCCCAACCTCCCTCCCTCCCTGTCTGTCTGTCTCCCAACCTCCCTGTCTGTCTTTCTCTCTCCCAACCTCCCTGTCTGTCTTTCTCTCTCCCAACCTCCCTGTCTGTCTTTCTCCCTCCCAACCTCCCTGTCTGTCTTTCTCTCTCCCAACCTCCCTGTCTGTCTTTCTCTCTCCCAACCTACCTGTCTGTCTTTCTCTCTCCCAACCTCCCTGTCTGTCTTTCTCTCTCCCAACCTACCTGTCTGTCTTTCTCTCTCCCAACCTCCCTGTCTGTCTTTCTCCCTCCCAACCTCCATGTCTGTCTTTCTCCCTCCCAACCTCCCTCCCTGTCTGTCTCCCTCCCAACCTCCCTCCCTGTCTGTCTCTCTCCCAACCTCCCTGTCTGTCTTTTTCTCTCCCAACCTCCCTGTCTGTCTTTCTCTCTCCCAACCTCCCTGTCTGTCTTTTTCTCTCCAAACCTCCCTGTCTGTCTTTCTCTCTCCCAACCTCCCTGTATGTCTGTCTTTCTCTCTCCCAACCTCCCTGTCTGTCTTTCTCCCTCCCAACCTCCCTGTCTGTCTTTCTCTCTCCCAACCTCCCTGTCTGTCTTTTTCTCTCCCAACCTCCCTGTCTGTCTTTTTCTCTCCCAACCTCCCTGTCTGTCTTTCTCTCTCCCAACCTCCCTGTCTGTCTTTTTCTCTCCCAACCTCCCTGTCTGTCTTTCTCTCTCCCAACCTCCCTGTCTGTCTTTCTCCCTCCCAACCTCCCTGTCTGTCTTTCTCTCTCCCAACCTCCCTGTCTCTCTTTCTCTCTCCCAACCTCCCTGTCTGTCGTTCTCTCTCCCTCCCTACCTCCCTGTCTGTCTTTCTCCCAACCTGTCTGGCTGTCTTTCTCCCTCCCAACCTCCATCTGTCTTTCTCTCTCCCAACCTCCCTGTCTGTCTTTCTCCCTCCCAATCTCCCTGTCTGTCTTTCCCCCAACCTCCCTGTCTGTCTTTCTCCCTCCCAACCTCCCTGTCTGTCTTTCCCCCAACCTCCCTGTCTGTCTTTCTCCCTCCCAACCTCCCTGTCTGTCTTCCCCCAACCTCCCTGTCTGTCTTTCTCTCTCCCAACCTCCCTCCCTGTCTGTCTGTCTGTCTCCCAACATCCCTGTCTGTCTGTCTGTCTCCCAACCTCCCTGTCTGTCTTTCTCTCTCCCAACCTCCCTGTCTGTCTGTCTGTCTCCCAACCTCCCTGTCTGTCTTTCTCTCTCCCAACCTCCCTGTCTGTCTTTCTCTCTCCCAACCTCCCTGTCTGTCTTTTTCTCTCCCAACCTCCCTGTCTGTCTTTCTCTCTCCCAACCTCCCTGTCTGTCTTTCTCTCTCCCAACCTACCTGTCTGTCTTTCTCTCTCCCAACCTCCCTGTCTGTCTTTCTCTCTCCCAACCTCCCTGTCTGTCTTTCTCCCTCCCAACCTCCCTGTCTGTCTTCCCCCAACCTCCCTGTCTGTCTTTCTCTCTCCCAACCTCCCTCCCTGTCTGTCTGTCTCCCAACCTCCCTGTCTGTCTGTCTGTCTGTCTCTCTCCCAACCTCCCTGTCTGTCTTTCTCTCTCCCAACCTTCCTGTCTGTCTTTCTCTCTCCCAACCTCCATGTCTGTCTTTCTCCCTCCCAACCTCCCTGTCTGTATGTCTCTCTCCCAACCTCCCTGTCTGTCTTCCTCTCTCCCAACCTCCCTCGTCTGTCTTTCTCTCTCCCAACCTCCCTCGTCTGTCTTTCTCTCTCCCAACCTCCCTGTCTGTCTTTCTCCCTCCCAACCTCCCTCGTCTGTCTTTCTCTCTCCCAACCTCCCTGTCTGTCTTTCTCCCTCCCAACCTTCCTGTCTTTCTGTCTTTCTCCCAACCTCCCTGTCTGTCTGTCTATCTCCCAACCTCCCTGTCTGTCTCTCTCCCAACCTCCCTGTCTGTCTTCCTCTCTCCCAACCTCCCTCGTCTGTCTTTCTCTCTCCCAACCTCCCTCGTCTGTCTTTCTCTCTCCCAACCTCCCTGTCTGTCTTTCTCCCTCCCAACCTCCCTCGTCTGTCTTTCTCTCTCCCAACCTCCCTGTCTGTCTTTCTCCCTCCCAACCTTCCTGTCTTTCTGTCTTTCTCCCAACCTCCCTGTCTGTCTTTCTCCCTCCCAACCTCCCTGTCTGTCTGTCTTCCCCCAACCTCCCTGTCTGTCTTTCTCCCTCCCAACCTCCCTGTCTGTCTTTCCCCCATCCTCCCTGTCTGTCTTTCTTTCTCCCAACCTCCCTGTCTGTCTTTCTCTCTCCCAACCTCCCTGTCTGTCTTTCTCCCTCCCAACCTTCCTGTCTTTCTGTCTTTCTCCCAACCTCCCTGTCTGTCTGTCTATCTCCCAACCTCCCTGTCTGTCTGTCTTCCCCCAACCTCCCTGTCTGTCTTTCTCCCTCCCAACCTCCCTGTCTGTCTTTCCCCCAACCTCCCTGTCTGTCTTCCCCCAACCTCCCTGTCTGTCTTTCTCTCTCCCAACCTCCCTCCCTGTCTGTCTTCCCCCAACCTCCCTGTCTGTCTTTCTCCCTCCCAACCTCCCTGTCTGTCTTTCCCCCAACCTCCCTGTCTGTCTTCCCCCAACCTCCCTGTCTGTCTTTCTCTCTCCCAACCTCCCTCCCTGTCTGTCTGTCTGTCTCCCAACCTCCCTGTCTGTCTGTCTGTCTCCCAACCTCCCTGTCTGTCTTTCTCTCTCCCAACCTCCCTGTCTGTCTTTCTCTCTCCCAACCTCCCTGTCTGTCTTTCTCTCTCCCAACCTCCCTGTCTGTCTTTTTCTCTCCCAACCTCCCTGTCTGTCTTTCTCTCTCCCAACCTCCCTGTCTGTCTTTCTCTCTCCCAACCTACCTGTCTGTCTTTCTCTCTCCCAACCTCCCTGTCTGTCTTTCTCTCTCCCAACCTCCCTGTCTGTCTTTCTCTCTCCCAACCTCCCTGTCTGTCTTTCTCTCTCCCAACCTCCCTGTCTGTCTTTCTCCCTCCCAACCTCCCTGTCTGTCTTCCCCCAACCTCCCTGTCTGTCTTTCTCTCTCCCAACCTCCCTCCCTCCCTGTCTGTCTCCCAACCTCCCTGTCTGTCTGTCTGTCTGTCTGTCTCCCAACCTCCCTGTCTGTCTTTTCTCTCCCAACCTCCCTGTCTGTCTTTCTCTCTCCCAACCTCCCTGTCTGTCTTTCTCTCTCCCAACCTTCCTGTCTGTCTTTCTCTCTCCCAACCTCCATGTCTGTCTTTCTCCCTCCCAACCTCCCTGTCTGTCTGTCTCTCTCCCAACCTCCCTGTCTGTCTTCCTCTCTCCCAACCTCCCTCGTCTGTCTTTCTCTCTCCCAACCTCCCTCGTCTGTCTTTCTCTCTCCCAACCTCCCTGTCTGTCTTTCTCCCTCCCAACCTCCCTCGTCTGTCTTTCTCTCTCCCAACCTCCCTGTCTGTCTTTCTCCCTCCCAACCTTCCTGTCTTTCTGTCTTTCTCCCAACCTCCCTGTCTGTCTGTCTATCTCCCAACCTCCCTGTCTGTCTTCCTCTCTCCCAACCTCCCTCCCTGTCTCCCTCCCTCCCTCCCTCCCTCCCTCCCTCCCTCCCTCCCTGTCTATCTGTCTCCCTCCCTCCCTCTCTCCTGAGACACAATGGGCCTGTGGGTCGACTTTCGTTCTTTCTGAAACATCTTAAGAAAGAAACTGGGAGTTTGAATGCCGATATTCTTCAATATTTATTGAATTATTGCCATTAACAGTGCAAGGATTCAGATGTTGCCCTTGGATAAAGTTGTAGCTAAGGGGAATGCAATTTCACAGTTGAAGCAGACACTATTTGTAAATTCCTTTACGCAAGAGACAAAACATAGTTTACTTAAAGGTAAAACATGACACAGTCGTGTGTTCTGTGTCCAATGAATAGGTTCAGCTCACTCAAACCAACCATGCTGCTAAATACAACAGTATAACCTCACATCCTTAATGCTTTTGACTGTTTACAAGAGTGCTAACGAACCATGGAGTCAGGGCTCAAAACTAGCGGTTAGCAGCTTTTATTTGCTGAAACAAGAATGGTTGCTATTTATGGTCACAAGTGCTTAAGATGCAGTTATGCGTCCGCTGGGTATCATTTTCCCGTCCAGCTCAAAGATGCAGAGATACTGTACCTCCCAATACTCATTTAGTTCTTTGTCAGTTGAATCAATTTGCACATTTGTCGATGATATTGACGGGTTAGTCAAACGACTTAATTTGCTTCACCATTGTCTCTAAAACAGACACGCGAGTAAACGCACCAACAAACTCTAGTTGTGACTTAGGTATCACAAACCACTATGGGGCGAAGGCAATGTCCAGCTTATCTTCTCCTTGTTATCTTACAAGAATGTTAGCTTAATGTGTCTCTTGTTCTTTATTATAGTTCTCCTGATAAAGAACAAATGTGTCCGAGAACCTAGGACACTGATATTTGATATGGTTATTTTGAACTCGCCACTAGATGGCAGTACAAGACTGAGAAACTACAGCACACGGCACAAGGCTTGATGACGCTATAGACTACATGTGAAATATACTTGTGTGTGTGCTCAGTCTGCATCGGTGTGTTTCCGTCTGTCTGGCACTCTCTGGCCATCTGTACATTTGCCCCCACTTGGTTTCTCTCTGTCTCACTGTTCTCATCTGCTTGTCTCTCTGTCTCTGTTCTGTTTGTGAGGCACTCTCACCTCTGTTTTTCCTCCGTCCTCCCTCATACATGGGGGGGAAATTGAGACTGAATTTAGAGAGGTGATACGAAAGAGCACTTTGAGATGAGTAATGTAAGCTTCCTGTCAGTGTCTTATAGACATCTCATACCTCATTTAATGACATTCAGAAAATCATTACTCAAAGTTCATCTGTATATCTATAATGTATTGAAAATAATGTAGTGCATCAGGGTGCTGTCAATCACACTCTTGCATTCCCAAATACCCTTTTAAAATCTCCATTTCTTAGATTAGTCAATTTCTTCACAGGAAGTGTCTCCTCTTTGAAATGGCAGATATCTGATTTTAGAATGAAACCTACCTTCCTTGTTGATGAAAAGGTTATTCAGTTGAAGAAGGAAGCGTTCTGCAGGAAGCTGACAACAAACTAGTAACACAAATGTATGCGTTTAGAAGTAGTGTTTTCTCATTAACTGGAGAGACCGTTCAGAGGTTACACCTAATCTATTCTGTGTGTATCCTAAAGCTCTACTTACAAATGAACAGAACAGTTTAAGATGTGCTTAGAGGCATATTGAAATGTATTGAATTAGACAATCAGACGCGGTGCTATAACTGTAAAGATTTTAAGTTTCAAAGTTGGTGTTCGTGTATCACAATGGATTATTTGACTTTTGATGTGAGAGGCAGAATGTACAGTTTATCGGGTCAAAGCAAAGCTGTTATGAAGACTTTCTTTTGAAAGATATTTATTGTTTTACACTATGGGTGGCTTAGTTGTAACACTGTGGATGCTCGGAGATGAGCTCTGACATCTTTTCACTTTAAAGAGGAGCAGAGTTCAGCTGGCTGAAAGATGTTTCATGTTCAAACAGTTTGAGGCACTTGATGTGAAGTTGTTGGCCGTATAGGTCCATGGGAAGGAAGGTTATCGCATGCATATGGAACGTTAATAACAAAGTCAAGACAAAGAAAGAGGACAGACGTGTTGTATATCCTAAACCACAATAAGCCTTCAGGGCGATTGTACAGCCAGAGACTTTCCGGCCCTAGGGCTTGCCGGGACACTTGCAATACATTTGCATTGGAGCTAAGGACAAAACAGGTCCTTTTTCAAAGGAACATTATGGACAGAAGGAGCGCCGCTAAAAATAAGCAGGTCCTATATTCGCAATATATACTTGCTCTAGTTTAACGCGGGAATTTTGTGTTCGGTTCGGACTTACGCTCGCCGAGTTATGATTTTCCAAAGTTTGGGAACAGTGTGCCCGAATGGCCTTTTATCTTTTTTGTCCACTAGGGGGACATTGACTTGGACGTGCGGGAACAAAACTGCCATTCCGGTCGGGCCATTTGGGCCAAAAAGGGCCACTTCAAAACCATGGCCCTCGAATGGCCTTCGTGTTCCCGGACGGCCGGGAACTTTTGGGCCATTTGGTCCATCACTACGGGAACTTTTGGGCCATTTGGTCCATCACTCCGGGAACTTTTGGGCCACTGAAGGGCCACCTCGGGGGGATTCTGGATCGATATTTTAAACTGCCATATCTTCTCAACCGTTTGATATCCCGCTTTGAAACGTAGATATCTTGGACCAACGCGTAATTGTATGGAATCAATGTTTTGGGACAAATGTTGCCATTTGGGCCACATGAGATTCCAATGTAGTGGGAACACAAAAAAGTGTCATTCCGACTACATTTGTATGGGTTGACCATGTAGGCCAATTGTCCTAAGGGTTAGGTTACTAAATGTAACCCTTAACACAAAAAACTCCAAAGTATTTAGAAGTTTTTTTTGCGCCCCTGGTACTCTAAATGACTACCAGAACGATGGGGGGAGTCAGGCAACTGCTCTGGACCGCGCCAGGGCCTCGAAATCGGCCTGAACTCTAAAAACACAAAAAAACACAAAAAACACAAAAAACACAAAAAAAACACAAAAAAAACTTCAAAGTATTTTGAATGTTTTTTTGCGCCCCATGTCATCTAAATGACTACCAGAACGATGGGGGGAGTCAGGCAACTGCTCTGGACCGCGCCGGGGCCTCGAAATCGGCCTGAACTCTAAAAACACAAAAAAACACAAAAAACACAAAAAACACAAAAAACACAAAAAACACAAAAAACACAAAAAACACAAAAAACACAAAAAACACAAAAAACACAAAAAACACAAAAAACACAAAAAACACAAAAAAAACACAAAAAAAACACAAAAAAAACTTCAAAGTATTTTTAATGTTTTTTTGCGCCCCATGTCATCTAAATGACTACCAGAACGATGGGGGGAGTCAGGCAACTGCTCTGGACCGTGCCAGGGCCTCGAAATCGGCCTGAACTCTAAAAACACAAAAAAACACAAAAAACACAAAAAACACAAAAAACACAAAAAACACAAAAAACACAAAAAACACAAAAAACACAAAAAAACACAAAAAACACAAAAAACACAAAAAAACAAAAAAAACACAAAAAAAACTTCAAAGTATTTTGAATGTTTTTTTGCGCCCCATGTCATCTAAATGACTACCAGAACGATGGGGGGAGTCAGGCAACTGCTCTGGACCGCGCCAGGGCCTCGAAATCGGCCTGAACTCTAAAAACACAAAAAAACACAAAAAACACAAAAAACACAAAAAACACAAAAAACACAAAAAACACAAAAAACACAAAAAACACAAAAAACACAAAAAACACAAAAAACACAAAAAACACAAAAAAAACTTCAAAGTATTTCGAAGTTTTTTTTGCACCCCTGGTACTCTAAATGACTACCAGAACGATGGGGGGAGTCAGGCAACGGCTCTGGACCGCGCCAGGGCCTCGAAATCGGCCTGAACTCTAAAAACACAAAAAAACACAAAAAAACACAAAAAACACAAAAAACACAAAAAACACAAAAAACACAAAAAACACAAAAAACACAAAAAACACAAAAAACACAAAAAACACAAAAAAAACACAAAAAAAACTTCAAAGTATTTTGAATGTTTTTTTGCGCCCCATGTCATCTAAATGACTACCAGAACGATGGGGGGAGTCAGGCAACTGCTCTGGACCGCGCCAGGGCCTCGAAATCGGCCTGAACTCTAAAAACACAAAAAAACACAAAAAACACAAAAAACACAAAAAACACAAAAAACACAAAAAACACAAAAAACACAAAAAACACAAAAAACACAAAAAAAACACAAAAAAAACTTCAAAGTATTTTGAATGTTTTTTTGCGCCCCATGTCATCTAAATGACTACCAGAACGATGAGGGGAGTCAGGCAACTGCTCTGGACCGCGCCAAAAGCTCGAAATCGGCCTGAACTCTAAAAACACAAAAAAACACAAAAAAAACACAAAAAAAACTTCTAAGTATTTCGAATGTTTTTTTGCGCCCTATGTCATCTAAATGACTATCAGGACGATGGGGGGAGTCAGGCAACTGCTGTGGACCGCGCCAGAGCCTCGAAATCGGCCTGAACTCTAAAAACACAAAAAAACACAAAAAAAACTTCAAAGTATTTCGAATGTTTTTTTGCGCCCTATGTCATCTAAATGACTATCAGGACGATGGGGGGAGTCAGGCAACTGCTCTGGACCGCGCCAGAAGCTCGAAATCGGCCTGAACTCTAAAAACACAAAAAAACACAAAAAAACACAAAAAAAACTTCAAAGTATTTTGAATGTTTTTTTTGCCCGATTTGCTTGAAACTTTGCACATCTGGTGGGCTGGTCCCAGGTATGCCCTCTAGTAAGTTTCAGCCTCCTAGTCTAGAGCATACTGTAGATACTGTATGGGAGCAATGAGAACAGGCTTGGGACTTTTGGCATAAATGAGAGCCCATTCAAATTTAGGACAAATGGCCGTTTTTGAACATTCCTTATAACTCAAAAAGGGCCATTTGTCCTCCTTTTCTGTATGCGAAATGGCAGTGCCCTTCCCTTATAACTCAAAAAAGGACATTTCCCCTACATTTGATTGGGCTCTCATTTATGCCAAAAGTCCTAACCCTTTATTTTAACTTTATTTGGCCTGGAATCCCATAGAAAACAATGGACTAGGAAGCTGAAATTTGGACTATACTACAATCTCAACGCCTTGGTCCACTGGTATGAAAATGAAAAGGATTGGACCAACTCCAATCTTACTTTGTTTGACCTATTATCTCATAGAAAACAAGGTTCAATGAGGCTGAGATTTTCACAGTAATTCAACCTTTGCCCAACGATTCTTTGTCGGGAAATTCAATGGGAAATTCCTTAAACCTTTTCCATAGTAATGTATGGCATTTCGACTATGTTTGACCTATTAACCCATAGAAAACAAGGTTCAATGAGGCTGACATTTTCACAGTAATTCAACCTTTGCCCAACTATTAACTGTTATGAAAATCAATGGGAAATTCCTTTAACTTTTTCCATAGTAATGTATTGCATTTCGACTATGTTTGACCTATTAACCCATAGAAAACAAGGTTCAATGAGGCTGAGATTCTCACAGTAATTCAACCTTTGCCCATAGATTACATGGTGTGAATATCAATGGGAAATTCCTTAAACTTTTTCCATAGTAATGTATGGCATTTCGACTATGTTTGACCTATTAACCCATAGAAAACAAGGTCCAATGAGGCTGAGATTCTCACAGTAATTCAACCTTTGCCCAACGATTAACTGTTATGAAAATCAATGGGAAATTCCCTACAGTTTTCTCATAGTATTGTATGGCATTTTGACTTTGTTTGACCTATTAACCCATAGAACACAAGGTTCAATGAGGCTGAGATTCTCACAGTAATTCAACCTTTGCCCAATGATTGATTGTTATGAAAATCAATGGGAAATTCGTTAAACTTTTTCCATAGTAATGTATGGCATTTTGACTATGTTTGACCTATTATCCCATAGAAAACAAGGTTCAATGAGGTTGAGATTTTCACAGTATTTCAATCTTTGCCCATAGATTACATAGTGTGAATATCAAGGGGACATTCACTGTTTTTTGTGAATGTCTCCAGTCTTTTAATTCATTAAAAATACTTTAAAGGCAAATAAAGGGATGCATTATTTTTGTCAATGAAGAGGGGCTCGTGGAGATGAAATGGCTGAAATTTAGAGTTCGTAGGTCCAAGTAAAGGTGCCCAAAACCAGGCGTTTAGGTCAAAGGTCAAAAGGTCGTAATTGGTGCATTATGTAAAAATGGCCATAGAGTCTGAGAAAAAGGTTGAAACTGCCTGAATTTTGCACCACACCTTCCCCCTTATGTGTAGAGTACATATGTCCAAGTTAAAGTGCCCGAAAACAGCAACAAATGTGTAAATTGGGCCTAAAGTATGTTAAAGGGCTGGTACATTTGACCTATGTACAAACGGTCATAGAATCTGAGACAAAGGTTGAAACTGCCTGCATTTTGCAACACACATTCTCCCTGATACCTTGATTCATGCTGGGAAGTAAGAAGTCTGTAGACCCTAGGGAAAGCTATCTCCTGTTAGCAACATGCTAACAAGATCAATCCAATTCATGCTAGTAGAGCTTCCTCTGGTGTCCACCATATATGATTTCCATCAACATCTGTCTTGTAGAAATGGTTTTATGGCACCCAACAGAAACAGACACATGTGGACGTAATTTACAGTCTTTTAATTAATTAAAAATACTTTAAAGCAAAATAGAGGAATTCTTTCTTTTTGTGAATGAAGAGGGGGTCGTGGAGATGAAATGCCTAAAATTTGGAGTCCGTAGGTCCAAGTTAAGGTGCCCAAAAACAGCAAAAAAGGTCTTAATTGGCTCTAAATCCTCTTAAAGGGCCGGTAAATTTGCCCTATGCAAAAATGGCCATAATCTCTCAAATATGGGTCCCAGAAACCACAGATTACGGACACACATTGTGGACTAGGCCTACAATGAGGTCACGTGAACAAAATCCCTCTAAAATGTCTAGAAAATAAATTTGCCTGTATGAAACTCAGAGAACAGGAGGGTGAACATCTTAGCAAGATGTACACCCTGTCGTGCTGTTAAGTCAGATTGGAGCAATTTTTGTTCTAAACATCTGAGAGCTCTGCTTTTTTAATATGTTGTAGCCATGCTACTGCTGTCCATCATATATCATTTTCATCAACATCTGTCATGTAAATCGGGCCTAAATTACCATAAAGAGCAGTCAATTTGACCTATGTAAAACGGTCATAGCATCTGAGAAAAAGGTTGAAACTGCCTGGATTTCGCAGGACACCTTCCCCTTGATACCTTGATTCAGTCTGGAAAGTAAGAAGTCTGTAGACCCTTGGGAAAGCTATCTCCTGTTAGCAGCATGCTAATGACTTCAAACCAATGCATCCTAGTAGAGTGTCCTCTTGTGTCCAACATATGTCAATTTTATAAAACAAAGTCGTTTATTAGTGTTTTTATAGGACCCAGCAATAACCCTCTTGACTCTAAACACTGAAAACAGGCTTTTTCGAAGGCCCTATCTTCCCTTATCTTCCAAAAACGGCCATTTGGGTTGGGACTTTTGGCATAAATGAGAGCCCATTCAAATTTAGGACAAATGGCCGTTTTTGAACATTCCTTATAACTCGAAAAGGGCCATTTGTCCTCCTTTTCTGTATGCGAAATGGCAGTGCCCTTCCCTTATAAATCAAAAAATGCCATGTTGCCTACATTTGAATGGGCTCTCATTCATGCCAAAAGTCCTAACCCTGTCCTTTATTTCTACAACATGCAAATAACTCATCAAAAAGCTCAAACAGTCTGGAAATTGCACCCAACATCTTATCTTAGGTCCTGAACATGCTCACCAAGAATCCCATCTCTCAGCCCTCTGGAAAATTATCTCCTGTTAGCAGCATGCTAATGACTTCAATCCAATGCAGCCTAGTAGAGTGTCCTCTTGTGTCCAACATATGTCAATTTCATAACAACAAGTCGTTTATTAGTGTTTTTATAGGACCCAACAGAAACACACACATGTATACGTTTTTAACAGTCTTTTAATTAATTAAAAATACTTTAAAGCAAAATAGAGGAATACATTCTTTTTGTTGATGAAGAGAGGGTCGTGGAGATGAAAGGACTGAAATTTAGAGTTCGTAGGTCCAAGTTAAGGTGCCCGAAAACAGTAAATTGGTGCTAAATTCTCTTAAAGGGCCGGTAAATTTGAAACGGCCATAAAATCTGAGAAAAAGGTTGAAACTGCTTGAATTTTGCACCATGCATTCCCTGTGATGCCCTGATTCAGCATGCCAAGCAAGAAGTCTGTAGAACTTTGGTAAAGTTTTGGACCGTCCCTGTGCATCCGGTAACATAACCAAGGTGTCCACGTGGCGTCGTACGGTGATAGCTGATCCGTTTCCATGTTTTCCACTCAAAAAGCAAAAAAGGCCATTCGGGACTTAGCCCCACCCATTCCCATATTTCCCATGATCAGCCCCACCCATTTCCATGTTTCCGACGAAAGTTGTACCCAAAAGGCATATAATCCATTCGGGACTTAGCCCCACCCATTCCCATGTTTCCCATGGTTACCCCCATCCATTTTTCCATGTGTCCGATGAAAGTTGTACCCAAAAGGCATATAATCCATTCGGGACTTAGCCCCACCCATTCCCATGTTTCCCATGATCAGCCCAACCCATTTCCATGTTTCCGATGAAAGTTGTACCCAAAAGGCATATAATCCATTCGGGACTTAGCCCCACCCATTCCCATGTTTCCCATGGTTATAATCCATTCGGGACTTAGCCCCACCCATTCCCATGTTTCCCATGGTTATAATCCATTCGGGACTTAGCCCCACCCATTCCCATGTTTCCCATGGTTATAATCCATTCGGGACTTAGCCCCACCCATTCCCATGTTACCCATGGTTTCCATGATGAATAGCGCCCTCTATAGCATTTCTAGTTGTTAACACTTGGCCCCCTCAATGGCATTTGGGTTCCCGGATGGCGCAATGGGAGTTAGTCCGTATGGCCAAAACATTTCCACCGTGCCCAAAAAGGGCCGTGTCCCCAGTACGGCCCATGTTAAAGTTGGGACATAAACCCCAAATTCCCTAGCAGAATCTAATCTATTTCAAGGCCTTAGTTCTGATACACCATCGGGAGATTTGAAAATGGCCTTATCAGTTATTCAATTCTATTTCTTCCCTTCATGGTATTTGTAAATGCAGTCTTGTGCAGTAAATTATTTTGTTTTGGACCGCAGAAGGAGCGACGGGATTGTCTGACTTGTCACTTACTCACTCAGTCGGTTACTCACTCAGTCGATTGCTCGCTCGCTCACTCACTTACTCACTCTGAGTGAGTGACGACTGAGCGACTGAGTGACCGGCTGAGTGAGTGAGCGACCAAGGGAGTGACGAGTGACTTAGTGAGCAACTGACCAAGAGAGTGACCGAGTGACTTAGTGAGCAACTGACCAAGGGAGAGACCGAGTGACTTAGTGAGCAACTGACCAAGGGAGAGACCGAGTGACTTAGTGAGCAACTGACCAAGGGAGAGACCGAGTGACTTAGTGAGCAACTGACCAAGGGAGAGACCGAGTGACTTAGTGAGCAACTGACCAAGGGAGTGACCGAGTGACTTAGTGAGCAACTGACCAAGGGAGTGACCGAGTGACTTAGTGAGCAACTGACCAAGGGAGTGACCGAGTGACTTAGTGAGTTAAATGTGGTGAGTGTGTCTGCCCCCCGGACTGAAACGGGAAGCTTGTTCAACAAAAGAGGAGCTTGGTAACTGAAGGTCGCTCACTAAGTGAGTGACTTAGTGAGCAACTAACTGAACTAACTAACTGTCCGGCTGAGTGAGTGAGTGAGTGACGAGTGAGTGACGAGTGAGTGAGTGAGTGACGAGTGAGTGAGTGAGTGACGAGTGAGTGACGAGTGAGTGAGTGAGTGACGAGTGAGTGACGAGTGAGTGACGAGTGAGTGAGTGAGTGACCGACGCACCGAGTGAGTGACTGGGCGAGTGACTGGACGAGTGACTCACTGAGCGACTCACTGAGCGACTCACTGAGCGACTCACTGACTGAGCAAGTCAGCCGTTGACCGAGTGAGCGACTGAGTGATTGACCTACTCAGTCGGTGATTTAATTTAATAATTAGGACATTTAATTTGTTGTTGTTTGAGGGCACCCCCCCTCCCATCCTCCTTCTTCGAGCTCAGTGGCGATGATTCACTGAAGTAGCAAAACGTCTGAAGTCTAAAGGACGGGAATTCAAAACAAACGTTCCCTTGAACAGGCCCCCAGGTGAGACATGATTACTAAGGACAAGTCCCCAAATGATGGGAGTCCTAGTATTTTGTAATTAGCCTGGATTCTTTATGCTATATTTACTCGCATTAACTCCTTGTAAGAGGAGAGCACTGATGTTTTTCATTGACCTACATTTACGAAGTTTCTGTCCCAGATGGACAAGAGGTATAGGGGTGTAACGGTTCACAACATTCTCGGTTCGGTTCAATCGGATACAGTGGTGCCACGGCTCGGCAAACAATGGCGTCATAAAGTATGTTCTCTTTTTACTTTGAACAATCATGGATTCATTTGTGTACAGGAAGCTACAGCAACTCCTGTTTTGTCTTTAACACGTGGGCTGCTGTTGTGCTTCTGTGAAAGAAGGTCACAATCTCTGATCTTTGGAGGAGGCGAGAGATCCGCTAGATTAATGACATCGGCCTATTTGTGTCATTAGAGTCGGTAGCTTTGTGTAGTCCGTGACGTCCGGCCGTCCGTTGTCAGAGGAACAGCGGGAGCTTCGGACATTTGATTCTCTGTTTGGGCTTTTGTTTTCTTTTACAAAGCAGGAATTATGGTCTGGAGAAATGTGCTCGTGAATAAGTAGTGTCACTGTTAGGCTGTGTTTCCTGTGTCTCTGTGTGTGTGTGTGTGCTTTGAGCGTGGCTCCCCCTGGTCTCCTCCCAGCGCCCTCCTGATTCCATTCATTCACCTCACCTGCCCAGTCAACCCAGCTGCCTTCCATCTACTCATCACCCAACAGTATATCGACCCCGGTTCCACATCGACTCTTCGCCAGATCATTGTTGCATTCACAGTGTTAGTTTGCCGTTCTTGGCCACTCGGTATTGTTAATTCTGAGTTTATTTCCTCGTCTTATTGTTTGCCTGAACTTACCCTGTCTTACTGTGCCCACAGTGGATCATCCTCTCCGGTTCCCCAGCCTGCCTGCCTCGACGACGCTATCCATTCCCTGCCACGCTTACACCCCGGTCTGCCTGCCCTGCCCCGCCTTGCTCTGCCCAGGATCACCGCCCATTATCCCCTGTAAAATAAACCTTTTCACTTTATCTAACCTTGTTCGTGCCTGCGTTTGGGTCCGCCACACCACCACGTGACACGTCGGGTGGGTTGCCATGTTGAGCGCGGTGCCTCCACCGAGAGAACATTGCATTTTCCAAATGCAATAGTATTATTCAAAGGTATTGTTTGGTTCGTAATGTGTACCGAACCGTGAGCCTCGTACCGAATGGTTCAATTCGTGTATTGTTACACCCCTAAAGAGGTAGTATGACTGGGTCCCAGGAAACACAGCAACATTTGCCTGATGGTTGTGTTGTTTGTTATGGCTTGAATCAGGACATGATCTGAAGTGTTTTATGGATGGATTAGTGTTTGTGCAGAAATGCATCACATCTTACTCTTTATTAACAACAGATGGGTTGCTGGTGGGTGAAATAATATCTTGTTAATGAGGGAAATATCAATGACATTTTCTAAAATGTGAACATAGCGGGGAGCAGACAGCTGAGAGAGACGCTGTGCAGAACAGCAGCGTAGCTTCATTAATCATTTCAGAAGCTAAAAGTTCAGTTTGGCATCAAAAGGTGAAGGCAGCAAATCACAAGTGCAGCAACATGAGTGTAGAGAGCGACCTCGATGACGAGCTGGATGAGGGTCTAATGACCTGCAACAAGAGACCGTTCTTCATTCTTATCAATGGGATGTCTGTTTAATTCATAAAGAAGAGGAGGTGACAAAATGAAAAAGTAGAATTTACTCCCCTCTATTACTCTAGTACTCATTCATATTTTTCATAGTGACACCAAATAAACCAACTGATTACTTCTCAGTGCCTTCAATGTTGACAAAGTTAGCAACTAGCTGGTGAAGAAAGTCAAACATCTAGCAGCGGTTAGAGCCAGATGTTTTTTTTCCTCAGGAGTTGGTTAAATAAATACATCCGAGGTGTGTAGTTTTTGCCTTGTGTCCTCCATAAGCCCCCAAAAAATATATTAATGCCGCCTAAAGACCTCATTACAAAACTATTATAGTCTACATTTGTTTTAGATTATGTACCACATTCCTGGTCACTTGAGGAAAATATGTCAATTTACATTTTCTTGTGAATTCAAGAACAAAAATAAGATATTTACCAGGTGTGTAAGTGTCTTGACTGTGGAGAATACCGTGGTGTACAACTAAATATCCTGTTCGATTCTCTACATGGCAAGTTCATTAAGAGTTTGAATGTGTCTGGGACCGAGTCAAAGAGACGACATTTACTCAGTTTGGAAGCAATATACTTATACTCTGGCTTGAAAACAGTTCATGAGTAAATCAGAAGCTGTTCAGCCACTATTGTTTATTTGCTCTTTTACCTTCACCTGTGTTATACATTCTAAGAGAAAAAAGCAATACTTTCTATGTGCGTTTAATATGAATTATATTAAACTAATTTAACTCCATTTCTAACCCGTCTCGCTTTCTCTTTCTCTTTCTTTACACACACACACACACACACACACACACACACACACACACACACACACACACACACACACACACACACACACACACACACACACACACACACACTATATAATCCATAAAGTGCACAATCTAACCACACCAGGACTTTCACTCCCATAAACCCCCACACTAAAGGGTCGATGTGTGTAACCTGTGTCTAATGGGGTCGTGACTGTGGAGAACTCATCACTGGGCTCTGAGCTAAGTACACCTGACACACACACACACACGATAACAAATAACAAACATATGAAAAAACATATATAGGTTATCATACATATAGATACACAGGGTATGTTCACAGACCAGCAGTCCTCTGGGGATGAGAAATACCGTGTGTGTGTGTGTATGTGTGTGTGTGTGTGTGTGTGTGTGTGTGTGTGTGTGTGTGTGTGTGTGTGTGTGTGTGTGTGTGTGTGTGTGTGTGTGTGTGTGTGTGTGTGTGTGTGTGTGTGTGTGTGTGTTTATCGGTGCTGCCTGATGCGAATGATTTGAGAGAGAAGGTCAAATCAATCTTTGCCCGTCTCTAAGAGAGGACCATACAGAAAAGAAGGTGATGGATAATTCCCCACCTGAACTCTTTAAACTGTGAACGTTTGTGAATGTCTTTTTGTTGTCGCGTGTGTTCATGTAAACAGATTCTCAGTCTGAACAGTTTCTGAACTTGCAGAAACAGCCACTGTGCCAGATAACCCAGACTTGTGATCTTAGTGAGAAGACGGTCTCACTCTTCTGTGGCCAACACACTCTGTGGCTACATCCACACGACTACATTTGCCTTTTTAAGACGTATAACTTTTGCTAAGTTTGCGCCTAGCGTCCACACAACTCCGCCATTTTAGAACCCGATAAAACAGGACAGACAACAATATTGAAACACACCCCTTCTGTAAATTGACTTTATTCATGTGCCAAAATGTGTAGAAAGCAAAAGTAGTACAATATGTGGAAATGTTCTCTAACTGGGCTTATAAGTGACTCGGCTTCTGTAAAAACATCGTTCTGCATTCCACAGAGCACCAATTGAGACGGAGGTAATTATTTCACTGGACAAATAATGACTGAACTCTGTAAATCTCTGGATTATCTTTTAAGACTATAAAGACCACATTGTCCATAACACCCAGAGTCTACAGGGATGGTTGAAAGACAACAAGCTATGTTAGCTGCTCATGGAAGTGTGTGTTGCTCTGGAGGTATCTACCTATAGGTATATGGATGGGTGTTTGTGATTGCCCAATCATTACACAAATCTGCTGACGCAGCTCACTTTGTTGCTCTCTCTCTCGCTCATTTCAAATGAATAGTTATTGCTTCATTGAATAGACTTCCCTCTTTTTATTCAGCTTCAATCTAAATGACATTTATTTTTCATTGCCAAATTCTGCATTTCTCTCCGTCATAGTGAGTGAGGTTGTGGTATTTTTAATTTAAATTTCTTTTTGCTTGGTTTTGTATGAACTTTAAATCCCCTCAACATTAAAATGGCAAACGCATCCATAATGTTTATTATGTTCATCTTTTACAGTGAATTGTTGTTAAACATTAATAGCAATGTATTTATTGACGCGTTTACCTCACTGAGATACTGAGAAATGCTTTTATTATCTTATCACTTTGATAAACCATCTGGTAGTCTCTGACATGTACTGCCAAGCAACAATAAAGTAGATTAATAATGCAGGATTAGAGCTTTGTGAATTTCGAAGGAATCTCGGTGAACTGCTCACAAACAAAACACTGAGCTGTGATCCCCGAAGGCTGCTTCTCAAAAAGGTCCCTTCATGGCTTTTCCTGAACGTCCTGAATTACATTTAATGTTATACATGAGCGTAGGGCTGCACGATTATGGCCAAAATCATAATCGCGATTATTTTGATCAATATTGAGATCACGATTATTTATCACGATTATTCATTAATTTTAGGGACAACATCTTTTTATTGCACTTTCACTTATTGTGAGTGTTGATGGAGCTGCTACCATGTTAGCATAGCCTAGCACCGATCCATCCGAGCTCCATTGAGAAAACAAGTATTTTAAAAGTTATTTGCTTGTCGTCTTGCGGAGAGAACTAACAAAACATGAATTCAGACAAATCGGCATCATTAGGTAGTTATTTCAGAGTCCCTTTTTGTCGGTTTATTGCAGTTAAATCACAGCCAAATCAGTTTATTTGGGGCTCATACAGCCGTAGTAAACAGCGGACGTGTGGCTTGCTAGACACAGTGAATACATCTCGATACAATCCACGGAGCTCCTCTGGACAATGTTATTAACCAGACATGACGCGTTTAGTTTCCCGTGATATCTGGGACTTCCACAACACGTACTAAGCAGAAATAGAGGTTCTTTTTTCCATGGTTGATGGCGGACAGTTGAGCGGCTTTCAGGGCGATAAGCCCCGCCCCCTCTCCAGCGCGTCCAGCGCGATTCACGCAAATCAACACAAATGGTCCCCGGCGAGACCGGCGGCGCGATTGGTGTGAACGCAGCATAACGCACTCTGTGCATATGATTTTTTCTTGTTTAACATCACTTGCCCTAAATCCAAAAAACTTCCAGATAACTGATGATGATCCTTTTCGAGGGACTAGCTCCTCGCCTTCTGCTCCTGACATTTTATTTACCTTTCACACGACACCCGTGACCGTCTGCTCTCTGTTCTGTTGTCTGTCTCTCTCTACTCTTCTACTAATACCGGAGTCGACTGCAGACAGAACTTTTGTTGAGGCTGCCGCTGCAGGGTGCGTGCATGACACCTCCATGACACCTCCCATCTCGTTCTCCCCCTGGTGGTTGGCTGACTCTTAGTTGAGGAAGCGCTTGATTTGATATGTAGCAGAGCAGCATTTTAAACGTCAATATCGCCGACGATCATGCTCATTTAATCGTGGCAGCCAAAATCGTGATCGCGATTAAAATTTGATTAATTGTGCAGCCCTACATGAGCGTAGTGATGCCTCTTGGCGTTCCTGTTTGCTCCGGTTGGTTGTTCCTAAAGTTGGTCTGTCCTTATCGAAGGGGACAGTTAGACTTCAGGCCACATCGTGCATTCTGCTGAAACTCATCCTCGTCTGTCTGTCTGTGGTGGAGGTGACTTCTAAAGCCAAGAGTCTCCTCAGTCAGCATGAAAACACACACAGGCAAACAAAAGAATCTGCAAGTCAAATGATGCTGTACCTTTCTCTTTCCTTTCCCTTAATATGGCACTCAGAGCCTGGATAGAAAAGTTCTCCCCCATAACATTTCCATATTTCTCTTTGATGCCTTTCTGCTCACCCCGTCTATCTTTGTCTTCTTTTCTGTACCGTACATACGCTTCTTTATCTCTGGATCTGTCTACGTACCCCTCCCTGTCTTGTGTGTGTGTGTTTGTCTTGTCCTTGGCCTTGCCTTGGCGGAGGCATTAACATGCTGTCAAAGGAGAGATGGAAGGCATGGAGGACAAGAAGAGAGACGTGCTGTACTCATGCCATTAATGAGTCACTGTACTCTGCAGTTACTTAAGCAGCACTCGTTCTTTACAATTTAAAAAGCCCTTTAGTGCCAGGAACTGAGGAGTGGGAAAGGTCCTCTCTGCTCAGCTGCCACCATGCTAATGAAGCAGTTTCATACGTGGTAGTATTATATATATATGAATCTGTAGTCTTTGTCCTCTAGGGTGCATAAAAAAGGAAGGAGTAGTAAAATATGTTACAAATAGTAAATGCATAATTTGCAGCAAAACCAGGCTGTAAAAATGCAGAAACCCTGAGCTGTGTCGGACCTAAACCAGAGACATAACACTGACATCGTGTGTGTGAATGTGGCTCAGATCTGGTGAAAGTGTTCAAAATAAACCCCCTTTAGATGTCCGTGGCAGTGCAGCAGTACAAACCGTCGTCTCGTATCTTCCCTGAGACCGCTGCAGGCCGATGCAGCCCGTCGACTGTAATGTTGGCCCCCAGTCACTCTCATGGCCAACGCAGGCAAAACCGCATGACATGTGCATGTCAGCTTGGCAAACATGCCTCATCTTCTGTAAACAGCTGGAAGCTGTAGGGCTAAATGCTGCGCAACCTTGAGGAGTTTTGATGTCTTCACCCCCGCAGTGAGCATCATTTAACCGATTCCCCCGAAGCACATTAGCAGTTCGTTTGACCCGAGCCGTCAGACTAGCAGCATGTGGCAAAGACAACAAACGGCAGACCAGAGTGATCTTTTCATCTCGGCACAGAACAACTAAAAGAGCGAGGGAGAGCGAACAGGGAGAGCAAAAAAACAACTAAAAAAACCGAGTGGAAAGCACATGAAGGAGAAAGAGGAGAAAGACAACCATCTGATGAGCAGGGAAACAAACAACACATCCTGTCATCTCTGTTGAACAAGGGAAAAGAGAGAAATAAGAGAGACGGATGAGTACTGACAAAACAGAGTGAGGGATGAAAACAACAACAGTCGGACAGCAACAGAAACCACGACAGTGAAGAGAACTCAAATTCATCTGAGCTTCAAAAGTGGAAACAGAAAGAGAAAAGAGAGGAGCGTTGCTTTACTGTTTCTGTTTTGTTCAGCCTCTGGTTTTCTGTCAAAGTTGACGTCTCATCTGTGATTCACTTCTCTGGATTCTGCAAAAAAGAAGGTGCGAGTAGGAAAGACAGCTGACAAAGCCGGGGAAAAGGAGGGGAAGTAAGAGGTGGAGGAAAGGAGTGAAGAGAGGGAACATTATGAGCCGAGAGAGGACGGTTCAGATGCACGTTCCAAATGCTTGATTAAAAAAAAAAAGAAAAGGATTATTTTCTGAGTTGGTGAAATTGGCAAAACAAATCCAGTTTACTCAGGAGATGATGGTCGATCTGAGCACGATCATGTTTGGATTTGAAATTCCCCTAAACCAACCTTTTGTGGAAGGAGGATTTCATCTGGAAGCATCTATTTTGAACCTTCTCTGTAAGATGTACAGCTGCTTCTCGCTGTCATTTTCTTTTGCTGCAGTGAAGAAAGCAATCAGGCCCCAATCACGGTTACGACAGACTCACCCAAGTCGACCCTTGTAGTGTTGCTGTAATGATGATGTCCCAGCAGTAATGGTGTTCGCCCTCTGAAAAGATCACCGAAGCAATCCCCAGAAAATCCCCCTTATTTTTCTTCATGTGTTGGTGGAAAATACCTCCCTGTAGTCAAGAGGGACCCCCTCTCATTCAGTCATCTTCAAAGGCCAGTTGACATCATTGAAACATTACCGTATTATTATTATTATTATTGAGGTGTTTGTAGGATTATGAAAAGCAAGGAGGACTGATATAAAATGTGGGACATCCTCTGTGATGTCTTTACGCTGTGTGCTTGGCTTTTAGTGGGAAACAGTGATGTTGTAAGAAGTATTCAGATCCTTTAGGTAGAGATGCTAATCACGGAATTCAAAGCATACGTTGGCTCTACACAGCTCTCAACATGGAGACTGCTGAGCAGGTGGCTAGCAGCTAACGATGCTAACGGTGCAAACAGCGGCAACAGTGCTGCACTCTGTTACAAGTAAAAGTACTGCGTTCAAAATCTTACTCAAAGCATCAAAATGTACTCAAAGTACTAAAAGCAATGTGCTTATTTTGCAGAATGTCCCTTTTGAGAATATATATTTGTACTTCCTGTTACTGGATTCTAATCAGTGATGCATTGTTTGTGTGGAGTCGACGTATAAAGTAGCATAACATGGAGCTACTCAAGTACAATTTGAGATACTTTTGCTGTTGTGATGTAACTATAATGTCTATATCACATTAAACTACATAGTCTGAACGCACTGAGGACATAAGAACAATGTGTTGATTCTTTAAACTCGGGGTTGTTCCTCTTAGATGACTTCTCCATGCTGTCAAACGAGCATTAATAGCCTTCACCTTCGTAGGCTCGAGTAAAACTCTCTGAATGGCATTTAGCTTCTCGGGGACTGTCAGTGCAGGGATTAAGAAGGAATAAACATGTTTGCTCAAAGCCTCTTATGAAAGTGGAATGACTACCGGTTCCAAACAAGTGCCTCATTAGCGGGAGAGAGAATATGAGCTGCAGAGCAACGTCTTTTAAAGGTAGGATAAGCCTGCACCAGAAATCAGGCTGATTTAAAGCATCAAGAATTAAGGCTGTCTAAAGATGGAGGAAGAATTATTTATTGGAATAAAATGTATAATTGAAGTGGCGTGGGCGTTAATAAGCAAACATTTTTGTCCATACATTTTTCAGTGGTGAGTAAAGACATTGAGTAATACATTATGGACTGCTCCACCTCTCCCATCAAAGTAATCTGTATTATTGTGACTGACCAAATGTCAAGGAAGTGAATCTTAGCTTAAAACGGTTGTAATCTATTACAAATCACATGAAAACCAGTTAGTTTAACTTTACTGGGTTCACGTTTTCTGAACACTTCCTCTCTTGGGAAGCACACTTTTAGATCTAAACTTTAGTACCAGGCCTCTCTTCTGTTATCTCATCTTATCTCATCCATCTTGTGCTCTCATGGTTTTTTCTTTTCCTCTCACATTCTCTGTTTGCATACCTCTCTGTCTCTCTCTGTCTCTCTCTGTCTCTCTCTCTGTGTCTCCATCCTCCCACTGTCTGTGCTCTAATCTAGCTGTCAGTCATCCTGTCATTGTGGTTCCAAAGCCTCATTTCCTGGGCAGGAATACATTAGCAGAGGGCTGCTCCGCTATTACCTGCCGAATTACCAGGCTGTCCCTGACAATTAGTTGAGAGACGGGGGACAGCGTTGGCCATCCTGACACTCACACAGAGGACCTAGAGAGACGGGGCCTTTCCACAAACCTCCATATGTCTCCTCTGTTGTGCTGACCCCTAGGAATGAGGACGGTTTGGCGTGTTAATGGCTACGTTGAAGTAGCATATCAGGAAACATTTTACCGCAGCCCATGAAAGCACACGCACAGATAGCAATGTCAGCTGGACGGTTGTGAATCGGTCCGTTTGTCCGAGTCTTTGGTTCAGCATTTACACACATTATAAGATAAGATAATCCTTTATTAGTCCCACAGCGGGGGAATTTGCAAATAAACCTTTATTGGTTAAACATTATGATTGCAGGGTTTCTTCCTCAGTTAATACAATAAATATATAATATCTCAGGAACACCTTCAGGGAAATTCTTCAAATTTTGCAGAAACATTCACTCGGGGTCAACAATGAACTGTTCAGATTTGACCGGTCAAAGGTCACAACTCAAGAGTTGAAAACGCTAATTTTGACAATTTTACACAAATGTCTATTTATGTAAAATGAAGACATGACATTTTACACAGACATAGATGTAAAAATGCAATTCTAATTGCTTTTGTATTTGCATAAAATGCACGCGTGTATTTTTGAAGGTATGTCATAACTCTCCACAGGGTGCTCCTTAATTAATGTCTTATCGAAAACCCTGTCTGTGAAACATCTCTAAAATCAATCATTCCAAAGCACTGTTGTCTTTTGATTTCCATTGCGTCCCAGTCTCGTAACCTTTTATCATCAATTCTCTGAGAGAAAACAAGCAATCAACACACAGCTCTGATGTGAGACGAGATGTGTTTATTACCCTTACACGTTTTCTTTTATGTCACGCGCACAAATTAGTTCTCATTTTGTGTTTTTATTGATTCTTTTTATATGTTTACTAGAATAATTTTGCTTCCATGCATCTATCTTCTATCTTAGAATTTTCCTTTGAGGATTAATTTGAATATCTCTTTAAAATGCTGGTACTTAAACCAAACCTAATAAAACTACTTTAAAGGATGGATCATTTCCAGCATGCCAGTAACATGCTGTGTTTCATCTTAAGCAGCTTGGGCTCCATTTTAAAAAGGCACTCATGAAGATGAGTTTATTGGTAATAGGAAGTAAGCAGGGCTTTCCACAAGGATATGGAGTAGCCAGCCACCCCCCCAACAATATTCCTATCATGATCATTACATCATGTTTTATTTTAAAAACATCTGACACTAGTTTGCACAATTGGTCAATAACAAAAAACAAACCAAAGTGTTTAATAACATTTAAAACTGTAAATTCACAATGTGAGGCCGAGGCACAGCCTACGTTTTCCTGTGACGTGTTACTTTGAACACATTGTCTGTTTTAGTGTGTTTGCAATGCGTCTCAAAGAAGGCTCTGCTGCAAAAAGCTGAAGATAATTCATTGGTTAGTTCATTCATTAAGCCGATAAAGGTCTGTGCGGCGTTCTAAAGTCTGAACGGTTCTGCCGATGCGGAACTTCCTTAGAACTTGCTCTTCTCTCTTGCATTCACCCCTTAACCTGGGGGCGACTCCTCTGGTTGTATAGAAGTCTATGATAAAATGACTCTACATCTCACGTGATTCATTATCAGTAAACATTGTAAACATGAGTTTATCTTTCATTCCTTGGTTGCGAAAAAAAACATGGCGACGGCCGTAATCCAAGATGGCGACGGCGAATTTAAGGCTTCAAAACGACAGTCCACAAACCAATCGCATCACGAGGACTACGTCCATCTTTACCTTTTTCTTTAATAGAACAACAAGGCATGGATATGACAAGCAACCTTCCGTATACAATCGCACTTTCAGATGTATAATACTCTCAAGTTTTTCCAAAGCAGAAGTACATATTTGCATTTAATTGTTAAAGAAGTTGTTTTGCAGCGTTGCCGTCCTTTAGTATCTGATTAACATTCTAACCCAGCCTGGTTCTGTCAACATGTGACTGTTTGAAGCTGGATCAGACAAAGAGAGCAGGCTGGACGTCAGACCTGTGATCTGCTCTCCTGTGTGTGCATGAGTATGTGTGTGTGTGTGTTTTTGTGCTGTAGCTCTTCTACATTAAAGAGACACACTTGAGAGAGGAAAGGGACAGGTAGAAACTGTCCTTTTGATCCTAACCTTGGATGAAGAGAGAGGCGTGTGTGTGTGTGTGTGTGTGTGTGTGTGTGTGTGTGTGCGTAGGCTACCGTGTGAGCAGATCATTGAAACTGGTGCTTCAAGTCTTTTTAAGTGGCAGACGTGCAAATGAGGGAGAAAGAAAACCCCATGGTGGACCATACTTTTAGAAATAGAAATAAAACGTTGTGATAGAATCCAGGGGAAAGGAATCGAGGGAATAGGGAACCAGGGAGAGGAAAGGTAATCTGAGAAAGACAGAATTACCACAAAGTACCGTATTTAAGTGGGGTTTATGTGTGTTTCAGCCAACTACAGTCACATAAACTTGGTCAAGCTAGTGCACATGGTTGACGCACAGCCAAAAACACACCAGCATCACAGAAGAGTTTGCTGACGTATTTAAAGGCATTGGACTATTCCCTGGAGAATCCACCAGTCGCCTTAAACCCTCAGCAATACCGGTGGTGTGCCCACCTCGCCGTATCCCATATGCCCTGCGCAACCAACACAAAGATGAGCTTGACGAAATGGAAAGAAATGGATATAATCCAAAAGGTCACAGAGCCGACTGAGTGGGTGAATGCACTAGTGGCCGTGGAAAAGCCGAAAACAGGAAAGCTTAGGGTGTGTTTAGATCCCCGCCCCCTAAACAAAGCTATCCAGAGACCCCACTATCCACTTCCCACTCTAGATGATGTCACACCAAGACTAGCCGGAGCACAGTACTTCAGTGTACTGGACGCTAGATCTGGATACTGGACGATAAAACTCAGCCATGAATCATCCATGCTGACCACGTTCAACACCATCTACGGCAGATATCGGTTCAAAAGGCTCCCTTTCGGAATCATTTCTGCACAGGATGAGTTTCAGAGGAGAGTTGATGAGGCCTACGAGGGGCTTCAGGGTGTCGCAGCCATCGTAGATGACATTTTGGTGTATGGCCGCACCAAAGAGGAGCACGATGCCAACCTGCGCGCCATGCTGGAGAGAACCAGAGAGAGAGGAATAAAGATAAACAAAGACAAAAGCATCATCTGCGTCTCTGAGGTGAGCTATTTTGGACATAGACTGACACAAGAAGGCATCAAGCCCGACCCTAACAAGGTCAAGGCAATTAAAGAAATTGCTCCCCCACGCAGCAAAGCAGAGCTGGAGACCATACTGGGCATGGTCACCTACCTCTCCAAGTTTGCACCAAGACTTTCAGAGACAATTGCCCCGCTCAGACAACTGCTGAAAGAGAACAGTGAATTCACGTGGGACTCAAATCAAGACGTTGCATTCCAGCAAATGAAAGACCTGCTAACACAGGAGCCCGGCCCAGTGCTCACATACTTCGACCACACCAAAGATGTGAAACTACAAGTCGATGCATCAAAATGCGGCTTAGGAGCAGTCTTGCTCCAGGGAGAGAAACCAGTCGCATACGCATCCAAGACACTAAATGAGACTGAAGAAAATTACGCTCAAATCGAAAAGGAGCTGTACGCAGTGCTCTTTGGATGCAGACGCTTTCATCAATATCTGTACGAACGACAGGTGATCGTTGAGTCAGACCACAAACCGCTGGAGTCAATCATGCGGAAACCCTTGGCAGCCGCACCGCTACGCCTACAACGCATGATACTGCAACTACAAAGGTACGACATTAACATTACACACAAGCCTGGAAAACAAATCCCGGTCGCAGACACGCTGTCCAGAAAGCCGATTGAGTGTCTTGACAACTCTTATGTGAAGGCATGGATTTACAAATCCACACGGTGATCAGCAGTGCACCGGTGAGTGATCGCAAAATGGCAGAAATCAAAACCGCCACAGCACAAGATGAGCAACTCTCAATGTTGAGACAAGTTATCCAAGCAGGATGGCCTGAGTCGAACAAAAGGTGTCCGCCTGCTGTCGCTGAGTATTGGAATCATCGGGACGAGATATCGGAGACAAACGAGATCCTGCTCAAAGGTGAAAAAATCATTGTGCCACACTCTCAGAGCTGAAATGCTTTCACGCATACACACTGGACACTTAGGGATGGAAAAGTGTAAGCAGCGAGCAAGAGACGTACTGTTCTGGCCCGGAATGTGCAAACAGATAGAGGCACTGGTAGGATCTTGCAGCATCTGCCTGGATCGACGCAGCTCCAATACAAAAGAACCGATGCTCTCGCATCCTATCCCGGTACGACCTTGGCAAACAATAGCCACAGACTTGTTCACCTGGCACAGTGCTGACTATATAGTTGTCGTTGACTATTATAGCAGGTATTTTGAGTTAGAAAAAATCACCAACCTCACATCTGCAACTGTCATCCAAAAGCTGAAATCCATGTTCGCCAGATTTGGAATACCCCAGTCAGACAGTAATCAGTGACAATGGACCCTGTTACAGTTCACAAGAGTTCAGAGGTTTTGCTCACGCATGGGACTTTGAGCATATCACAAGCAGCCCGCTGTACCCACAGAGTAACGGTTTGGCTGAAAAGACTGTTCAGACTGTCAAAGCCCTCATGGACAAAGCACATGCACAGCGGATAGACCCGCACCTCAGTTTACTGGAATACAGGAACACACCAGTTGATGGACTGAAGTCGCCAGCGCAGCTGCTAATGAGCAGGCGTCTGCGCTCAATCCTACCAATCACGGAAAAACCACTGCAACCTGAACTTGTCTGTCGCAGCACAGTTCACAGCAAAAGGCAACTGTGCCAACAGAGACAAAAACAATACTACGACAGGAATGCTAGGACACTACCGGCACTACCAGAAGGAGCTATGGTCCGTTTCCAGCTTCCCACAGGGACATGGGAACCTGCAACAGTAGTCGAGCCAGCAGGTACCCAGAGGTCCTACAACATTCGCAACATGCTCAGGCGTAACCGGCGTCACCTCCTGCAGATGCATGAAAGTGGCGCAAGCCAGATACTTCCACCAAACAAGCACCAGGTGGAGCCAGAGGACACTGAGTCTCAAACAGTACAGCAGGACCCTGCAGGTCATACAGGTCCCAAACAGCCACCAGACTGTACTACCACAAGATCAGGCCATATAGTGAAGCCTAGAAACATATTAGACTTGTGATTCCCAACAGGAAAATAACTGAAGGACATGTTCATGAAAATAAAGTGTTTAAGTTTGAAATAGTTGAAATGCCGTTTAGACATAAACTGTTGATGAAAAATTGTTTTCATATTTCCTTCAGTAACAGTATTCTTGCAGATTTGGCATACGCAGCTGCCTATATGCAGTTTTTCTAAAATGTTTAAATGGATAATGTTTACTATTTCATTTGGTAGCTAGAGTCATATTTGTTTCAAAAGAAGGGGGATGTAGTATCTTGGATACTTCCGGTTCAGGTAACCGTCATGTTATGATGATGTCAGCAATGTGCGCCAGAGAGTGTAATAATACGGTACAATAAAGATGGACGCCCACCGCGCCCTATGAGACAAACTGGTATCATCCGTTTTACTTAGACACTTAAATGTCAGTAGAAACAGAATATTACACTGGGTGTCAGGGTTACATCCTATTGAGAGATCCTAGGGCATTAGCCGTAAAAGACTTTCAAAAAGACAATTAATTCTGAAATCCTAACTATTTAGCTACGGAGTGAGATAAAAGGCCCAAGGTATTGTCCCGACACCTCAAAGAGGATAACATAACCTCGCAGGTGGGACAGCCGACGGAGTGACCACCGGGTTAGGTGCGAAAGACTTCCCCGCCTAGAAACGGGGCAGGAGCCGCACACGCTACAGAGAAGAATACAAACCAGCAGTGATACTGACTACAGTGCTCTGCAGTACTGCATCAGACTGCAGGTCAATGTCACTGTGTTCAGTCTCGTGCTCCTCCAAGAGTGCAACAAACTGTGTGATTCAAGGCTCTTGCTCTGATGACGTTAACTATTTTAGTTACATCAATAACCTGGTTAAGTTTTAGCACTTACACAACACATTCTGATGTATAATACAATGCAAAAATACCAAGTTCAGTTCTGGGTTGATTTCAGTCACTTTATCTTGCATCCACTTTAAAAGTCAGACATTTTTCCCGTCAGATGTGGACAACCATCGGTTGTGACACACGGCAGTTTGTCCCATATCAGTCCCAGCCTGTGGAAGCGTTTACCTCCGTGAACAAATCGCTCCCCGTCGTCGTCCCTTCCATTGACTGCATTGCTGCAGCTCCTCTGTAATCACGAAGTCTTTCGTTATCCCACGTACAAAGATGAGTAACTGGGCTGTGTCGCGGACATCGCAGCTCTCGTCCAGAGCCAAGGACAACAGTTCGAAGTTGTCTGCTTTTTTTTGCAGCTGAAGCTCCAGATGTCCCGCGATGTCCTCGATCCTCCTCGTTACGGTGCGTCTGGAGAGCGGCACATTCTCGAATGGGTCTTTATTCTCGGGGCGTAGTAGTGCAGCAGAGTCCACCAAACACTCTTTGATAAACTCCCCATCAGAGAATAGCTTACTGTTTTTTGCGATGTTGTGTGATATCACAAAGCTGGTGTTGGCGGCTGCATCCCTGGATGTGTGAAGGTAAACAGGCCTTGTTGCTTTAGCAGCTTAGCTAGCAAAGCCTCAGACGTCCGTGTCCGCTCTGCATCAGTCAGGTTCTCGTATTTCTCCGCGTGTTTCTTCTCGTAATGACGATTCAAATCATAATCCTTCAACTCTGTGACTTGTTCTCCACAAACTAAGCACACGGCTTTACCTTTGACTTCAGTAAAGAAATACTTTAAAGTCCATGTTTTGTTAAAAACTCTACCCTCTGTGTCAATCTTTCTTTTAACACAGGCTGACATGTTTGAGGGCTAACAGCTAACACATCTTAAACTCATTGCAGTGACGCTGCTGCTGCACGTTCACTAACATACTGACGTACGTCAATTGAGAAGAAAAAAAACAACAGAAGTCACCCTTAAAATAAAAGCAATGCAGCTCTGTTCTGTGCATGTTGTACACTTATTTATGTTTTATTCCTAATTTCCCAATGACCTCCAATGACGGCAACAGCCCGCGGGCCGTACAATGCCCAGGTCTGGTCTATGGGGTCCGGCCCACGGTCCGGCTCACGGTCCTCTTGAGCTTCCATCATTCAACGCAGTCCAGCTCAACGTAAACAAACTGGCACCTAGCCAACAATACACTTGTTGTTAAGCGGACTTTCAGGATGAACTACAGACTACTTTCCGTCAGCAGTCGCGAGGATACACGTTGTCGTTCTGGTTCGAAATTTGATAAGAGAAGAAAAATAAAAAGGCCAAAATAGACTTTTTTTTAAAAAAGGGCATTTTGAAACAAAATGTTTAACACAAATATATATATATATATATAACTAAATATAATTATATATAGAACATTAGCTTTTCTTTTTACATTTCACTCAGCTAGTACAGCTCAATACTGCACGTTCAGAATGTGTGACTTTGTGATGGACAGTACATCACTAACCAAAGTCTAATGTCTAATCTGAACAAAGCATCGCCCAGCTTCACCACGACATCCCCGTATTGTGACGTCACAGGCACTTGAAAGCCTTTTCATGTTTGCCTCTCTAACTTCACTGCTGCTGCTTCTTTTCACATCGAGTGAATGAGAGCACTGGGATCCCGGGTGAAAAACAAGCAGAGGGGAGACGAGCAGGAGAGCCGACTCACTCCGGTGTGGGGGCTTTGGTGGTGCAGAGGAGCAGTGAATCATCTGAAGCCTTATTGAATATTTGCTCTATTTGATGTCATTACCGCCCCAGTGATCGTCAGTCCCATCATCAGCACCGTCCCAGAGACTCAAGACTACAGGCAGGGCAGAGATACAGGGGGCAGAGCCGGAGCTGAGGGGCATTTGAGGTCAAACCCAGTGAGACTGAATAAACAGAAGGCCTACCAATGTTCAGCTTGGGCAGAAAACACAGAAATGGACTTTTAGATTGCAGAAAGGAGCCATTTGTCTGAATAAATGGGGAGATGTACTGGTTTTCCTCAAGGGTTAAAGGGCTCGAAGCAGCGTGAACAAGAACTATTGACGTTGGTGTTGGATCACTGAGAACAGTATCTGCTGGGAGTGAGTGTGTGAGCTCTAATCAACGCCGACCGAGTGATCGATGCATTATCTGTCCGTGCACAGACATTCTCGGTTGAGCCTACACATGAGAAGATGAAGATGACAGCAGAGGTTGTATTTCAGTCATTTCTATTGTTTATTAGAAATGGATCACGTTTCAACCCAAGCAGTACGAGTTATTTCTTGTTTTGTTTTTACCTTCAATGTGCCATGCATACAAAATCAGAATCAAGTGTCCATCTGTCAGTGCCCAATAGAGTTTATATTTGTAAGGGATTGATATCAAAGTCTTTTTTTCCCCTGTGCAATTCATATTCACAGATATGTACATTCAAATTAGTCAGCCTCAAATATCAAGCATCCTCGCGAAAAAGAAACCAACATTAAAACCTTTACAACCCTAGGCCTTTTGTGGCTTCTGCTCAAAAATACTATACCCATACTCAAAGGGGCCTTACTCTCTAACTACAAGGTCTTTTTGAAAAATGTCAATGGATTTATAACACTTAGAAGGGTTTGCTCATACGAATTGTGTACATATTGTGTATATGTTACTGGTTAATAGCAGATGAAGATGGAACACAGCTCCATTTTGAAAAATGTCAAATTCGCATGGTGAAAAAGCATTATTATTGATAATACTATATTAAATGAGGCTATTGAACGCCTATTGAAACCATCCAGCAACATAGCAAACGATGGCAGTAGTCATACACAAAAGAATTGGAGTGAATAGAGTGAAGTAGGCCAGAGTTAGAGACATAAACGTACGAGAGGTCACGAGAGGTCGTCATTTGAGAAACAGCCTCTCCAGCTCTTCCATTGTACTTTTACAACCTAAATAACTATATATTTAACTTCCTTTATCCTTCTACATGCACAATCTATCACATACAGCAGTTAGAAATCATTTTGGAGAGCTGGAACCGTCTCCAAAGCCTCTTGGCCCGCCGACCCACGGCTCCATGCGCTATAGTGTGTGTGTGTATTGCGCCATTGCTGAGCCTCTGGTTGGTCGATTTCTTCGTATGACATCTCTAAACACGTGTTTGGATCTGGCCAATGACGTGGTGTCAACGGAATTGTATTCGAGAGGATAATTTTCCAGAAAATGCCGATTTACGCAGCCGAGACCCTGCGTAAAAGCATGAGCCTACTTGATGTGAAACATGGTCCCACAGGCTTATTTGACCCCCCCTTCATTCAAGGAAACTTTATTAGACTGAAAACAGATGGCAAATGGCGATTCAGCTGTGGAAATGGATTTTTGAGGACTTCTTTAATAATTTTGCTTCGAAATGGTGAGTCCAGAACCAGAATTCTTCAGCGGGGTGATGGCTGCCGGGGGTGCTCTTTCCCGGGGTACGTTTGAACGGTTTGCCGGAGAGTAAATCCGAAATGTACATTCGAAGCCGGGTCGAAAGCTAATGTTGCTAACTAGGTAGCTTTAGCTTAGGAGCTAAAGGAATGTCTTTCGGTGGACGTTTTTGGCTGCGTATCTCTGGAAAATGAACGCGAAAAAGTGACGAAATTTAGCAGGAGGCTAGGAAGGTTATCGTAGATCGTGTTTTATTGTGTTTTGAGTGTGTAAAGTGTTACACATGCTTCTGTTCATGAGAAGTTGTTCGTTAAAACGGTATGCTACATTTTTGTAGATTCATTGTATTTGTTACTGAAAATTGCTTTCTTCGGTACTGGCTCGGTTCTGCTCGGTACCAGAAGCCCCTGGTGGGGGGGCTCTCGGGTAAGGAAGGTTAAAAGTAAAAAGTTACAAAAAACTTCAAATCAAACAATATATTTCTCTTTTAAAATAGAATAACTATTCGGCTAACACAAGTTAAATTATGATTGCTTCATTTTTAACCATAGGCACGTTGTAGATGGGTGAGGCGTCGTAGAAGCCAAATGGAGGCCATGTGTCTCCTCCTCTCTCCTCGCCGCAGCTGATGTTTGTGTAAACAAAACCACCGAGCTATTCTACGGTCCTTGAAAGGGACCATTTCGAAAATAAAAGTAAAAAATAGAAATAAAAAACAGAACGAAGTGTCAAGGTTTCCTCTGTTCCAGCTTGTCGTCGGGTGGCTATCTGATATGTGACAGACGGAGAAGGAGCTCTACCAGGAGCTCTCTCAGAGAGGTTTCATGGCTCACAATGATTGGTTTCTTTGGTATAAGCCACCATGACTTCCAACAACTAAAATAATCTCTCCATTTGAAATGAATACAGTAATGATTGGAAAACAGCCCCCCCAACAACTCGCTCCCCTTTAAAACTTTAGATTTGAAAGTACATGACTGATCTCTGTGGAAGTGAACACCGGTGGATCTCAGCTTCAATAAAACACAGGGTTAGTGTAATGTGAAGAGACACGTTCAACAGTTCAGGAAGTGTCCCACCAACTACCTGTGTAATTACAAAAGATGAGGTAATTCATCATTACAGAATTCAACTCTCCCAGCTCACGAAACACGAGATGTGGTACTCGTGAATAAGTGGGATAATGTGTCTATGTTAAAGTCACCTTCATGTGTCTTTATCAGTATGTCAAACTTCAATTCTTAACATTGACGGCCCATCAAGTCTTTGTCAGTGATGTGAGGGAAAGACGGTCCATCTGTGATTCAGAATTCAGCTTTTCATTCACTGCAGGGAAAAATAAATCAACTTTATGCACTAGATAAAATAATAATAATTAATAAATAAATCAGCGGATACAACTGAAGGCCTTTAAGAGATTCTGAAGTTTTCAATGATTTTTGTTTTTGGCTGTTATTCATCATTTGACATCAAAATAAAAGTCAAAAGTCTTTCATTCATTCACTAGTAATGGAGTGAAAATACTTCAACATATTGATAGAATAACACACAGGAATGCATTGCAATAGCATGTTATCACAGTTGTCCCTCAGCTGTAAAGTTAATTCTCATCCTATGCAAAGACTATGGCTATTTGAGTATCATCTTCATCCTGTGGGTTCTAGTGCACATTACACCTGTCGTGACAGAACGTTGCAGGTCACATATATGTTTCGGATATCTGTGACGATGCACGGATCCTTCCCTTCAACAGGAGCCCTGAAAAACATACCGTCATTAATTCTGTTGTCTGAAAAGGACAGAAGTGAACAGGGAAGGAAGAAGGAGAGAAGGTGGGTAGAAATAGAAAGGAAGTGGAGATCAAATATAAGGAAGGAAGGAGTGGAATGAGCGAGTGGGTCAGTACTTTCTCTCCATGGTGAATAATGAAACTCCACTGTCCTGGACAGTGTTTTTAGGATGCTCTACATGTCCACTGGGACATGTACGTCGCCATGGTGACCTGTTTTCACCATGATCAACTATGCAACCCAGTGGTGGCTGCTGTTTAGGAGGAAAAAGGAAGGGGCGAAAAAAAAGGAGTATACTTTCCCTTGAAGGTCAAGTAAAAAAATAAAAATAAAATACAGACCCCGCAATTGTTCCTGTTCCATTGAATGCACATGCTGCTATACCGGTTCAACCTAAGGCAAAAAGGATTGTGAGTAAGTGTGGAAAGGGCTCTTTGAGGACCCCTCCACAGCTCCTGTCCAGAGTTACTGCAGAGAGTTACCGGAGTGGAGGTGGGTCCTTTAAGAAGGAAAGCACTGGATGGTCACCTCTCCCTTTCTTGTTCAAAGTGAAACCAGCTGAGTCAGGATGTGGCCCCTTACGGTTGTTCTCCTCCCGTCTCTCAGGGCATCTCTCAAGGGGACATGTTGAGTAGCTTGGTAGATTTATTGGGGTAATTGATAGCCAGGATGATGGCAGCGATGTTCTTCAGAGCCTACACAATTAAAACAACAACAACAAAGTATGTGAGTGAAATACAGTGCAGGAGAGAGAAAATCAAGCAGTGTCAACAGCATGTTCAGGATTCATCTGAAGACACCATTCTGGAAACATGATGAACGAAAGTCCAATAGCCTCTCCTCTTGCTAGCTAGTTGTTAGCTCGTTGCTAACTTTGTCTGCGGCTTGGTGCTGGGTAGGTAGCGTACAGTGGTTTGATCAGAGCTGGTTTGCTGCTGGGGCTGGAAATGAGGTTGTTGAGAGTGAACCAAAACTATAAAGTTGCTGACTATAAAACAAAAACAATGAGCTGAAAGATATATTACATTTATTTTTATTTTTTTAAACATCCAGAAGAGCTGAGGGGAACTGCAGAGGGAGAATTTGTAACGAGACAAATATTGATGAATGCAGCTTTAACTTAATGAACATTACATGACAGGCAGTTTACGCACCTCAAAGTTGGTGTTGTTGTCATATATGGGTGTTTGGACTCTGATCTGCACGGCAATCCCTGGCTCCTCCATGAACTGGCAAGCAGTGAGGGACAGACTGCACAGCATACTCTGGCTGCAACCCTTCAGCACCCGCTGGAGAATCTATTTATTAACGGATTATTATGATCACGTTAATGCACAAAACACCAGTAATGTATCATATGTGGAAATCACATAAGACAAACTCCACATTCTCCTGCCTTCCGCCCACCTTCTCCCGGAGCGGCCTCTCCTCCAGCTGCATCAACATGTCCAGGATGTAGGCCATGTGCGAGGCACCGCTCAGTTCCAGGGCCTCCTCGCTCAATGCCGCCTCCGCGGACCAGTTGGCCAGCAGCGAGGCCAGCACGTGGCGGGCGTACAGCGTGCCGATGGCCTGGTTGACCTTCACCAGGTATTGGCGAACTGCCCGATTGCTTCGCACATCCAGCTCCTTGCGCAAGAGAGCAGAACTTTTGGTGCGCCTCTGCTCGGCGTAGCCGAGCTGCAGGTCGCTCTCTGAATTAGTGATGAGCTTCTGGGCCACTACGTTGACCTCCTCGGTGGCCTTTTCACAGTGGCTGGGTTTAGACTGTGGGAGGAGGGCGATGATGGGGATATGTCAGAATTTTGACAAATACAACAAAATAAAACAAATTGGTAATATGCCAAACTGCCATCTGTAAGTAGTGCTTTTAACCTCCGTGTTGGAAGTTCATAATAAAATAGTTCTAAACTTTGGATGGCATGGGAATACTCTCCTTGACCCTTTGTGTGCAAAACATCATTTCATCCATCTCTAATAGATTGCTCCTTTAATTATGGACTTGTAACAAAAGAAGAAAAAGCAGTTTCAGGTCACATTTTTAAACAACTCACCACGCATGACACCACAATCACATCAGTGTCCACGGCCTTAGTGTTCCTCTCCTCAGAGCGAGGCCGCCTGGTGGGTTGCCACTTCTGAGCCAACGTCCGGATCGTCTCATCTGTTTTAATCTCCTCTCCATCGAATCTGAAAATAACACAAAGGCACAACCATTGACTGAGAGGCAGTATGACCTATACAACGGTGGATCGTATGAAGAAAGTCAATTCAAAAGAAAGTCTCTGCTGACCTCTTCTGCACCTCCAGGAAGGAGTCAGTTCTCTTCATCTGCAACTCGTACATGGCTCGCAGGATGGGCAGAGGGGCGTTTAAGGCATCGTGGGTGATCTGCATTGAAATTAAACTTGAGATTAACACACCACTCTAAGTTTCGCTGCACATGTCATAAACACTATCCCTCGTCACCTGGAAGCAAATCTTGGTCTCCTCATCGAGGCCTAAGGGGTCGGGCTTGCTGACGTCGGTGTCGTCAGCGCAGCAGCTGGAGTGGTCAGAGTCGTGCTCCTTGTCCTGCTCTCTTTGGTCTCGCTCTGGGTCCTGGGCCATGGAGTGGATCTCCCTCTTGGAGGAGTACAGCATGATGGAGAGGATCTCTAGATCTCGCAGCAACCACAGCTTGCTGAAGCCCGTCCCTTTGCTGCACTTCCTCACCAGCAGCCGGGTCAGTCCCGACTGCCGGATGTCCTCCTGAGCTCGCTCTACTCCGTGTTTCTACCCAAGAGGACACAACAGAATGAGAACACCACCTCTGGAAGAATCTTATATGATCTAAGATAGTTGTTCCGAGCCAAGAACCACATCGAAGATTCCTAGGTAATGGCAGGTACCTTCAGGGTATTGTAGAGGCCTTTAAGGGCCAAGGAGAGAACCCAGTGTAATGGGAAAATATATATTTGTATCATGAAATGTTTTTAAAAGATGTACAACTGAAAGAGAAAGTGAGGAACACAGATACTGACAAAACACAGCAGTCTTGCAGAAGTAGTTAATTAGTTCATGAAACCAGGGCCCTGTTCTTCAAGGCCGATCACATGCACACACACACACACGAGGAAGAAACAGAAACCCATTGTTCCCAATCTCAGTAGGAACTGACTCCCAGTTGAAAGCACCGGACAGACTCCAGATAATGAGAAGATCAAGACAGCCTGTGTCATGAGACCTATACTCCCCTATGTATGATTTATCTAAAGGTGTGAACCTCTGTATGCATAAAATGATACTGAATGGTGAACCAAGTTGAAGTTAATACCACAGACTGCTGAATACGTATCTGTTGTGTTCTCTTCCCACTTGCAAGTGAATAAACAGAAAAGGCAACTTTGAATCTTCTGAAGACTTTATTATTTGATTTGTGAACAAAACTCTCTTCTCCCGATTAACATAGAAATCTTCCATCACACCAGCATCAGGAGAGCCATTGTCCTGGCTGGTCTGCAGTAGGTGGCTGATGATTGAGGTGGAATTGCTCAGGTAGCGGCTGAGCAGGGTCTTAGGGGGGCCCTGGCCCTCTGACTGCCCTGGGAGACCGGTTGCAGTGGAATCCTGAGACTGGATGAGTTGGTAGTCCTTCACTAGACAGAGGAGAAAGCACACAGAGGGTTCATTTCCTTCTAGGCGCTGGTAAAAGTTTTTCAAGTCAACTGCACCAACCTGTTCTCCTCTTGCGTGTCTTAACATCCACCACTGCAGCGTGGTTCTTTTCTGTGAAGTGTGTAGTGACTTTTGTTGTGGAAATGTATCATATCGTTCTTTTAGATATAACTTGTATCGCTTAAACCTGCATATATAAGGTATTTTAGCATTTCTGGCTTGCTGTAATGTCTGATCTCACCACCTAACCCTCTTCCCACGAAAAGGCTGAGAACCTGGCCTTGGAGGTGCAGCGGCTGACGGAGGACGACATCTGCGAGGGGAGGGGGGCGGGTGAAGGGAGAGGAGACGAGATAACGTGCATATACACTCTGTTTTGTCTGTTCATTGTTGTTAGACCTCCGAACCATCTGTGGGGAAAGAGCTCTATCCATTCAGCTGAATTATTATTAGTGTCTGTTCATTAAATATGTTTTTATATTTTAAGAAGTTTCCATCGTGATTATTTCTCACATGTCACGGGGCATTGTGAAGGACTCAAGTGCAGACCAGGCAGAGTAGTGTGCAAACGAATATTTATTAAACAAACAACACAGGAAACTCACAGGACATAACAGGGGATCCACGGACAAGACAGGAGACGAAGGGGATAATCCGGCAGGAGCGGGCAGGCAGACGGGAAAACCGGGAAAACCGGGCAGGAAGGCATGAAGCACATGGGGTAACAAGAAGCAATGATCTGGCAGTGAGTGTGTGTGAGGCAAGGGTTTAAATAGAGGTGAGAACAGGTGAGGGGAGTTGTGCTGATGAGAGGGAAGTGCTTGATTAATGATCTGAGGCAGGTGAAGGGAATTTAGCCTGAGGGAGTGACTGACAGGTGTACTGAATAAACTGATTAGATGAGTGAGGAGGGTGTGGAGCTAGACAAAGACACATAACACAGGAGGCAAAGCCTAATCGTGACATCACAGGGAGGTTAAAAAGATTATTTTCCACAACAACTTTAACCAATATCCATTTTATTTCTTAAAGCCACTGGGGGGCGAACGGGAGAACTTGTTCGGACGCGTGTTCCACAAACATTTCTCTGTCCAATGCGCTGTCTTTTTTTCGATCAGTTGATGCATTTATTCCATGTGCAGATTGACACCATAACAGACTGCCATAGCTTACTTGACAGGATAATATAAGACCTTGAAACTCCACGCTGACACGCCGCTGACAAGACACATTGACACGATACCTTGACACGGTCAAAAACTGTTAGCTTCCCATCCACACACCTGATTCTCATTACCGGGCACTTACATATATGCACTTTTAGGTTAATGTGCCACCCACTGTTCAATGTCAGAACTGCATGTGTAAACCCACCCAGTGTTTCCCTCAAAGACAAAAGAAAACAACTAAACTACATTATGGCTCCAACAAAGTGAGCAAAATCATGTTGTGCTGTTCATTGGCGTGGTGGATAAACACCGTCTGGGAGCCCACACACAGCACCTGGCAGAGACACAGAGGAGTCACAGCTGAGCGTAGAAAGTCAGGCAGCACGAGTGTACCAACGTTCACAGTGGCACATGTTCTGCCTACCTCGGGGAAGCCCACTAGCACCAGCAGGGTGAAGAGGTCGCTGCGTTTCAATGTCTGCGGCAGCTGCTGAATACAGTGGTCAGTGAAGGCAGCGATCACTGTGCTCCACTCAGGACAAGCATTCAGACTGTGTCAAATATCTGCCACTGTGCACGCCCAATCCAAACCAATACGACTGACAAACAGAGGACAAGAAGAGAAAAGACTATTCACAAAATAACAATAACAGCTGGTGGGTGGCAAATATTTCTTCAATGGTTATCAATAGCAAACAAATCTTTGAGCTCTCTGGCATAAGATCTCTGTGCGATTAAGGGATATATATGTTTTACTACACAGGTATAACATGACTACACAGAGATCAGACTGATAACTGTAATGTGTGACTTTACCAAGTAAAAACCACACAGTTCCTTCAGCAAATGTTTGGACCCACTCTGTAAAAAAGAAATGAACATTTGCTTTTATAGGGTGGATCATATCTCCATGGCTCTGGATTGGATACAATCCTTGTGGGTACTGACAAGTGCAGACTTGTTGTTAGTATAAATATCTGCAGGTTTTTCATCCAGAACATTTTTTATGAACTACAATTCATTTCTGTGGTTCCATCAGGTTTCCTTTCTGTTACCGGTCTACACAGACAGCCCCGAGGCTGAAGAGCAGCCGGGTGGTCTTCCAGCCGTGGGTGTCTGAACTGGCTGCCTCTCCCTGTGTTAGCAAGTCATATTTGTCAGCCGGGGCCTCTGTGACGGCAGTGTCAGCCTCCATCGGAGGGATTCGGAGCAGCAGCTGACCCAGTAGTCCCAGGGTGAGGTGGGAGGTCTCGTTCAGAGAGCCTGCATTGGAAATGACCTCCCTGAAAAGCTTGGGCAGGATGGAGTTCAGACTGGGCAGAGACAGGGTGCTGCCCTGAGGACACAAGGAAGACCATGTCAATGGTATCTGTAGGTAAATGCAAAATATGCTGAAGCAATATGTTGAGTCGTGAACACTTCAGGAACAGCAGTGCATGTTGGGTACAAAGTAATGGAGTGTTTGAACTTGACAAAGTGTTGATAGATTTTGGTGTATTTCTTTAACTTGACATATCTGTCCATCTATCCTGGCTACAGGCGGATAGCTTAGCTTAGCATAAAGACTGTAAACAGCTTGCCTGGTTTTGTCCAAAGGTAACAAAAGCATCATATCTCCTTTGTTTCTGTACAAAAATCAAAGTGTTAAAAATGACACAGACATGAGAGAAATATAGATTTCATCCAGATCTCAACAACAAAGCATATAAGCGTATTTGTTTAGCGTTACATAGTCTCAGCCCTAAAAACTGGTCTTTGGTTTGACATACTGGTTTGGCTGGTGGCAGCATGGCTGCTAGTCGTCCCAGGACCCTCTCTGGAGCACTCTGAAAACACATGCTCCTGAAGGGAACCTGGGGCAGCCTCTCGTCTGCTTCCTTGACAACGTCAGATGCTGCAGAGTTGACTGTTTCTGGACCGGACTCTGAAGCTGAGAAAGGTAAAACAACAACATATATGATTAAAGCAGAAACTTAAGGGATAGTTACAACCACTAATGAACACAATCAGAGCTGCTGGAGGTAGTCTCAGTGCTTACGTGGGACTACAGGACAGAGGGGGTCCTCGCTGGACACAGAAGGCGTCTGGCTGAGGCTGGAGGAGTCCAGGGTGTCTTGGGCAACTCGCTTCTTTTTCTCTTCCTCTGCAGAGCTTTGGTGGGGGGACGAAACCTCTGAAGGAGCAGGGGGAGGAGAGCCCAGCTCATTTCCTTTTCCTCCTTACCTAATGGTCTACTCTAGTGGTGAGAGGATAACAACGATTGAGTAGGTTGACTCATCATTATACATCTATTCTTGCAATATTTAGAGATGTGTCTGGTACAAATGTCTACTCTATTCTACTTTTCTACATTCTGCCTCTGTAATGATCCTTCAACCTTCATATTATCTTGTGATGTTTTTCACCTCGGGGAGCAGACTGCTGCAGTGCTGCCAGGGAGAGAGGAGGTGTCAGTGGCTGTACTGAGCTCCTGTGAGGACTCTGGAGAGACTGGACACAGTTCACTATCGGAAGCTGATTCATTGGACGACAGCAGAGCGAGCAAGGCTGAGGAACGGAGTCCTACGTGGAGATAAAAGAACAAAACATAAAGAATACAGGTCAGAAGAACCTGAGATACCATGAGATACATGGATAAGAAATGAAGCAACCCTCGTTTACAACTCTACAAAATACTGCATTGTGGTGATCAAATGAATTGTTGAACCCAGGTCGAAGAAAAAATGTGTGAAAAATGAAGAGATGGAGGAACCTTATCTCTCCCAAGGCCAGCGTTTGTTTAAAGGAATAATTCTGCTATTTGGGAAATACGCATTCTCGTTTTCTTGCCAAGTTACGATCAATACCAATCTTGCATCCGTACACTAAACATAGAGCTAGAGCTAGCAGGCTATTACCTTAGCTTAGAATAAAGACTTGAAGTAGGGGGTGTAGAAAGATTGTAGAAAAGTATGAAAGCATAAAAGTATAGCTAGTATAAACTATAACCCTTTTGATTTCTAAGTATAACCAGCACAACCTATAGCGTGTTTACACTTTTTATAACCATCATATTTTGTTCATACTTGTTTTATTAATTGATAGCTGTGATTTAACATATAAACTGTTTAGAGTTAGACACTATGTGTAACCTAGTCACTCGAGCCTTATACAGTGCTTCTGGTTTTAACAGGATCAAACCAGTTACATTCTGACCCAGCCCAAGAAGAAGGAGGACTCTGTATGAGTGACTCATGAGCCTGAAGGAGGTTCCAGCCTGAGAGTAGAATAAAAACAGCAGAACAGAGCAGAAGGTTGAGAGAAGGGGGGGGAAAAGCCAGCAAGTGACTGGAGAGTACCTCATTACAAACTCAGTGAAGACTGATAAAGAGGAATGATAGAATAGTTCTGATAGCCACTGTAACTGTTTCATTGAATTGAAATTGTTGTATGTGAATCTTGTGTGAAAACCTGAAATAAAAACACAGCCTTACATTTAGTAAGTGACTGAAACCAAACAAGTATTCGGGTCCTTTAAAACAATTTAACCCTCTTCCCTGTCCACTAACCGTGCGATCCAGACGTGACGACAGAAGCTACCATTTGGAGCTTAAGGTAAGTTCCATGGGTGAAGACATTGCAGTGTTAGTCATAAATGGTGAGAATGTTCACAATAGGCAATAGTAAAGTATAGACGATGTACATAACTATTACATACCGGGTGTTAGGGTTACATCCTATTGAGAGCGCCTAGGGCATTAGCCGTAAAAGACTTTCAAAAAGACAATTAATTCCGAAATCCTAACTATTTAGCTACGGGGTGAGATAAAAGGCCCAAGGTATTGTCCCGACACCTAAAAGAGGATAACATAACCTCGCAGGCGGGACAGCCGACGGAGTGACCACCGGGTTAGGTGCGAAAGACTTCCCCGCCTAGAAACGGGGCAGGAGCCGCACACGCTACACTAGGTACCTCTGTTTCATCTCCAACTGACAGGAGAAAAACAAGACATCAACACAACAGTTCAATAACATGATGATGAATAAAACTCAGCAGCAGATAATAAACAAAGACACGAGTCATGTCGAGAACACTCACCATCCACGTTCTGATGCTGTCTGCCAATGAATACACCTGCACAAGTTACATGACAAGAACGCAGAAATACCAGGATAAAACACAGCAAGAAATAAGAAATCAATAGAAGAGCTTTTGCTCTGTGACTACTGCTCATAGACAAGCATTACCACAGGTTTTCAGGGCATTATTTAGGGCTGCTGTGTGGTACACCACGGCTGCCCAATGGCATTCACTGCTTGGTCAGTCTTCGGCCCGACGGCGATCTCGTTCCTCGCTGGCTGTTTCCTGCAGGACTGCATGAGGGTCTTCATCAGCTTTGTTCTGCTCTCTGTCGGTTCCAGGGAAGGGTTCCAACGGGCAAAGTCCTCCAGGAAGCTCATCAACTCATCAAGAGTCCATGTATTTGTCTACCACACAGAAAAGCAACACCGTATGAGAGCACCACCGAGCTGATGAGGTCAATAAGCAATGAATTAATATAAACCTGAGAATGGAACTTCATGACTGGATTCAGCAGATGTGACAGTACCTGGTCTGTGGGTGTTTCAGTCTGAGTCTTCTCCCTTGTTTCACACAAGCCGTGTCTCAGAATGGGTTTCCATGAAGGAGAAGACTGAACATGGGACATTGTCCCCGGTGGAAGGTCCTTAACAGTGCGTATCTCTGGAATAGACAGCAAACATCAGCATTTCAATCTTTCACAGAGGGTTGGAGAAACGCTCCAGTATGTCATTCTGAAATGGTCTGAAATAATTGTTGCAAATCTAAATATGCTGCAACACAGTCATTCCCAAACTTCCCTCTGGTAAGTGTCACCGTGGGGGGATTTCAGGGCGAGGGTTCTGGAAGCGAGGCGACCCATCAGGCGAGCCACCAGCAGCTGCAGGTCTGACATCCAAGAAACAGTGATATCAGGCAGGCCCAGGGCGGTCACGGTGAACTTGTGACCCCACTCGTTATTACTGCTGTCAGAGTGGAAGAGGAACTGGAGTTGAGGGCCGGCGTCAAATGTCACCTTCTGGAGGAGCAAAGAGAAGCAGCAGACATGTGTAAAGGAACTGAGCAACAACTGTGCTTCACATGGAGACAAGTGAATGGTTTCCCATATCCTACCTTTGGCCACTTCTCACTTCCAACCTTCATGTGGTAACGGACCGTCCCACCTCTAGAATCTGTGAATTCTAGGTATCTGTGAAGATCAAGAGCATAGAGGATGGGTTTTAAAAAGAAAAACTAGGGATGAAAGAAACAACAACATCTGATCGTCTCATTTTTCAGATCATTCACCTCTTCTCTGTCTCGCAGCGTTGGTCAAACTCCACCTCAAAGGAGGCAGCACCGGGGCAGGAGAAGATGCTGGTCTCATGGCGGCTATTGTGGTAGTTGTGAGGGGACTCCATGCTCCACGTCCTCAGCACCACTGGCTGCTGGGGCTGGTGCCAGCTCTCCTGATCCACCTGACAGTGGCATGGTATGCAATTCATGTTACAGTCAATGGTGGAATGTAACCAAGTACATTCACTCAAGTACACATCTGAGGCATTTATACTTAACTTCAGCATTTCAATGTTGTGCTCGGTTGTTAATCTAGTCCACAACATCTCAGAGGTAAATACTGAACATTTCTCTGCACTACATTTAGCAGTTACTGGTTACTTTACGGATTCAGAATTCATATGCAAAACATATGATGTTATAGATTTTACTACCCAACAGCGTTCCACATTGTTGAAATTATCTCCACTTCTACCAACTACAACAGTTCAATGTGACTCACACATTCAGTAATGATCCTGTATTATTTCAGTAGGTTAACACTATACTTTTACTTTTGATACTTAAAGTACAAACAACACTTTGATTATTTTACCTTGGTGACTATTTCAACGCAGGATTGTTACTTCTGATGGAGTATATTTATATTACAGTGTTGCTTCTGAAAGGTAAGTATTGGATCCAAGTACTTCTACCACCCTCCACACCCCAAATACTGGTCTGCATTCACACCTCTCCATTCATGCAGTGGGATGAGCCACTGTGTACATTCTGGTACACTGAGGTCTAATGTCAGACTGGACTGACCTTAGAAAAGATGTCTCCAGTATCACTGGACAGGCTTTTGAGTAGCTCCACCAGAGAGGAGAAGCTCCTCAGCAGCACACTGTGAGGGATGTCCAGAGAGCACAGCTCCAGGAGTAAAACCATCTGCCAGGACCACAACAGATGTTACATTCACTGAGCACGCTCAACTCTACAACTGTGCAGGAAGGCAGTTCTAGATCCTGAGAGAAGAGTGCATTACCAGTTGTCTGAAGACCGTGGCAAGGATGGAGCTGCCTAGTTTGTCAGTGATCTCAGCGCCAGTGTACCTGCCCAGCAGGGAACCAAGGACACCTTTGATACTTCCCAGGAACTGATCCACATCTATTGAAATGAAGCATTTAGTCACTCTGACAGCATTTCCTCTTGTCCACTCCACGATGAATGTGCTCAGTGTTTGTACTGAACCACTTCACAACTTCTTTCATCTGCTGGGCCACCACATGTGAGTGATCAGCGCCAGCCTGTGTGCTCATACAAACACGCAATCTCACCCTGAAGACGGGAAGCTGTAATGTCACACATCTCTCAGCGTCTCACATGTTAGCAGGATGTTTCTGGCCAGTTCCATAGCGATGGTGGTGGAGGCTCCCCCTTTGAGCTGGAGGTAGCACCAGGAGATCAGGCTACCCTGCAGAGCCCAGAACAAGGACAGCAACACTGTCCTGCTGGCTCCACTGTTCTCCTCCACCATCATCACCTCACACTGAGAGACGGGAGACAGTTGAACAGAGAGGAACATTAGAAAAGGTACACGGAGAGACAGAGAGGGCTGCTGATAGATGGTAATAACGTAATGAAACAGTTGAGACATTGTGAATGCGACAGAGGCCTCACCTCTCTCGTTGACACCAGGAGCAACGTCTCCATAACGGACAGTATGGGGCTGATGTCACAGTCTGAGGGAGCACCTTTAGGTGGGAGCAGCAGAAGGACACTTGGATCCTGGTCACTGCACAGAACAAAAACCCACCAGTGCTGATCCACCGTGATCTGGACGTGTACAAGAATACGACAGTGTGTTTGTAGATCTACGGTGTCCTTACCTGAAGCACTTACAGAGCGATTCAAACGTCACCTTCACCGACTCTGGCTGATCCTGTTCGGTAATGTTTTCCTGCAAAAGGCATATTACATCATCATCATCACATTATCATGATCATATTATTACTATTGTTCATGAACTCACCATCATGTGGAAGAGTTTGTCAGGGAAGTAAAGCGCTGCTCCTTTAAGAACGGCCTCGACTGCTTCCTTGTGCAAAGCTCTCTCCACTAATGTCTCTCCTTCTGGACCGTCCACAGCTGAAACACCAACATCCCACGTATCACGACGAGTCACCGCCGTCCATGGAGGAAGTGAACCATTTAAAGTCACTACAAGGAGTTGTTAACTGGTTATGAAACAGTCTCAATTCAACACGGATGCCTCTATATGACCCACATAAGCAAACGAGACCATCAACGGCAAGATGGGCTCTATCTATGGAGTCCAAGAGGACCAAGAGTCAACCTTTGTCAGTCAATCAACAGATGGAAAAAGGACTCAAAATGAAGAGTGAATTTGCCCTCTTCATATGTCTATTTCACTTATGAAACACTTTGCGGGATGCAGAGTTAACATTTACAGATGAATTTACGTTGTCGGCTTAAACAAAGTTTACTTTGCTTCAACATCGTCATATTACGGTTATTAATATTACATAGCCACGAATTCAGGTACATTACCTCATAAGATAAGAGAAGAACTTAAATTGTTCTGCTGTGCTATCATTGCTGTGCATCCTGCAAACAGCTGGGCTTAAAAAGCACATTCGACATCTGTTGCATCCTTCTTTCACACGCTTCCAAAACAGCTCAAGACCTTCACGACATGAGCCGCTGGTGCTCATAGAAACACTACCGCTATTGTCCACAAGGGCCGCCGAAATCAACACAACATGAAAGTTCCTTGTGATTGCTTTATCCATTGGTGACCATTCCACCAAACACGTCTCACTACTCCCATTTGTACCAAAGCCGGCGGGTTCTTACCGAGGCAAAGGTGAGTGTAGAGTTGGCAGACGGCCCAACAGGTTCAGACGGAGGCTCTGCACTGCTAGACGTGGATGGACAAGACGCTGCTGTGGCTCCTTCATCTGGCCCTCTGCTCTCCTCTGGGCCCCGGGGATCCAGCGGGTCGGGCAGCATGGGGAAACAGTTCTGCATCAGTTGGAGCAGCAGGACTCTGCTCTTCAACACCTCCTCTCCCTCACTGTGACAAAGACAAGTGAGACCCTCATACCAATGCATGTGTTCCAGTGACTGACCAATGAGCCTGATCAGGCCAAACGGTCATTATTGTTGTACTTATGGCTGCAGTGACAGTACTGCTACTCACATCTCCCTGAGTTTACTGTAGAAGTTCCAAAAGAGGTTCAGGCCGAGACCACTGAAGTCCAGAAGATACTTCTGCTTGAAGTGAGCGGCATCCTGCAGAAATGGAGTGAGAGGGCGACAGTCTTTAACAACAACAACAAAGTAACACAACACATGAACCATCATACATATGAAGTATCCCTTTACCCTCAACAGTTCAGCAGGACAGTAAAAGGACATGTTGCGTGTCTCCTAATGACAATAAGTGGGCAGACTGATCCGTCAAACACTAAATAAAGAATGGAGTGAAAAACAACGTGCAATGTCTTCAGCTATAGAGTGGTATTTCACGGTAATCCCACCAAAATCTATTGATATTACTGATATTTAAATGATTACTGCGGTAGTGATGAGCAGTCACCATGTCGCCTGTAAGCTGCTGGATGAAGAAGAGGGTCTTGTTAAGTAGACGAAGGCCAGTGGCAGCATCACAGTCCAAGCTCTCCCCCTCTGGATTGAGGTTGTCCAGGTCTCCGAGCCTCTCTGGCCCGGGACACAGATAGCCACTGAAGGTGAGGGACTGCACTCCAAGGCGCTCGGCAGAGTCCTGCCTGGTGCAGAGGAATGTCACCATCAGGAACTGAGACAAGGAAAACAGAAGAATGAGAGCTGTTGTTCCTTGACAATGACAGCACATTGAAAACGATGGCCTTCATTTAGCCTACTTTAGTATGGAGCCATACCTGTTCTCTTTTTAGTGCATTTTGGAAGCCCTGAATACTACCAAATAACAAGATGTTGAAGTAACACAAAACAGTGTTACAGAATGAAATGATGAGGTTGAAATGTGAGGAAGAAAGACAAAGTGTGTCCTGGATGCAGTGTGTACCTTTGCAACGCGACACTGCTGCAGCTTGATCTCCACATCGTTCCAGTCATCCTCAAGCTCAAAGCAGCCGATCGGCTCGTCCTCTGACTGTGTTGGAATCTTCACACTGCAGGTCAGGTGACAGAATGGTGTGTCAGCCATTCACATGAACCACTAAGGCAGACCCCCACACTGCTGAGGGGTGCCAGAACTCACACAGACTAACTATACTGAACCAGTATCGTCTTCTTAGATTGTCCTGCATGTAATTCATTTGGCAGCATGTTTCTGCTCATCACAGCTGTCCTCTGAAATATCATGAAAAGTAAGATTCAGCCGGCTGTAAAGGGATCCTTACTTGTCTCGTACAAACTCTTTGAAGTCCTTGTAGCGTCTTCCTCCTTGTAAGTGAACACCAGGCCGCATTTCACACCAATGGCTCCTTTTCACACCCGATCACACAAACCGGAGAGGAAGCGTTAAGCACCGGAAATCCTCCGTCGCCGTCGCTTTTAAATTCTCAATCAAACGGAGCCTCACTTTGATCTTCATCGGAGTGATCTGGAAGTTACTCTGGTCCTCTGTCGACAGGATCACACTGGCTCTCTTTCTGCCACCTTCTGTGAGGAAACCTTTGGAGTGTAAAAACATTTGGTTATGCTTGAAGGCTTGTTCATACTGAAGCTGCATTAACTCAATGCTGCTGTTCTTTTCTCATGGAATAAGGACGGCATCAGTTGTACCGTCACCAGTGGAGGATTCTGTGAGCATGTTCTCTGGTCCTGACTTCTCCTCTTTACTCTTCACATCACAGGCCTGGAGGTGCAACTGGAGGGGCTTCCCTGTAACACAACGCATTATGACATCAGCTGATCATTGTCCATAGAGGTTATCATTTCATTCCTATACTGGGAGGCAACTTTCACCACACTGAAGTGCAGCTTTGTAACAGAATAAGTGATTTTCCACCGAGTAGTCCACTAATGCATCTCCTCCTTGTAGGCTCAGCACTTTCTCTCCCTGGTCTAAGGTTTCAAACGGCCTCGTGTGAATGAGAGTAAAGCAGGGCGTTACCATTGAGATTAAGTAGCCGCAGCCTAACGGAGGCCAAAGACACGATGAGGGAGGAGGCCTCGTACTCCGTCTTTAAATGATCGCCGATGCAGGACAGCGCCTGGAGCACTTTTGCCACGCTGCCTCTGGCCAGAGCGAAGGCCAGGAGGGTCAATTCTGCATCGGGACTCACACAGCAGCTACACGGGAGCAAAGAACAAACTAGTTAGTTTGGAAGTGAAACTTTTGTCCAATCAAATGATCTTTTGTGGCTCTTTTCAGAGTGTCAGACGTATTTCCTCTCAATAAGTATATTTTCATGCGGGGTCATGAATTCCAAATGATCCAAAATTTGCTGACAAAAACTCCAGTTTAGACCAACATTGTGGGAACAATGTCGACTGTATGTGTGGATAAACATAGCCTACAGAACTATGGTTGATCATTAGCCAGTGAGGTTTATTTTAGTCATGTTGTTGCTGCTGCTGCTGTTAATGATTTACAGATCAAATGGAACAGAAATAGAGTTTTATCGCCCTGGGAAATCAATACTTTGATTTGAGTCAGTTTTCAACGCGATGACGTCAGCGTTACGAGCTGAGCGTGGCAGTGATGGGTGAGTGTGCTGATATGATCCCAGCAGGTCATTACTCTGCTATCCTGAGGAGGAATCCATCCACCTCCTCCAGGATGTTCAAAGAGAAGAACTTGGGGAACTCTGTGGACGACGGTGTTCGGGACAACGGAGGCATGTGTCGTAAGGCTCGTCTAGGAGAAACACAAGACACACAAAAAAGCCCTCAGAACACCAGCACTGGACAAAACACTACACTTACACACATTCTTTCTTTCTTTCTCTTACATATTCAAAACCAGAAGGGGGGTGTGTCTTACTGTGTGCTCTGAAGGACAGTCTGAGCCAGAGCAGGGTTGGTGTCCATGGATGCGGTGACCAAGGAGGTGAGGAGAGACAGGTACCAGATGGCTGAAGCATCCGAAACAGACACCTCTTTGCTCTTGGTAATCTGATAGCCCAGTGTCTTCAAGACACGAATCCGCGTGTCACATCCGTCGCTCAGGCACCGCTTCATGTTAATCTTGATGTCTGGGGTTTGGTGCCAGAAGAGATGATGCAGTTAGCAGACTGATGGAATACATCACGCAAAAAGAATGCCACAACAGGTTGCTTCTCCCTCTGAGAGCTGATGATGATCGAGGGAGACACAAATGAACCTAATCGCAAATATGAGAAACTAAATCCAATGCAAAGCATTTTATTTGGCTCATTGTGATTTTGCAAATCATACAGAGCCACATAATCAAAATACAATGATGAACTTGTCACCATTATCTGAACCTCTGCTAGCTGTTTTCCTGCTCACAGCTGCCTGGACCAATCGATCCTCAGTTTCTGTTTTCCTCATTCATTCATATATATATATATATATAAATATATATCCCCGAGCAAAAACAGAGCTTGTGTGTTTTAGCCTTGCTTCTGTGTGGCTAGACAACTTCTACTAAAAGGTAGATGTGTCTCCACATATGGTCCTTTGAGACCTGAGGGTGAAGGTGGAAATCAAGAGTTTATGGAGGCTTGCATGAGGATTCAAAGTGAGGCATTTAACCACCCAACTATCTATGAACCCAGCGGCGGCTGCTCTTCTGTAGCTGACAGAAGCTCTGTCTCCACAGGAGGGGTGCATATGAGAAAGACAGTTCCTCTCCAAGTCATCAGTGAAGGAACACACAAGCCTGAGGTAAATAAACACTCCACTAAGCAGACAGATCGACAGGTGGTGACTCACAGGGGTGTGTGATGTTGGCATTCTCCAAGAGGGCTACGTAGCCCGTGACATTGCTGGGGATCCGGATATCTCTGATCTCCTGCAGGGAACGCCGGTTCTTCCCGACCGCAACGGAGACCAGCTGAGGCGTGTAGCTGTGGTCATTAGAAGCCACGGCAATGGCCAGACGTCTCCAAACCACATCGGGTTTCATTTTCAACCTGGGAGCAGAAAAGAGAAGAGTTTCCACCTTAAAATTGATCATATACATAGGGACCAAAAACTGTGTAATTCAAGGATCAGGCACACATGACAATCAGCTGCAAGGCCTCAAGTCACAGAGCAGGCGCCCAATTGGGGCAGGTGCGGTACCGAGCAGTGCCGAGTGGTACCGCACAATGCAATGTTCAGTAACAAATATAATAATCCTACAAACATGTCGTATACCGGCTTAACGAAGAACTTCTGATGAACAGAACCATGTATAACATTTTACACACGGAAAACACAATTAAACACGATCTAACAGAACCTTTCAGAACAGCTACCAAAATATCGTCATTTTGTCGCTTTCATTTCACAAGATACGCACTCGAAAAAGTCCTCCGACCGGCGACCTATTAGCTCCGATAGCTCCTCTTGCTACTTAACAGCATTAGCATTCCACCCGGATTCTACCAAACACTTTGGATTTACTCTCCGTGAAACGGTTCAAACGTTACCCGCAAAACAGTGAGCATAAACAAGCCATTCACCCCGCTGAAGAATTCTGAATTTGCACTCACCATGAGATCAATCTTGAGGAAATAGTCCTCATAATCCATTTTTACCGCTGAATTCGACTTCTTCTGTGGTTTTACTGTCTGAAAAAAGTATTTCCTGAACGAAGGGGGGTCAAATAAGCCCGGAGGACCACGTTTCAACATTTTGAGAATCGGCCTTTTTCGGAAAACGATCCTGTCAATCAAAACCACGTTGCCTCCACTGCATACGTGTATAGATGTGTCGTAGTATTGAATTGACCAACCACAGGCTGAGAAATGTGCACTCAAACACACACTATAGCGCATGCTGCCGTGAGTCGGTGGCCCCAAGAGGCTTTGGAGAAGATTCTAGCTCTCAAAAATGATTCCAAACTGCTGTATGTGATAGATTGTGCATGTACAAGGATAAAGGAAGATTAAATATATCGTTATTTAAGTTATAAAAGTACAATGGAACAGCTGGAGAGGCTGTTTCTCAAATGACGACCTTTCGTGACCTCTCATACGTTTATGTCTCTAACTCTGGCCTACTTCACTCTATTCACTCCAATTATTTTGTGTATGACTACTGCCATTGTTTGCTATGATGCTGGATGGTTGTTACGCTTTACTGAGCCTCATTTAATATAGTATTATCAATAATAGTGCTTTAATAATCAAGGTCTATTATTCAAATAGACCTTGTAGTTAGAGAGTAAGGCCCCTTTGAGTATGGGTATAGTATTTTCGAGCAGAAGCCTAAAAATAGGGCTCGTTACCAGAAGGTTAAAGTACTTTGTTAAAGTAGTACTAGTACTACATGTATCTGTGCAGTACAAGTATGTGTGTTTAGTTTTACGTATGTGTTCATATTTTATTCACATTGTTTGATTTGGAGGATATTTTGTATCAAAATCCTTTTAGCACAAAAGTAATCTAAATACTTAAATACAAAAATAAGCAAAGTTCTTATGAAATATGCAAAATCCTTATTTAGAAAATTAAATAAACTTATGAAATAAGAAAAAAACATAATTACAATATTATTAATAAGCAAAATCCTTAATTACATAATATTGTAAATTCATGAAGTATAAAATAAGTTACATTTGAATGAAAAAGGTAATTTTGTTAATTACAAAATCAAGCGAAACGCTCATGATTTAAGCAAAATCCTTTATTATTTCTTTTTTAATTCCTTAATTACAAAATTAACTCAATTTACGAAGAACAAAAATTAGCTAAATTATTGTGAAATAAGCAAAATCCTTAACTATAACAAAAATTGTAAATTCCTTGATTGCAACATTATTTACATTCATGAAGTACAAAATAAGCAAAATTCTCATGAAATAAGTAATATCCTAAATTACAAAATTAACCAAAATGCATGTTTTAAGTAAAACCCTCTAATTATAAAAAAAACAAGCAAAATCAATAATTACAATTGTCTTATGATGCAAGCAAAAGCCTTAATTATAACAAATAAGCAAAATCCTTAATAACAACATTCTTATGAAATAAGAAAAGCCTTAATTATGAAAAAATAAGTAAAATCCGTATCTACAGAATGAAGTAAAATCATGAAGAACAACAATGAGCAAAATAGAAACATTTCTGAATGACAAATAAAAGAGGTTTTAGGGGCTGATCACAGCGGGACGTTGTTCATATTTGTATTATTATGATTATCTTTTAGCTAAATGTTGTCCTGCTGCCAAAATCTTGCTCACTACAATAAGTGAAGTCATGAAGTTCATTATATGTTTAAAGGACAAACAGCAACAGATTGTCAACATTGAGTATCGTTCTACAGAATGTAGAAGATAGAAGTCAATGTTTCATGTTTATTCTAATATCTCACATTAACATTGTTCCTCATAGTCTTTGGTTTCTGCTTGGACTCTGGTAAACCTGCTCTCAAGTCTACTTTTAAATGAAACTTCATATCTGTGAGGTGTTTTTAAAGATTCACGTCTTCAGCAGGAACCGATGGGCTTGGAGCTGAGAGCCACAGACAGGAAGTCAGAACGTGTGGAGAGACCAACACATTGTTGAGAGGAAGAAAGACGGGCTGTAATAATGTGATGTCATATTCAGCCTTCTGGTTTAAGGTTTAACATGTGTATCAAAGGGAGCTGGTGGTGGTTGTGTGGTAGAAATCATCTGGATGTGAGATGAGCTCCTTGGAGGAGCTACTCTGCTCCCTGAGCTCCTTCTTCTTCTTCTTCTTCTTCTTCTTCTTCTTCTTCTTCTTCTTCTTCTTCTTCTTCTTCTTCAGGAACACACAGGATATAATGATCCAGCTCAGTGTTCTTCTGTCTGCACGGCATCTGCCCCCTGTTGGCCTGCAGAGACATGACAGCACAGTCCTGTTAGAGACATAGTTTTAGTTTTGATTACAAATCATCATTTCTAATTTTGTAAAATATTTGTATGACCTAAACACATTCCTTTAATCTATGAATGAAGGTTACATTTGCATTCTGTATCATTATTTTCTTTAGGAACGTTTGTTATTAATCAGATGAGGATCAGCTGGTATCAGAGGAAGAGGTGCGACTGAGTCTCGAGTTGGTTTTTCCTTTGTGTAGAACGGGGCATCGGGACAGTCTTTGACCTCACGTTAAACTCATTATGTTTTGCTGTTAAATTTGTCGAAAGTGAAAATAAATCAATCAAGTGACGGCAAAGGAATCAGCGTCTGCAAGAGTTTAATGTGTGAGTCATAAACGGAGCCCCGTAACGTGGCCCAGTATATAGGAAGAAGAACAAAGAACGGGCCACCACACCCGTCTTCAGTTCACTGAACACAGAGCGAGAGCTTCATTTCAGTGGCTGGTCTAAACAACAGACGTGTGTCAGTACCTTACAGTAGGAGTAAAGGGCAATGTTCACCACCAGCAGAAACAGCGGCAGGACGATCGCTTTGATGATCAGAGGTGTTGGATCTGAACAAACACACGGACAGTCATCACATCACACGACATCATGAGTCCAACAGCTCCCATTGACCCTGAAATCTACAATCACTGACACGTATTACTCTTCATGTTTACTTCATGTTCACTGTTTGAACCACAGACGTTATAGAAGAAGTGGACGTAGTCGTCGTGACGTCACTCAATGGTTTGTGGACTGTGGCCGTCGCCATCTTGGTTTTTTGCAACCAGTGAACAGGAAGTGACCATATCTGGACTGAGGAGGAGTGACGTAGAGACGCAGTATACGTCTCTGGTAGAGACCTGTCAATCACTGTGTAGCCCCGCCCTAAAGCATCCCCTGCTTTATGGTCTGTTTGACTCTAAATGGACCATAATGTACTAAATGAACATCATGCTGTATTAAAGAAGACTTGAAACTAGAGATTGAGACCATAAACTCATGTTTACAATGTTTACTGAGGTAATAAATCAAGAGAGAAGTAGAGTCATTTTCTCATAGACTTCTATAGAACCAGAGGAGTCGCCCCCTGGTGGACACTAGAGAGAATCTGGTTAGTCTTGGTTTCATGTTACAATGATGTCATCACCTACGTCCTGTTTTCATCACCAGAGCTGCTGGTCAGAGCTGGACCATGCTACGCTATGATTGGCCAGTTATGTTAGAGGGGCGGGACTTAGTGAAGAGTCAATTGAAAGCGTAATCGCTATCGTTAACGACTGTCTCAACGTTTGGTTTCCAGGATAACCCTGGTTCTCTGAGTGAGGTATCGGAGCACACCGCCCTTCTTGCTTCTGATAGGCGGAGGAACTACACTTGAATATGGTGAGTTGGGGGCTAAGGGGTGTTATGACTGATGTGGTGACAGTGGAGCTTTGTGATTGGTCAGGTCAGAAGCTGCTTCAGTTCTCAGAGAACCAGAGTTATCCTGGTAACCAAACCTGCTCTGTCCTACAGTAGATTGTTAGCTGCTGCCATTCATAGACTTTGTTTAGGTTTGGTTACTATATGACATGTGTAACACAACGACAGGAGTCACCGTGTGATTCCAGAAACAACAACATGCATGGACTCTGTGGTCAGCTGATCATCTTCAGTCAGTTTGGACCAATCATCTTCAAACCTGCATGTAAACAGTCAGCTTACCTAAGACAGTGATGGAGAGCAGACGGCTCTCAGAGGAGAAGTTATGATTAAAAACATAGAGGTGATAAACACAGCTGTAGCTTCCTTGGTGGGCGGGCTCTGCAGCAGGAAACAGGAAGTGGGCAGAGTGATTGACAGCTGGCTGGGTGTAGTTGTGTGCTGAGTTGGAGGAGGTGAAGGTGAGCTGGAAGGAGCCTCCTGGGTACTGTGGCTGGATGGAGCAGCAGAAGGTGAAGGTGGAGCGCCTGAGCACCCGAGCCCCCTGCTGCTGGGCCTCAGAGACCCCGTACATTTCGGAGGACACAATGATGATTGGCTGAAGCAGCAGGTCTGTAAACACAGAGAGATGATACAAGTTCACGTTTACCCTCCGTTGAACAAGATGGACCCTGAATAAGGACGTGATGTCACAGGTCTGACAGACAGACAGGTGTGTCCTCTCAGGTGGAGCTCAGCAGTCTATGGAGGGTTTGAAGCTTCCAGAAACAAGCCCACCTCTCTACACTTCAGGATGTCGTTGTCCTGGTTAACTTTACAGTTCAGTCCAATGGAAACCCACTGACTGTGTAATGGTAATCTTTAACTTAGTATATATTTCTACTCAGTATATTGTATTCATGCATAAGTAGTTTTACTCTGAACTTTGTTGAACTTCACCGTGTCTCTGTTGTGCAGAAGAAGAATTCTCCCTTGCCTGTTCACAAAGATAACTAACTGTGTTGTATGAGAATGTTCCAGCAACAAGGCCTTTGGGCCGCTTGTTTGGGTTGCTGGCTGTTTGTTGTTCATTGTTTCTATCAGTCTGAGACCAAATGTCTGTAACATTGGCCATCGGCCCACCTTTGCTCATTCTGTATGAAGGAAGCTTGTTCACTTTGTTCTTGGTTCTTCCTCACTGAGACTGTACGCATTCTGTTGTGATGATTGAACCTTCTCTGAGAGAATTAATACTTAAAAGACAACCTGGTTTTCAGTATTATTTATTTCAGCATTAAGAGACTCACGCTAAGAGGGTAGAGGAATATTTACCACCACAACTGTCACTGTGAGGGAGGAAGGAACATACTGGAAACATTGCTGTCAGAGATGATGTCATAGATGATGTCACTGATGGGCTTACCTGAGCAGGTGACATTCACGATGGAGGAAGAGGAATGTGATATTAAACACTCTCTCAGAGGAGATCCAGAGTGATTACAGTGAGAGTTGATCCACCACACAGATCTCCTTGAGGACTCCTCTCTCCGTCTGGTAGAAACAGCAGAGCCACAGTCCAGATCTCTACAGACAACAGCTGCTTCCTTCAGGGTCCAGTGATAGCCATCTACTGGTCTCCAGTCTCCTTGTTTCACCTCCAGTGTTCCTGCACAGCGACTGGCTCCTCCCACCAACCTGACAGGTTCTGAACAGAAACAAGAGAGTCGTCAGTAAAAGAACAAAGTGAGTTTCAGTAGAACAGAAATGAACCAGATCAAAGCTGCAGCTCCTCTTCTACCTGAGCAGGTGAGTCCAACAGCTTTGCCAGGTGAGCAGGTGTTTCTATCTGAGCCTGAGCTTCTACAGTCCAGGAGAGCAGACTCATTGCCTCCACACTGGAACTCTTTGGTCCACATTGGAGCCTCCACTTCTCCATAGAGCGCCCCCTGGAGGACTGAAGGAGCCCCACAGCCAAGCTCCCTACAGACCACCTCTGCATCCTGCTGGTCAAAGTCATCTTCACACACTGAGGACCACCACTGGTTAGACTGGTTAGACTGGTTAGACTTCACCTCCAGTCTGCCTGAGCACAGACTAGTCCCATTCACCAGCCTGACAGAGTCTGGAGAGATGATAGAAGATGAAAGAGAGAGAGAGAAGACACCAGACACTAAATAACAAGATGTCATGAAACAACAATTCAGAGATTCATTAAATAATACAATAAGTCAATAATAATAATTATAATAATAATAATCAATAACCAGCTGGCTAAGTTAGCTCAAAACACAAACATCAAAAGATGATAAAGTTAACATATTTAGTCAGACTGGAGGAGGATTCTCTTCATGTTCACTGAGATTCAAACAGCGTCTGTCTTGTCTACAATGTGAGCGTGGTCTTACCACAGTAGAGCACTTTGGAGCTGCATTACAAAACGGTGCACAGAAGCTCAGAGACGGATTAGTGCTACTGGGTTCATCATGTTGTGCTAACTGTTAGATGAGCTGGAGTATTTGTGAAATTGTGGATTCTTTCTGCACGGAAGGCCCTGGTTATTAGGTGTTAACGGCACCATATTGCTGCTCAGCAAAACAATGAATGAAAAATACAGTAAAACAAAAAAGTAACTGAAAGAGGCATAGGGCTCTGTGTCTCTTGTAAGACGGCGCCTGCTGCACGGATGTGCAGTTACGACATAGACTGACACACACACTCACACACACACACACTCATGTGCAGGGACTTTCCAGGGGACCTCGTGGTTAAGTAAGGACAGGTACTGTCTAGGTAATATGTAACAGTCTCGGACCTGAACCTTCCTAACTCTTCTCACAGGCCTTGAGGCCTGCCGTCGCATTAATGTCTGCCAGGTCACCTTGGCCATGCGTCACTGCACATGCCTTCACACACACACACTTTTAAATTTTAACTTTTTATGTAAGTCACCTTTAACTTTAGGCTTTTGTTAAGGCCTTGAGCCGCGTCCGTATTCTTGTCCCGTAAGGACATGGACGCTTTAATGCAGAAGAGTACGTATATATGAGTATACTCAGTTATTAATCATACGCTGGGCACAATGGTGTATCATGTGTTACAATCTTTTATTGTTTGATGTATTACCATGTATCCCTGTAACCTGTTGAAATCATACGAGGAGGTATCTGGGTCAGAGTATAATTATTAACCAGTGAGCACGGTGTGCCTTTCCTATTTTCCTGAGTATCAGTAGAGGTCCTTGGGGTAACCAACAACTTGTCTATCAATGTATGACTAAACTCACGGGGGTTACCAAGCCCATGTGAGGCCTCCCAAGAGAGGCACCGAAGGGTGGGGGTGAAATCACCCCCGGTAGATCTAGAGTATAAATATTCTCGGTTTTAGAAGATCGGGGTGCATTAGGGAGAAGTCCACCAGGTCTTTACCTGCGTGGGGTTCAAACTGATTTCTTAGAATCTCCGGACTTTTGAAATAACAGCTTGCTCACTGAGTTCAGGGTTTTTGAATTATTTTTCCATTTAGTTCTTTAAGTCATTTACTTGATACTTTTTCTCTGTATTAGAACCAAACGGTGTACTTTGAATTGGACGAAAATAAAATAATTGATATTTGAACTTTTTCGGTCGACTCCTTTCCGACCTCTCTTCTGGGAACACCGGACAGAAGGGGTCTCCTCCGGGGGGGGGATCGCCCAGCCCCTGTGGTAAGTTGAAGGACTTCCAGCACGGCACACGACTGATGCAACTACTGCACACACACCTACATATACTAACATCCGTTTCTATAGTTAAGAGAAGACCGGGGAAAGCCCCGCTTCATAATGTTTGAAAAGAGCTTTATATCTGTTGGGCTCTGGGCAGGGGTATAGAAATATTTAGAACTTACAGAATTAATAAAGACGTTAAAACCGACGACTATTCGAGCAAAATACTAAACTAAACAGTAACTCAATGTTTTGTGATCAAGACAATACAGCAAGCGCGCTACTGGTTGCTATTCTGTTGGTGATGTATTATTATCTAAGATTGGCTACCCGTATAGGTTTCTCTTAGCGGAGGCTTTTGAGGTAATTTCGGAGAGTGTGCAGGGGACGAAACTGTCTCCTTTTCAGCCATTCTCCCTCAGGCCAGGTGAGTGAGTCATATAGAGAGAGCACTGGTCCTCCGCATCTCTCCCCCTTCTCGCAGTCCTTTTCCTGCACTAAGGGGCACTCACAGGGGGACGACCGGACATCGGGACACGAGCCCCGTGGATCCGTGGTCACCCCGGCGGCAGTTCGGGTCTGTCCGTCGCCTGCGACGGACAGACCCGGACAGACCACAGACAATGGCAGAATTTCAGTCTTAGTATTACTGGATCTCAGTGCTGCATTCGACACGGTCGACCATGACATACTACTAGAAAGACTAAAACTCTGGGTGGGACTCTCTGGCACAGCACTCAACTGGTTTGAATCCTACTTGAAGGACCGAGAATACTTTGTGTCTGTAGCTAATTACACCAGATCAGAACACCACATCAGAACTGACTAAAATGACATGTGGTGTTCCCCAAGGTTCAATACTGGGGCCTCTTCTGTTCAACATCTACATGCTTCCACTAGCTCAGATTATGGAAAACAACAAAGTCTGTTATCATAATTATGCAGACGACACACAAATCTACATAACTATATCACCAGGGGACTATAATCCCATACAAGGGCTAGTAAATGCATTGAACAAATCAACAACTGGATGTGCCAGAACTTTCTTCAATTAAACAAAGATAAAACAGAAGTAATTGTTTTTGGTACCAAGGACGAACAATTGAAAGTCAGCGCTCAGCTTCAATCACTGATGTTAAAAACCTCAAACCAAGCCAGAAATCTAGGTGTAGTTATGGATTCAGACCTCAACCTGAACAGACATATCAAGACAATTACAAAATCAGCCTCCTATCACCTGAAGAATATATCAAGGATTAGAGGACTTATGTCTCAACAGGATTTGGAAAAACTTGTCCATGCATTTATCTTCAGTAGACTGGACTACTGTAACGGTGTGTTTACAGGTCTCTGTAACAAGTCAATCAGAAAGCTGCAGCTGATTCAGAACGCTGCAGCTCGAGTCCTCACTAAGACCAAGAAAGTGGATCACATCACTCCAGTTCTGAGGTCTTTACACTGGCTTCCTGTCCAACAAAGAATTGACTTTAAAATCCTGCTGTTGGTTTATAAAGCACTGAATGGTTTAGGGCCAAAATACATCTGTGATCTGCTGCTACCTTATGAACCATCCCTACTCTTAGGTGGTCTGGGACCGGTCTACTTTCTGTTCCCAGAGTCAGAACTAAACATGGAGAAGCAGCGTTCAGTTTTTCTGCCCCAAATATCTGGAACAAAGTCCAGAAAGCTGCAGGTCTGCCGAGACCCTCAGCTCCTTTAGATCAAGATTGAAGACTTTTCTGTTTGCTGCCTTTAATTGAACCAGAGTCAAGGATATTAATCAATCTCCTGCATTTCTGCATTTTACTACTGTATTTTATTTCTTACACTGCTTTTTAATGTTTTAATGAATGTTCTTAATTGTTTTTAAATCTCCTTTTCTTATGCCTTATGTTTTGATGCTTTTAATGGTTTTATATGAAGCACTTTGAATTACCTTGTTGTTGAAATGTGCTATACAAATAAACTTGCCTTGCCTTGCCTTGCCTTGCCTTGCGAGGTCCTCTCAGTCGGCGCATACACTTCTGAGGGATCCTCGTTCACGTCTGTTCGTTTCCAACAGGAGGCCTCTCTTTGTTCATTTATTCATAAAGAACGTGCGGCGGCACCGCGCGTTACATAACAGAGAGAGTTTTCCTCTACTTCCTGTATTATCATGTAGAATTCACCAGCAGCGTTGTGGTGGAAGATGTTCAACATGAAAGAAGGGAGGGATGTTGCCTTGAAGATTGTGAGTTGTGTTGGGACCAGGACTCTACAGAGAACGGTATTCTGGACTCACTTGGAGGAGAAGGGCTTTGAACACAGAGACCTACTGCTGCACACTGATGTAAGATGGCTGAGCAGAGGAACATTGTTGACATTCAGTGAGACTTTCTGAATCTTTCATTACATGCAGAAGATGCACAGCTAGAGGACTACCAGTGGCTTTAGGATTCAGTGTTTGTGACAGATCTCCCTTTACTGTTCAAGAAGCTGATTTAGAGCTGCAGGATTATGAGGAACATGTCATCAACAGGATCATGAAGGAAACACGTTTAAAAGACACGACTGCTGTCAAGTAGGCTTTAACGCTGTGAACGTTCCTCACATGCAGACAGAAGTGAAACATCAGGACAAAGACATTGTGCAGCTTGACATCTATGAGGAGCAACATGAGAACATCAGAAGAGCTTCACTGAGAGCTCAATAGTATCAGTGTTCCACCTGGACAGCTTTGCTGCTGAGAAAGAGATTCTCTCACTGCACATTTACATTGAGATCAAATCAAGGGAAACACCTGGCATGAATGAAGAGTTATGGGACGTACTGATGGAACACAAGTATCCACACCTCAGAAGATGTGCCTTGAACCTGATGAAGAAACATGTCTCCACTTCAGCAGCACCAGGTGCTGAGCCAGTAGAGTTAAACATGCAAACAAGTCACGTTTGAAAGCAGACAATGGGGAATCTGATGGTACACCGGATAAGGAAGAGACAGGTGAAGGCTCATGAAGGGATAGAGCCTCCTCAGAGAGTGTTTATACACAGATTCACAGGATGTAGTGAGGGAGGGACTGGACCAACACATAGGAAGTAGATTGGTACATAGATGGAGCCCTGGTGTAGAAGTTAGGTATTAAAACAAGTTAGTTCATAATAAAGTTGGATGAAATAACTCAGTAAGGAAAGAACCTGAAAGTAATTTAGTTTAATAAAGA
>JAVDOI010000165.1:0-17500 GCA_032191485.1 Leptoclinus maculatus
AAAACGCTCGTTATGCTCGATATGTGCGTGCGCACCCTCCTCCTCCTAGCTCCAGTTTTCCAGACGACGAAACCGAACCTCGTTCAAAAACGTGAGAATTTCGGAATCGCGTCGCGTGCCAGTCACACACACGCGCCATGCACAGTGATTCATCACTTCTTCTGATTAGGGAGACAGTTACCGTGAATTCGGCTTGAATATAATCCACAAAGCGTCACTATTTTTAGGAATAACCCCACTTTTAAACACTGTTTGCCTACGTGTTCTTTCACGGGATAACACCCTTCGGCAGTAAAAGTTGGAGCCTAGTGCAATAAAAAAAGAGACACGGTGGATTATTTTAGTGCCGAATGGTAGAGCGTGTCATACTTATTTAAAATATGTATTTAATTATGTTGTTTTATAAGCACGCCTCTATTTATCGTCATAAAAACTTTAAATGGACGCATATTTGAAGGCAGTCTGGCTACCTCTCAACAATAGTGTGTTGACAGCCTGCTGTAGCTAACATCATGCTGCAGCGGCTCTGTCCGTGTTTCTTACCTCGTCTTGAGCTCGTGAGCTCCCGGTACTTGTGTCGTAAAATCCCCGAGACAGAAAAGGTTCCACACCCACCACCACCCACCCAGTCTGGTGGTTTGTCCCCGGATGATACGGTGTCCTCTCCGGCCACACTCTCCTCCAGACTCCCGCAGCAGCGATCCTGGGAAAAAACCGGCCCCGTGACGTCACGGGGGGCTGAATGAGGAAAAAAGAAGTGTCCCACCAGGGGGCGCTGTGGCGGTCTTTAGGGTTTATTATTATATTTATTTAATCTTTATTTTTATTTTTTATCAACAACGGTTCAACAGTGCACTTTTTTTTATCATTTTAACTTATTTGTACTTTTGTTATATATATTGTAGAATTATAGTTTTATTTTATATATATTTTACTACGTCCTTTATATTTTCTATCTTTTTTTACATTTCTTTATAAGAGAAACTGTAACGTACACATTTCCTCCCCGGAGATCAATAAAGTATTCTGATTCTGATGCTGCAGTACTTTATAGAAGAAGTACTTTGAATACCACAAAGTAGAAATACTTTACAAGTCCGGCGTTCAGAAATGTACTTAAGTAGAAGTACAAAAGTATCAGCATCAAAATATACTTAAAGTACTAATATTAAAAGTATTAATAATGCAGAATAATATATACATATATACATATTATATATATAATTTTAATCTTGCAGCTGGTAAAGTTCTTATTAATTTATATTTATAAGTTTACCGATAAAAATCTGCAAACTAACTAAAGCTGTCAGATAAATGAAGTGCGGTAAAAAGTACAATATTTACCTCGGAGTAGAAGTATACAGCAGCATAGAACAGAAATACTCAAGTAAAGTACAAGTACCTTGAAGTTGCAGTACAGTACTTTATTTACATGCAGTTCAACAGTGGTGGAACGTAACCAAGTACATTTACTCAAGTGCAATACTTCAGAACACATTTTCTTTGAATGATACTTCATACTACTCTTTGGATCACCAAAGTCAGTCGGGTTCATCCTCTGGGGATCATCAACGTCTGAACCAAATTTCATGACAATCCATCCGGTAGCTGTTGAGATATTTCACTTCTTTTACTGTTTATTTTGATTTAAATCCTCCTGATTTCACTCAGAATTGACTTTTATACTCTGTATTATGTTCTACATGTTCTATGGTAAAGGTTCTTACTGTGGTCGTTGTCTCCACCGCTCCACACTCTCTGCTGACATATGTGAGCAGTAAAACCTCAAAGAAGGTCGGGATTAACGGGGATAACGTCAAAGACGACAACAATGGTGCTAATCTCTGTCTGCTGCTAATAGATTAAGACAATGAAAGGTTATGTTTAAATATGCAAATGAAGCGGTATCTTATGTGCTAATTTGCACACATGTGAACTGTGGATAGAAACCAGGTTCAAAGGTCTTGTTTCATTAGTTTGACATGTTCGAGTCACAGAGTCACGTTTATTTAGATTATTCATAAACATGGAAGATGATCAAAAACAGGATTAAAGATATCTGACATTAATCTGCTGTTTGTTTTTAGTCTGTCGGTTTCTTTTATGTGAAGTTAAATATTTTTATTTTAAGTTTGTTTGGTTTGTTTTTTTTAATCCTTGAAAATGAGAAATATTTCTGGTGAAATAAAGATTATATGAAATAAAACAATGTTAAGTTGTTTATTTATTTCAGTTTGGCTTTATTGACAATTTATTTCCAACAAGCCAGCCCAACTGGAGATGTCTGTTAATTGTAAAACACACCACCAGGTCCACGCGGCTGCTCCGGAGCTTTCCATCGCATCACATGAGCTTCAACGGATCCAGTTCATCAGAACATCTGAGAATAATCCGTTTCATCGGTTGAAATGACGAGGCGTTAAAAGTAGAGACAGAAAACCTGAAACACTAAACCACCTGCATGACAACATCCACAGATGAAGACCGTGAGATGTGGTTGAAAGCCCTGAAGTTACCGTAGCTACGGTTAAATGACATGTGCCTCCATTTTAACATCTCTTTTATTTATTCTTTTTACCATTAATATTCAAAGGATCCACTTAACGAGCTCATAAGTGCGACGACAAAACAGGATTCAAGAGTCGTGAATGTTTCAGTGTTTCAGTAACGAAACACGAGTCTGAAGAACAATCACTCAACGAGAGCAGCAGTTTGAGGACACGTCGTGACTCTTTAGAGGCTTTTATACAACTTTACAAATCTATATATTCTATATATTTATATATGTCAACAAATCCCACAAAAAAGACCAAAACCAACAGTTTAGTTCGTCTCTAAATACTTTCTGACTTCCTGTCTTTGGCTCTCGGCTCCAAGCTCGTTAATCCTTAGAAATATAAAGTTTTGTGTTTTAAAAAGTCTATTTCTTTTATGAAACGTTACTCAAAGAAGTCAAATACACAGAAACTATTTAGTACACCAGAAACAGATGCATAATCACATACTTTGTACTGAGTATGAGTTCAATTCTTCAGAACATTGCACCTTCTATGCTCACATATACTCACACAGTGCAAAGGATTGTGGGTGAGAAACATGCTGCTATTTCAGGTATTTAACACACGAAGTGAAATACCAGGATGTTTAACAGGTCGTGACCTCCTCTGGCTGCTCTGACCCACAATCCTTTGCGGCAGCAGATAAACCAGCAAGAGGGTGAAAGTTCAAGGTGCCTTGTTATGAGGAAGTAGTCTGTCAAAATAAAAATAAATGTTTGATTAATAAAGATGTGAAATATAATCTGTGCTCGCATTCCTCTGGTTTACTTTAATCCTTAATGTCTGTGTACATTTAATGTGCCGTACTCTTTATTTATATCTCGAGGCTCATCCATGTTTAATGTCACGCCGCTATGCATTGTGGGAAGGCAGACTCCTGTAAAAGGTTCATAAAGGTCTCAACACGTCTGTGAGAGAGTCGGAGTTTAAAGGAAAGTCTGAGTGTGTAGATTGAGATTAAAAATTAAACTGTTAGCTACAGTGTGTACTAAATATACAAGTATGAGAAGTGGAACACAGATAGCGCATTTTGTTTGGGGACTATTTTCAGCAGCGGATTAATCCACATTTGGTGCTCTAGTGAGTATTTGTGGTGAAGGATGTGACCACAAATACATGTATATGTACATATATATATATATATACATATTACCACTTTACTGTCACTGATATCTGTGATGTCCTGTTTCAACAGTTAGCTTTTTGTTTTTTATTAAAGTTATATTATTTTGGGGCAAATACTTCTGTCCTATACTATAGTACACAACACAGTACACACATGTATTTTTAAATATTCTTTCATGTTCAGACAGTCTCTCTCGTGTGACATTTCTTTCGGATGTTTCCATTTTTTTATTTCCTTTAAAAGAAAATGAAACCTCTGAAACTTTAATAATAAAAAAACTAAAATGCATTCAAGACTTTTCCAGATTTAGTTTTCAGAAATAAAGAGCTGAATGAAAAGAAGTGCTCCTGCTCTCCAGTTGCTCTTTAATGCTGAATAATCATCCGCTCCACATGGAAGACAACAAGCACTGGACTACGCGTGTGACTCGTCAACACGTTCTTCTTCTGGGGATTGTTCAACAACAACAACAACGTCCTCTTCCTCTGCACAGCGACACAGAGCAGCAGTATCGTCCGTCCGTGGAAACATAACTTAACTTCATGACGGAGGCAGAAAGAAAATAACGGTAAATTACAAAGGCAGCGGGAGAAACTCCAGCAGTATTTACATTTCATGTTTTATTCCATACAAAGTTAAAGTCGATGTCTGTGGTTAACGGAGGAGCTCAGGACGTACAATCGGGTTCACCCCCCCCTCGTTTCAGGGGCCGACGGCTAAGTTCGGCGGCCGGACCGTCGACCCAGAAGTCTCTTCTACCTCGGGCACTCCGGGAGAGCTGGGCGGAGCCTGGACTTGCCCCGCCCCCTTTTTGTCCACTTCCTGCTGCTCTTTGATCTTCAGGATCAGCTCCTTGATCTCCTCGCGCTTCGTCTTCATCCGCTGAGCCGGAAACCACTCGGACAAGTTCACCGGAAGATGGAAACTGGGGATCGGATTCTGTACGAAAGAAAGAATGTTATTGAGATGAGTGGTGTGTGTGTGTGTGTGTGTGTGTGTGTGTGTGTGTGTGTGTGTGTGTGTGTGTGTGTGTGTGTGTGTGTGTGTGTGTGTATGTGTGTGTGATAAGAGATAAGAGATATATAGACAAATATATTTGAAATAAAAACATGAATAATAAGAACTTAATTACAACAGAAGTTAACTGAACCAGAATGAAGTGAACTGTGATTAAAACGTGTTGAGTCGCTCGTCTCACCTCGAAGAAGCTCTCCACGTACTGCAGGACGTAGACTCCACAGTCGCTGAAGTTGTCCTGCTGAGGCACTCGGGGACTCGAACCCTTCATCGCGTCTTTACCGAAGCTCCTCTGGCTCTCTTTACGCACCTCCCACTCCACCTCCAGGTACCTAAAACAAGCGCACACTCAGTCACCACCGGGACAAACGCTCGGTAACGATCGACGGGAAGCTTCAGAAAACAGTGTCAGTAATGCTGAAGAGATATTAATATTAAAGCGTTATTATTATTCTATGTTTTAGAACTACGGTTCCCATAATGATGGAAACAGGAAGTAGGATGTTCTGCTGTCGGCTACAGTCTCCTGTTTGTGGCTTTCATCAACATTAAACATACACAGAAGTATCTCTTATGAGACCGTTGATCTACAGATAACTGATCACCGGATTACTTTGATACCAGAGAGAAGTTAAAAACAGGAAGATGCTCAGATAAGTTCTGGATGACTTGAGATATAAAGACGTGATGGTCTCTGTGGGCTCATATTTCTGTGAGTGAGGACTTTGAGAAGAAGTAGCTCAGGTACCATCACTGCCTCCATGACGTTAAATCATTAAAATAAACTCTGCTCACTCTCTGAGAGTTTTCACCACCGTCGACCGGGCCGGACCTCGCAGGGAATCCATGATGAGGATACAAGGTCTGAAGAAGAGAAACAAGGGTCAACAAACATCCGTCTGTCTCTCTCTGTCTGTCTGTCTCTCTCTCTCTCTCTCTCCATCTCCCTCTCTGTGTCTGTCTGTCTCTCCATCCGTCTCTCCCTATCTCTCTCTCTCTATCCATCCGTCTCTCCCTATCTCTCTCTCTCTATCCATCCGTCTCTCCCTATCTCTCTCTCTCTATCCATCCGTCTCTCCCTATCTCTCTCTCTCTATCCATCCGTCTCTCCCTGTCTCTCTATCCCTCTCTCTATCCATCCGTCTCTCCCTGTCTCTCTATCCCTCTCTCTATCCATCTGTCTCTCTCTCTCTCTCTCTCTCTCTATCCATCCGTCTCTCCCTGTCTCTCTATCCCTCTCTCTATCCATCTGTCTCTCCCTATCTCTCTCTCTCTATCCATCTGTCTCTCCCTGTCTCTCCCTCCCTCTCTATCTATCCGTCTCTCCCCCCCTCTCTCTCTCCCCCCCTCTCTCTCTCTCCCCCCCTCTCTCTCTCTCTCTCCCCCTCTCCACCCCCCTCTCTCTCTCTCCCCCCCCCCCCCCTCTCTCTCTCCTCCTGCTGGTGAAAAGTCAGAACTGCACGACTTACTGTTTGCAGAGGTTCAGTTTTGCGTTGAGAGCGGAGGCGTCTGATCCGAGCGTGTCTTCGGCCAGCGTCCCGTCCTCACTGCACTCGTCCTGGAGACACAGACGGGAACTCATAAGAACTACAGTCCTAAAAAACTACATCCAGAGGAGACCAACAGGAAGTGAGGCCGAGTACCTGACAGGAGCTCTGGTCGTCGGAGAAGGTGTCGTCGTCTCCTTTGGTTGAACTGTAGCAAACGCTGATTCTCTGCAGCTCACCTGAAGGAAACAGGTTTTAATGTGACGCTTCTGGAACCAGATCAAAGAGGCCGCTACGCTTTAGGACACATGTGTCAAACTCAAGGCCCGCGGGCCGAATCCGGCCCGCCACGTCATTTTATGTGGCCCGCGAAGGCATATCTCCACCAGAAAAAAAAAAAAAAAAAAAATTAATAAAAAAAAAAAAAAAAAAATATTTATATTTTTATTATCAAGTCTAACTTTTAATTTGTTTTTTTTGCTGCTGAAATGGGCTTCCATATAAAGGCATATGATTGTCTTAAAATTAAACTCTATGCTGCTTCATCGTGTACGCTACAGTGACCATAAACTACATCTCCCACAATGCATGTTGAGTTTTTGACCCGCGAAATGACGGACTGCGGCCGCTAGTAGCGTCAGCGTTAACTAAATCAGTTTTCCAACGAATTACTGAGTTGAAAATGTTTGAAAAATAATCCAACATGTCAAAGAAGAGGAAAATTGATACAGAGGGAAGGACATTTAATGAAAGATGGGAAAGCGAGTATATGTTTGTTCTTCAAGGAGAGAAACCGGTCTGTATGCTATGCTATGCTATGAAGCAGTGTAGGTGATGAAAGAATACAATTTACGTCGGCATTTCGAGACCAAACACGGAGCCAAGTATGCTAAATTTAGCCTCCAGGAAAAACGTGAACTTGTCCAAAAATTAAAAGGCAGACTCCAATCACAGCAGAACATTTTCACAAAAGCTACAGCCAAAAATGATGCCGCTGTGAAAGCTAGCTTTATTGTGGCTGAAGAAATCGCACGAGCTTCCAAGTCCTTTTCAGAGGGTGCATTTTTGAAGGAGTGTATGCTCAAGGTCTGTGAGCAGGTGAGCCCCGACCAGGTACAGGCTTTTCAAAATGTCAGTTTGTCAAGGAACACAATCGCAGACCGAGTTAAGGAACTAGCAGGCAATCTGACAGAACAGCTAGCCGAGGAGTCGAGCAGTTACGTGGCTTTTTCATTAGCCGTTGATGAAAGTACAGACAACATGGACACAGCGCAACTGGCCATTTTTGTAAGAGGCGTGAAGGCAGACTTGACTGTCAGTGAGGAGCTCTTGGATGTAGTTGCCCTCCATGGAACGACGACGGGGAGGGACATTTTTGATGCAGTGGAGAGGTCCGTGAGTAAAACTGAATTACCCTGGGAAAAGTTGGTGGGGCTAACTACCGATGGCGCGCCTGCAATGTGTGGACAAAAAACAGGCTTGGTTGGACTAGTGAAGGAGAAAATGCAAAAAAGTAACTGCCACACACCTCTGATAACGTATCATTGCATTATCCACCAAGAAGCTCTGTGTGGAAAGGTTCTGGAACTGGATAATATAATGACCACGGTCACGAAAACAGTGAACTTCATTCGAGCGCGTGGCCTGAATCACCGCCAGTTCCAGCTGTTTTTGAAGGAGTTGGGCTCGGAGCATGGAGATGTGCCGTACCATACAGAAGTAAGGTGGCTGAGTAGGAACGTGGTCCTCAAACGATTTTTTGAGCTTAGGGAAGACATTGCTGTTTTCATGCAAAGTAAAGGAAAACCCTTGCCTGAACTGTCAGATCCAAACTGGCTGTGTGATTTTGCTATGTTGTGTGACATAACGGAGCATCTTGCCCAACTGAAACAGAGGCTGCAGGGACGCAAACAAGTCATCACGAAGATGTCCGACATGATCACAGCTTTCCAGCGTAAACTGCAGCTATGGAAGTCCCAACTGGAACAGGACAATCTTGCACACTTTCCTGTCTGCCAGGAAATCTCAGCCTCAGTTCCTGGTGCTTTTTCATGTGCTCGATTGGCTACCAAAGTGAACCGGTTAATGACTGAATTTGATCGGCGCTTCTCTGACTTCAGAACACAGCGCATTGACTTTGCCATCTTTGCAAATCCTTTCACCGCCGACGTCGACAGTTCGCCCCATCTCCTTCAGATGGAGTTAATAGAGCTTCAGAGCGATAGTGACCTGAGAGCAAAGTTCCAGGATGCTGCGATTGAGGATTTTTACCGTCTCCTGCCTCCTGCTTTGATGCCACAGCTCCGACTTCAAGCTGCCCGTGTTCTGTCCATGTTTGGGAGCACCTATCTGTGCGAACAGATGTTTTCAATAATGAATTTAAACAAGACAAAGCACAGATCGCGCATCACCGACGACAACCTCCACGCTGTTTTACGGATTGCTACAGCACAAGACCTAAAGCCAGACATTGACCGACTGACCACGGGAAAACGGTGTCAGACATCCGGCCAGAAAACAAATGGGTAAGCATTTTTAAAAACCTGAATTGTATTAAATATATAATACAATTCATTTCAACCAAGAATAAGTACAGTGTAATATGTGTGAAATGTAATGGCTGTGTTTTGTTTGTTGTTGTTTTCAGAACATGATCAATAGATGAGGATGGTGTGTGATATGGTGTCCTGGGTGAGGAAGTATTTACTTGGTGTGTTCAAGGCCATGCAGCATCACCTCATCAACCTCACCCGAAACTTGAACAATATAATTGTGAACTGAGACATATCTGACTGTTATTTTGTTATGTTGAGTTGTTAAATATACTACTTTGTATGTATAGCAATGTATTCAGTGTGTTTAGGTGTATGTGTTCATACAGCCAAATGTTTACTGTAATCAAAAGCATCTCTTATTCGTTGGTTGTATGCCCTCTACAAGGCTGTCTGTACACTTTTACATCTGTCACAAATGTGACAGATGTAAAAGTTTGATCTTTGATTTGTTATAATAACAGAGAAATGTGCATATCATTTTACATTTATATAAATGCATTTACAATATGTTTATACTTCAATAAACAATAATCAAATGCAGAGAGAGTTGTTTAACAATATGTTCGGGAGTAGTTACATTTATACAGTCTTACAGTTACATCCGGCCCTTTGAGGGCGACCATGATGCTGATGTGGCCCGGGGTGAAAATGAGTTTGACACCCCTGCTTTAGGAGAACCGGTTTATTTTCTGTATTAACCGTCGCTATGAGAAGCTCCTGCATTCTTTGAGTGAATAAAATACGTTGTATTAAAACACTCGGCCTGTTAATTAAAGTACTAATGTTCCGGTCCAGACGGAGACTCACTTGTGTACTGCTGCTCTGGATCAGCCTGGTTGTTGCCGGTCACCGTCGTGGTCCTGGAAGCCTCCGGCCTCCCGTCCGCGAAGGCCGCGTTCTCCTTCGTGGAGGGTTCTCCCTCGGCCTGACCGTCCGCGGACGCCTCGGGGTCCTCCTGGGAGCCGTCCAGCCCGTCTCCGTCCGGGGACAGAGGACGGCAGTGCTCCGGGAGGTTCTCCTCTGACGGGGGGGCGCCGTGGTGGAGCGGGTTCTGCTCGTAGACCGGACCCCCGAGACCCGGGAAGCAGATGACGGCGAGGTACCAGTGAGCTCTGACAACACAAGACATTTAACACTTGTTTATTATATAATCATCATATTTAACACTTGTTTATTATATAATCATCATATTTAACACTTGTTTATTATATAATCATCATATTTAACACTTGTTTATTATATAATCATCACATTTAACACTTGTTTATTATATAATCATCATATTTAACACTTGTTTATTATATAATCATCATATTTAACACTTGTTTATTATATAATCATCATATTTAACACTTGTTTATTATATAATCATCATATTTAACACTTGTTTATTATATAATCATCATATTTAACACTTGTTTATTATATAATCATCATATTTAACACTTGTTTAACCCGAAAGACCCAAAGAGACAGAGGACTCAATCTCAAAGGTGCCTTGGTTACATATCATACATAATCATTTTATAATCACAAAATTAAATAAATAAAAAATGAAATAGGGTCAACAAATATCTATATATAATATAACAAATATTATATATATATATATATATATATATATATATATATATATATATATATATATATAATATAACAAATATTATATATATATATATATATATATATATATAATATAACAAATATTATATATATATATATATATATATATATATAAAATATTATATATATATATATATATATATATATTTAATATTTAAAAAAAACAGATAATAAATATATATATATATATTATAATAATTATATAAATATATAATATTCTTTATTTTATTTTTTAACAAATCAAAAAAAAATTGTTTTTATTTAAATAATTCTAAAAGATAAAACACTAATATAACATTTTAATAAGACTTTTTTTTTATTTAAAAAAAGAAGAAAAAAAAAGATAAAATAAATAAATATAAAAATAATAATTAATAAAATAAAAAACAATATAAGCTTAAGTCACGGAGAAGACTCACGACTCATTGATAGGAACAAAGATGAAGTCCTTCTGGAAGAGATCTACGTGACGAGTCCACGTCTTCACCCGGTTGTGTTTCCTTTTCTGGATTCTGAAAAAAATCAAAAAGCACAAGTTTCAGTTTGATCGTCCAGCAGCACAAACGTGATGAAACGTGATGAAACGTGATGAAACGTGATGTCTGACGGAGCCTCACGGCAGGTTGGTGGTGTCGGGGGCGTTCCTCCGCTCTCTCTGGTTCAGCCTCTTGTAGAAGAACGAGCTGAACACGTGGATTCTTTGTGCGTCGTCCTTTTTCAACTTCTCTAGAACTAAATATCTAAACGCACACAAACAGAGGAGGACAAATCAAGCTTCTGTCACAGAGAAGATGAACTCACGTTTGGTATTTTACATTGTGGAACGTCGTCGTTTTAAAGCCAAACACTCACTTTAAATAAAAGTCTATGATGACGTCGTTGAGGAACTCTCCGTCGTTAAGGCAGTGGAGGTCTTCGTTAGTGACCGACATGCCTCCTTTAGCCGGAGGAGGAGGATACACCATCAATCTGGAAGAGAAACACCACCAACACACCGTCACACCGCTGAAGTCCACCAGAGGAGGCCGAGTATCGATCCACCGATGGATCAGGAACCATTGATCCACAGAGGACCGAGTAGCTTCATCCAGAACATTACAATCAACATTCATTGTGTTTAAAACGCCAGACGTAATGAATATAAAACCTCTTTAGAAGCTCTGAACATGAATAAAAGTCTCATTACATCATCTCAAACGTGCATTGAACCAAGAACACGACTGTATGTCTATGTTGAACTACAGTTCACACAGTTCTGGGGAACAGGAGGAAGTGAACGGAGAGAGTTGCTCACTTGACGATGGGTCCGGAGAAGGTGGGCTGGAGGTCGGTCATGTCCTCGTCGTCGTCTTCAAAGTATCCTCCGGTGTGTTGGCGGGTCGCCATCCGTGTGCGTGCGTGCGCGGTGACCGGGCTCCCCGGGGGGGCCTGCGTCGCCTTCGTACCCGGGGATCCCTGTGAGACTTTGTGAGGACTTTGTGTCGGCTTCTCCTGCAGAGAGAGACGGAAACACACAACCTCCTCGTTCAGATCGGCTTGTAAAGACTCCAAAGATTGGTTTTGTTTTGTTTTAAATTCCTGCAGATTCTGTGGAAGAACACAAGTCGATTGGACCAAACTCCACAGAGTAATGTGTGACGACCCTCCTCCTCCTACCACACACTCGGGGACCCGTCGCGTTTCCTCTTGTTACAGGTGCTGACTGGAGGCTCGTCAGCAGGCAGAGCCTCACCTGTGCAGGTGTGGCTCTGCCTTAATTAAACACCCTCTCCAGTTGGCAGCCGGCTCTCTGAAAGCCGGCTTTTAAAATATGAAGTAGTCAGATTAAGAGTGTCTCACCTTCTCCTCCTTCTGTTTCAAGGCCTTGTTGAAGTTCACCAGGCGGATGTTTGCCTCCTCGAAGGGCAGCTTTGCGGGGAAGTTGCTGAGGTTGTTGGTCCGGCCGATCTCGCCCAGGATGTCCTCCAGGATGGCCTGCTCCTTCATCACCAGGCCGTTCTCGAAGATCAGGACGATGAACTTCTCGTCCGACTCTGACGGCACGGAGAGGCAGATTGTGGCTTTAATTTTAGACTCAATCAAACTTTATTACTACTTTCAACCAGATCCACTGCTTCCCTTCTTACCTATCACAATAAAAGCCCTAGACATAAACAAGGTAGCAACCTCTGGTTCTTTATGTGAAGTCAAAGCTTCACGTGTTAAAGCTGCATTCTCTCTAGTGTCCACCAGGGGGCGACTCCTCTGGTTCTATAGAAGTCTATGAGAAAATGACTCTACTTCTCTCTTGATTTATTACCTCAGTAAACATTGTAAACATGAGTTTATGGTCTCAATCTCTAGTTTCAAGTCTTCTTCAATACAGCATGATGTTCATTTAGTACATTATGGTCCATTTAGAGTCAAACAGACCATAAAGCAGGGGATGCTTTAACGTTGCATCGCTTGTATTGAGAGAAGCAGCTAAAAGAAAAGACGACTTTATTTCAACGTTCAAAATATTGTCAGTAAAAAAACTAATTTCAAACAAAATGTGAGAATTCATATCATATTAATATCTATCATGAATTACTAACAAGTTAAATGTTACTGTACATGTGGTCATACAGTTTAAATAAAATAAGCATCCAGAATATTCTTTAACAAAATCGAGAACGCTGAATGAAAACTGATCAAAGAGCTCAAAGAGAAGACAAAGAGTTACTGTGTTCATCACGAGGGAGACGTACAGGGATATATATCTAAACTGTACTATTGGTGTACTTTGGTACTTGTACTGTATTATTGGTGTACTTTGGTACTGTATTATTGGTGTACTTTGGTACTGATACTGTATTATTGGTGTACTTTGGTACTGTATTATTGGTGTACTTTGGTACTGTATTATTGGTGTACTTTGGTACTGATACTGTATTATTGGTGTACTTTGGTACTGTATTATTGGTGTACTTTGGTACTGTATTATTGGTGTACTTTGGTACTTGTACTGTATTATTGGTGTACTTTGGTACTGATACTGTATTATTGGTGTACTTTGGTACTGTATTATTGGTGTACTTTGGTACTGATACTGTATTATTGGTGTACTTTGGTACTGTATTATTGGTGTACTTTGGTACTGATACTGTATTATTGGTGTACTTTGGTACTGTATTATTGGTGTACTTTGGTACTGATACTGTATTATTGGTGTACTTTGGTACTGTATTATTGGTGTACTTTGGTACTGTATTATTGGTGTACTTTGGTACTGATACTGTATTATTGGTGTACTTTGGTACTGTATTATTGGTGTACTTTGGTACTGTATTATTGGTGTACTTTGGTACTGATACTGTATTATTGGTGTACTTTGGTACTGTATTATTGGTGTACTTTGGTACTGTATTATTGGTGTACTTTGGTACTGATACTGTATTATTGGTGTACTTTGGTACTGTATTATTGGTGTACTTTGGTACTGTATTATTGGTGTACTTTGGTACTCACGGTCCCCGGCACAGTCGTACCAGTGAGCTTCCTTCTCCTCCGACATGTCGAGCTGCGTACGAAGCCGGACGCACTCGGCCGGAGTCGTCTGGAAGAACAAGACCGGAAGCTTCCGGACGCTGCACCACTCGCAGCTGATCAGCTCCGACGCCTGGAGACAGATGTTCTCCACGGTGTTACGCTCCGAGCCTGACGACAACAACAACAAGATTTAAAACAGGACGAGGAGAAGATCCAGCACTGCGAGTGAAGTCCTAGACTACTGATGAGTGGTCATGTGATTCCATAGATGTGATTATTTATCTTCCAGTAATGACTAAAAAGATAAATAAACAATGTGACGTTTGTTAAAGAGAGTCCTGTAGTGTGTTTGTATGAGGTTCTCCTCCACAGCCAGTGTTCTACTACAGTAGAGGAGTTTATAGAACCAGACAGTAGAACGTATGATCTCTACATAGTTGAGATGTTAAATCAGTGTCTCTGTAGAGATCATGTTCTCCTGTCTGGTTCTATAAACTCTACTGTAGTAGAACACTGAGTGTGGAGAAGAACCTCATACAAACACACTTCAGAACATCAGTACTGTCCCTTTAATGAAGTTAAAATAACTCCATAACGAGTCGTTGGTTCATACATTTCTCTCCGGTGTTTTTGCATATTTCAAAAGGCACGACGCTTCCACGCGTGTGACCGGACTAATCTCTGCTGACCGGCAGTAAAGCGCAGCGCTGCGTCTTCCTGAAACATGGGAGCGTGGTGCCGTCACACTCCGCTGACTGTCTGATCCAACAGCTCTGTGTACACAGTGTTGTATTGACTCATTACTGCTGCTTCAGTCCTACCTTCAGTTTCCAGCTGGATCTCCTCGATGGAAAACTGGAAGAGAAGGAACGAGGAATGTCAAAGTGGAATCACTCGGCTGGAGTTTGAAGATATTCTTCTTCTACTTTTCATGGCATCATAACTTTACATGATTATGTCCTTTTATACAACAGTTTAGTTCTCCTGTGGTTTAAAACATTATATTTGTCATACTTTTCTTCACACGTTGTGAGGTTTTAGAAACCAGAGTACTCACGACGACGGGCTTCGTCACCATCCTGCGGAGAGTTCCCACTCTGACGCTCCGACACTCCAGAATGATGCTGTCGCACTTGTTGGACGTGAGCTTGGGTTTCTTTGGCCTCGGAGAAAACTGCTCGGGGGGTTGATTCCCGAACTGCAAGAGTAAAAGAAAAAGAGAAGAGAAGTGGACATTAGGGACCAGGACTACAGTCGCAGTAGACTAACATTTCAGGACATTAAAAAGAATATTTTACAGCTCGATCTTAAAATATTCTGTCGTCTCTCCGAAGCTTTACAAATACAAAGTGTTTCCTGAAGCACAACTCAAGTTTCTCACATCATTCTACTATAAAGTACATCTAATGTCCTCGAACACTGGAAACACTTGTGGAACAACGTAGGATATAAAGATTCCAGTGTTTCCAATTTCTGTAAAATAAATGATCAAAGAAATTCAACGAGCATTATTATTTATTTTGTTGTGATTGATGTCATCATAACTGTTGTTCTGCACTAAAGACGTGTTCTCGTTCTCTCTACTTCGAGTCACGATGGCTCTGTTTCACAGAGGAGCAGGACTTTAGACGACAGTTAAATCAAGACCACAGAGAGAACAATGAGCACATAAACGCCCTGAAACGGTTTGTTGAGTGTTAACCTGCTCACCTGATCCTTCATCCGGGCTCTCCGCGGTATCGTGATCTTCATGTTGATGTCCTCGAAGAACTCCGTGTTGGGCTCCTCCTGCTCTCCGGCGCTCTTCACCGCCGCCTCCACTCTGCCTCCAGAGGGCGCCGGTGAGGAGTGAGCGGAGTCGGCGGGTCGAGGGGAGACGCTGTCCAGCCTGTTGACACTTCCTGTGCTGGCGTTGTCCGCCTCCTCCTCGTCATCGCTGGACAGGACGACTGGGGAGGAAACGTCGCACGTTGGGAGATTGAGTGGATGTTTGAACATCTTTGACATTTTTCTTATGGAAAAAAAGATCCTTTAGGTCATTATAGTGAGAAACTATCTCGAAATAATGACAAAATATTGAAAAATAATGACTATGTAAATAGTTATAATACTGAAAAAAAACCTCCTTAGTCATTTTGAGAATGTTTCTCATTGTGTTGCGATTCTTAGTCATTATTTTAAGAAACTACGTCATTATTTAGAGATACTAAGTCATAATTAAAGATACTAAGTCATAATTAAAGATACTAAGTCATAATTAAAGATACTAAGTCATAATTAAAGATACTAAGTCATAATTAAAGATACTAAGTCATTAGTTTGAGACACTAAGTCATTATTATGAGATCGTAAGTCATAATTAAAGATACTAAGTCATAATTAAAGATACTAAGTCATAATTAAAGATACTAAGTCATAATTAAAGATACTAAGTCATAATTAAAGATACTAAGTCATTATTAAAGATCGTAAGTCATAATTAAAGATACTAAGTCATAATTAAAGATACTAAGTCATAATTAAAGATACTAAGTCATAATTAAAGATACTAAGTCATAATTAAAGATACTAAGTCATAATTAAAGATACTAAGTCATAATTAAAGATACTAAGTCATAATTAAAGATACTAAGTCATTATTAAAGATACTAAGTCATAATTAAAGATACTAAATCATTATTTTAAGGATTTAAGTCAGAACTTTAAGGATCCGAGTCATTTTTTTTAGATACTAACTCATTATTTTGCGATAAGTCAATCCTTCAGAATCTTTCCTTCTTCATCAGAACTTTTTTGACTCACTGGGGTCGTTGAGCTCGTGCCGCTGTGCCGCCGTCGCCCTCTTCCCTTTTTTGGCCGGGTGGTTCCTGGCTCCGTAGCAGCTGGACGTCCCGGCTAACAGAGGCGTCCTGCCGTTGCTCATGATCCGTACGGGCAGAGGCTCCCCGCGGGGCCCCCTCATGGTCGCCGCCGGTTTGTAGAAGTTCTGCTGCTGCGGGCCGTTGGGTCCGGGGCACGGCTGGGACCGGATGGGGGGCCGGGGGGTCGGGGACGTCAGCGTGGCCGGCTGACACGGCGGCAGCAGAGCCGACCCGGTGCCACAGATCTGACACTTGCTGACGTCCTCGCTCGGCTTGTTGCACTTCAAGCACACCGTGCGGTAGACGGTCGGCCGCAGAGGCTGCCGAGGAACAAACTCCTGTTAAAGGTGGATTAATGGATTCCACAAGCAGCTGACGAACAACGTCTGACATATTATATTATAAACGCGTTATGGATAACATGTGGTACATTCAGGAATCCAAGACAAACAGAACATCATCATCATCTCGTTTGGAGATGTTTTTGTGATCTTTTAGCTCTGTTTTGGTCTCCAACGACTCCTAAAAAATAAGATCTGACCAAATGCTTTCTGGGTAATGTAGTCCTCAGGCTCTTACCTCTGCTGCTTTGACCTGTGAGGGGAAAGTACAGCAGTCCTCCAACGGCTTCCTCTTCTGCTGGATGCGACGCTTCACATTCAGCGTCTCCTCTTCTGAAAGGTCTAACCATAAAACAATCAACTTATGGATCTGATCCAAACTGTGATTGATCACTTTACAGGAAACTACAGAACACCTCCAT